>VXBH01009991.1:30400-121919 GCA_013400035.1 Rynchops niger
TCTGTCGTTCTGATCGGCCAATCCGGCCAAAACCACCACAGATTTATTGGCGCCCAACGTGGGGCTCGATTGTGGCCCAACTGTGGCGCTACCAGAGTTCTGATAGATGGTCGGAATAGCTTGAATTCCGGTTTACTCAGAGATTGATACAGACAGCTCACGTCATGTCGCTGCTAAACAGATTATGGTGTCGTCTCTTTGTAACGATTGCTTTAAAGTTAATTGATACGACGACGCTTAGTTTGCCTTATGTGCTGTATTGCTCGCTCGCTCTTTGTGTCTGTATGCGGTGGTTCCAACGTGCTATTTTGCTGCTGTTTCTAATTGTGATCCAGGCTGCGACTGAACATATAGCTTCTTTACCTTCACACCTTGGGCATTACGTGATGGATTCTGTTACTACTTACGCTAATTATACTTTGAATTTTACCATGGCTATGTTTACTTCGCCCTTTACTTCCTATGTCAAATTGTCACCATCACAGCCAGGAAAGGGATCACCTTTGGGTACCGTGAGTGACAGTTACATTCCTAAAATCATGTTTTTGGTGTTGATTTTACGGCATGGGGTGCAGGGGTGGTTTCTCTTTAACTTTTGGTGCAGGAGTAGGTGTAGTACGATACGCACTGACACTACTCGAACTCCATCGGCACCGGTACAAGTTGCCCTGGTGACCAGAAGGAAAAAGAAGAGGGCAGTAAGTTCCTCTGTCCCTCGTGATAAAGACCAAGTAAGGCCAGACAGCAGGGGGGAGGACTCTGATGAAGATCGAGGTAAGCGTTCTCCTAAAGACGATAGGGGAGAGGCTCCTGCATCGGCCCAGGAGGAGGAATCAGATGCAGAGGTGATCATTTCAATCCTTCTCTATGAAGGGTCTGCGAAATATGAGAAAGGATTTTACCCGGAGTGATGGTGAGACACTTGTCTCCTGGTTGCTGCCATGCTGGGATAATGGGGCCGATGGCATGGAGTTAGATGGTAGCGAAGCTAGGCACCTCGGAAACCTGGCCAGAGAGGGTGGTATAGATAAAGCTCTTGGGAAAAAGTCACAGACTCTCAGTCTCTGGAGGCAACTCGTCTCAGCCGTAAAAGGCAGATATTCTTTTAAGGATGATATTGAATGGCGCCCGATTAAATGGACCGGCATAGAGAAAGGTATTAAGTACCTGAGAGAAATGGCTGTGAAAGAGGTGATTTGTGGTGACTGGGAAGTGAATGTAGATCCTGATGAAATGCCATGTAGACGACTTACGTTGCGAAAGTTTGTACAGAGTGCACCGCCGATGTATTCCCACACCTTGTCAATGCTGATGTGGGGAGGAGCTGATGAGGATTCACGAACTGTAAATGAAGTGGCTAGCAGATTGCGACAGTATGAAGACAGTCTTTCTCGACCCCTCACTGTAGCAGCTGTGGAAAGATTAACTGATAAAACTGAGAAACTGTTTGATAATCTGTTTGATAAACTCTCTAGGATGCAGGAGAGATCTTACTCTTCTCCTGCGCGGACCCGTGTCGCAGCCATTAGGAGAAGACCCCCTCCTGAGACTGACTCAGAGGAAAGAGAACACACCACGGAATATCCTGTGGTTTTGCCTCTGTGACTGTGGAGAAGACTTGAGTAAGTGGGATAAAAACCCTCCCTCAGCCCTACAGGCACGAGTGAGTGAGTTGCAAGGCAACACAGGTAGAAGAACAAATTATTCCAGGAGGACTGCTGCTCCAGTCCGCAGGGGACGGTTTTCTGGTCCAGGTAGAAACTCCTCTACTAATTACAGACCGTAGAGGTGCCCTGCCTCCAGCCAGGAGGAGCAGACGGACCACAGAGTTCATTGGACTGTGTGGATTCGATGGCCCGGCACATTAGAGTCACAAAACTATACAGCCCTTGTGGACACTGGTGCACAGTGCACCCTGTGGCCATCGAATCATAAAGGGACAGAATCTGTGACTGTTTCTGGAGTGACAGGTGGGTCTCAAGAACCGACTGTACTGGAGGCTGAAGTGAGCCTAACTGGGAATAAATGGGAGAAGCATCCCATTATCACTGGTCCAGATGCTCCGTGCATCCTTGGCATAGACTTCCTCAAAGAGGGTATTTCAAAGACCAGAAAGGGTATCGATGGGCTTTTGGTACAGCAGCTGTGGAGACTGAGGACATCACACAGCTGTCTGCCTTACCTGGCCTTTCAGATGACCCTTCGGTGGTGGGACTGCTGAAGGCTAAAGAACAGCAGGTGCCAAGTGCTACTGCCACAGTGCATCGGCGACAGTATCGCACTAACCGAGACTCCCTGATTCCCATCCAGAACCTGATTCGTCGGCTGGAGACCCAAGGAGTGCTCAGCAAGACTCGCTCACCCTTTAACAGCCCGATCTGGCCGGTGCGAAAGTCTGATGGAGAGTGGTGGCTACCAGTAGACTCTCATGGCCTGAATGTGCTGCTGTGCCAGACATGCGAGAACTGCAGTATGAACTGGAGTCCAAGGCAGCCAAGCGGTACGCTACCATTGACATCGCTAATGCATTTTTCTCTATTCCTTTAGCAACAGAGTGCAGGCCACAGTTTGCTTTCACCTGGAGGGGTGTCCAGTACACCTGAAATCGACTGCCCCAGGGGTGGAAACACAGCCCCACCATTTGCCACAGGCTGATCCAGACTGCACTGGAGAAGGCTGGAGCTCCAGAACATCTGCAATACATTGATGACATCATTGTTGTCGGGTAATACAGCAGAAGAAGTTTTCAAGAAAGGTAAGAAGATAATCAAGATTCTTTTGGAAGCAGGTTTTGCCATAAAAAGAGGAAAGGTCAAGGGACCTGCACGAGAGATCCAGTTCTTAGCAATTAAATGGCAAGATGGGCGTCATCAGATCCCAATGTGATTAACAAAATAACAGCTATGTCCCCAGCTACTAGAGAAAAGGAAACACAAGCCTTCTGACATGTGGACACTCAAAATCTCGGCAAAAAATCTCTAAACCAGGTCTGCCACCACCGCCTGTGTCACAAAGCCCCGTGCCTGCATAGCTCCCGCTGAGAAGCCCTTAGCCTTATCCCTTCACCAGCTCTGGTGACCCACTCTGCTCCTGAGTGCTCCAGCAAAGCTCCTGGCATGACATCTGGGATAATCTGCATCGCCTAACTGGGTGCCACTGAGGCAGAAACACTTGGACCTTCCTGGACTTCTGCTCCATGCTTCTCACCTGAGCCCTGCTCTGACATGGCTGCATCTTTGCAAGGGATGGAAAAGATGAAGCACATGGAGAAGCCGTCTGTGGCGAATCCAAGTAAGGGCAGACCGTGCTGGTGCTAGAAGAGAAGAGCCAGCCCAGAAAGCGAGGGGGCTGTGTGCGGGCATACACCCCCTGCCTGCGGTGGGGCTCGGGTCGCGTGGCCGGGAGCGGGTCGTGCTGTGTTTGCCCAGCCTGGCTGTCCTGCGGCGCTGTGCCGCGCTGCTGTCATCCCGACAGCCACCCACCGGCCCCGGCTCAATGTGCTGCAGCTCCTCGGGATGCGCTGGGCTGGTGGCTGCTGGTCTGTGCTGGGTGAGAGGACACGCTACGCTGGTCAGGGCTGAGCAACGGTGTCCTCTCTGCGGTATGGAGGATGCTGTTGCTCCGATAGCAAGAAGAGCTCTGCAGGCGCCTGCCTTTAACAAGAGGAGTGATTCCCTTTCAGTCCTTTAATCAGTCACTTCTAATTAGTGTGCCAATTGTTTTTTCCTTAGCAAACGGCTCTTTCAAGAAGGCGTTTTGCTGCATCTGCTAGGTTGGGAAAACACTGTTGCCAGAAGGGGCTGTGTCTTAGCTCTTCGGCAGGAGGTTCTTCCCATGGGCTCATGTGCAGAGCGTGGCATAGGTCCTGCCCACACCGGGGATGAGCACCCAGCTGAGGAGCCACTGTTGGGTGGCTGTAAAATAGGGGGTCACCCCAAGCCACAGAATCACAGAGTCTTCACAGAATCTTCAGAGTTGGAAGGGACCTCTAGAGATCATCTAGTCCAACTCCCCAGGCCAGGATGACTATTTTCCTGACTCCAGTAGTGTTTAGCCACAACGGGCTGCCGTCTTGCTGAAGCTGTGCATCTTCTTGCACGTTGAAACTGGAGAAGATGATGTGCCCTTCATTGGTGGCTCCCACCTGGCTTTGCAGTTCACTTCCCAGGCTGCCTGAGCTGGGCAGCACGACTTCCCCACTGCTCTGAGCAGCGTGCAGAGGTAAGGGAGAACCTCGAAAACCCAAGGAGGGATTATGTGCGTCCTGCCAGGATGGAGGCATTCCTGGAGGTGCCCCGTGCTGGTGGTATCCTGGACATTGCATTTTCTAGAGGACCCAAAGACTGGCTTTCCCCTCTTGTAGGCAGAGACGTTGTCCTTACCCACATCCCTTTCAGCCCTTTTTTTCTCTTTTGGAAATTCCTTAGCTTTGTGCTTCTGATGTCTCATGGCAGCGAGTTCCACAAGTGAGTTTTGCTTGCGGAAAAATGATCCCACCTTGACCGCTTTGAGGGACGCTTTGTCCTTTCGTTAGGGAGAAAAGTAACCGAAGCAGCAGTTCCCTGCTTTGGTGCATGCTCTCTTTCCCAGATCTCAGCCCCATGAGTCCCTCTTTATTTCTTCCAGTGTGAATTTTTTGAGCCGGGACACAGCGCTGCTGCTCCGCCATGAGCCTCCTGACACTGTGCAGCTGCCCTGGGCGAGATGGGCTGAGCACCATCCCGCAGCGCGGGGCAGGACGANTGCTGTGTGGTGGGAAGTGATCGTCCATGAGCCCCCTGCAAAAAAACAACCGGCTCTCTCCTCGAAGTCACTAAATTCTCCAATTACAGTTCCCTGCATAAGTCTATGAAGGTGGCTGTGTCACCTCTGCTCTGGCCTAATATCCTGCAACCCCTGCCCCCGGGGGAGCTATGGAGCTGGGAAACAAGATGCTCAGGCACGAGGTCTGGTCCCAAGCAATATCAGTACGTTGGGTGAAAGGAATGAATCACGCACTGCCAAATACTGCAAGAGAGACATACACTTGCCACCTCCACCTCAGGCTAAGCCAAAACCCTTTGTCCAAACACGTCCCGGCGAGTAGGCATTTTGGGGCACACAGAAGTGTAGGATCCAGCCTACAGCAAGCGAGGGTATAACGCAACCTAGGTAAAGCTACGGAAAAATAAAATTGGAGTGGCAATGAAATACGCGTTCCCCGGGGGAGGGGAGAACAGAGGAGTCTGTGGTCAGCGTGGTGCCACTGGTTGGCACAGGGTTTATGCCAAGGTAGGGCCAAGCCTCATCCTGTCAAAAAGAAGGTGTTGAGTTGGGGACACAGTGATGAAGGACATTGCGTGCCAGGCCGCGCTCCTTTGCCGTGCCCCGGGTGCCTGGGGTAGGGGCATGGATCGGGCAGCGCAGGGACAGGGCGGCAGCCAGCGGAAGAGAAAACCGCTCCGGATGAGGCTGGTTCCCCGCAGCTCTGGCGTGAAACTGCGCGAGCTGGGTTGACGAGGGACAACCAGGCACTTCTCCGCGCAAACCCCTGTGCCACGGGCTCCACAGACCTGCGCCAGGGATGAGGCTCCAGCCCTGGTCTTCACCAGCTGGGTTGGAGGTCTGCCTCGCGCGCAGCCTCTCTGGAGGACCACGTGCGACAAGTCCTTCCTTTCTCTGCTGGGTGCCACCTCGTCCACAGGAGCTTTGAGAAAGGAAGGTCACGCCACAGACGGTACAGCTGCCAGAGACCAGGGCCGGGGAGCTGCGTGCACAGAAGTTTTTCAGTTTCGGGATAAACTCACGAAAGGGTTGTTTCTTTCAGGCTTTCCTGCAATTAAATTTACGTTCGGTTTTCCAGCAGAACGGGCATAAGTGTTCTGGGATCAGCATGACCATTTTTTTGGCATCTCTAGTAAAAAACCTTTTTTGGGTTGGTTCGTTTTTTTCAAACTGTTCAATCGTTTTGTTATAAAATATCATTCTTTCTTTAAAATATATCCAAACAGCATTTTCAGGTTAAAACCCGAAAAGTTTTTGCTTAGCAGGCACCAAAATAGAAATGGAGGCTCCAAAACTTCCCCTTCTTGTCCATCTGAGGTTTTGAGTCCCCCCCAACCACATATCCACCCGAAAGATCCCACATCACCGTCGTGTGGTCCCTCCCGCAGAGACGCCGCGGTGCCCTCAGCTGTAGAGGTTTGTTCACTCCGTGGTTCGAGAGCGGGTATTTCCACGGCGCTGAGGACACGGGCTGTGCTCGGGCGCTGGCGGCTGCAGGTCGGCCCCGGGTTCAATGCAAATACCCAGGGGCTCCTTCCCCACCCCGTCTCCAAGGCACTGAGCTCCTCCCGAGATCATCCCACATCCATATTCAACGTCCAGCTATTGGGGCAGGCGCTGGCAGAAGCTTCGCTTTCATTTTCATTTGAATAATGATGTGCAAACCTCAGCCTACGCTTCCTTCAGGTGGGCCTGTCCCTCCCGCCTCCGAGGACCGCTATCCCTTGCCTCCTTCCCCTCCGGAGTGAGGGGAAGCTCCGAGGGGGCTCCGCTTTCCTTTTCCTGGCCCAGGCTGGGATATCCAGGCTGGCCTGGCTTCCCGTGAGTCACCAGCAAATCTCAGCTTCCTTCTGCGGGGCCCTGGAACCAGAGCCCTAATTACAGGGCAAGACTAGCGGAAACAAGCTTATTATTTACAAGGCTAATGAAAATTAATCATGCCTCCCCCTCCCTTTCTTGTGGGAACAGTCATCTTAAAGAAAGCAGATTATAAAAGCATTACGGGCGACTGCTGTGCTGGTTTTTGGCGCTAACCAGGAGATTGTGTGGGGGGCTGTGGGCTTTGTTTGCAGGTCGCCTGAAACTCAAGGTTTAAGAGTACCTAAAAGCGAAGTGTCGCTTGTTCCCCCCCGCCTCCCCTCCCCATGCAGGCCTCCCCTCTGCTGCTGGCTGAGACTGGGAGCAGATGGAGCCTGTAGCCCCAGCGCTCAGCCAGGCAGGCTGTAAAGCCCTTTGGTGCTTTTCCAGGGAGCTGCTGCTTCTCCCCAAGCCTGGATCCCTTTGGCATCATCTGCCTTCTTGCGAGGAGGGAGCGGTGTGGGGTGCGGGGCTGGTCCCACCCCAGGGACTCACAGCCCCCCAGCCCAGCAGACAGGGGAGCTCCCCAGCGTGGCCCAGTGGAGCCCAGTGAGCTCCATGCAGGCAGGTCTCAGGAGTCCAGCAGCTCCACGCTCCAGCCTGCTGCGCGATGCCCGGATAGAGAGTAAGGCTGTCTGCAAAGCCAGATGGAGGAAAACATGTCAAGGAGTAGTTCACGTTGCACAGGTGTGGAAAACCAGAGCGTCCCATACCAACTGGGGCCACTGGTTCTAGAGTGAGTGCTGCTGGCCTCTTCTGCAGCCAAAGGATGGACCTTGTTAAGTGGAAAATCCACCACCCTCACTCAACTCATCACTGTCACTCAGGGGAAACTGAGGCACGGGATAGGGAAGGTCAGTCATGGAGACAGGGAGAGACCTCCAGTCTTTTGAACCTTCAAAAGAAGGTCTTTTATAACCCAGAGCCAGCTCCTGTGGTCCCCACTGCGGAAACTGCTCCCAGGGATGTAGTGTTGCACGCCCTGAGTGCTGAGCTGAGCCCTGAGCTGTCCTATCTGCCCCCCGTGCCGACCACATTCCCCCTTTTCCAGGCCTAAAGACCTCCGCTCCCATGAGCGGCCTCCCTCTCCCTGGGCTGCGCTGGCTGGGAGTGGGAGGAAGGCAAGGAAGGGGCGCTGGGAGACCACCCCAGGCCACCCCCAGCCAGCCTCAGGGCTGATGGCCTGGATGGGGATCTGGGATGGAGGACGATGAGGACCAGGCTCCAGAGATGCCTCCTGCCAGGCCTGTCTGGGCGGCCCCCAGGGAGCGCTGCCTGGAGGAGCCTACCCCATGGCTTCTGCAGGCTACCGCAATAATTAACTGCTGCTTTGGAGAAGACAGGAAATAAGCAGGAGGTCAATTTTCCATTTCCCAGATGCATATAACCAGTTTCTTCTAGCAGGCAGCCTGAAAATAAATCTCCATCAGTCTGGTTACCACTTAATTAACATCACTAGCTACAACATGTATTCCCCAGCCCAGACAAAGCCGGAGATCAGCCACTATTGATGTACAATGAGACGGAGCCGGGGCTGGGGCACGGCTGGTGGGAATTCTCTAGCCTGAAATTTCATTCCTGCTGCCCAACGGTGCTGGTTGTGTCCTGCTCAGGCAGGGAAGCTCTGCCTCAGCTTCCCACGTATTGCTCCGGGATGGGGATATCTGCTGTGGTCGTCCCCAGAGCCGCCTGCTTTTGGTGGCAGTTGGCATGGAGGACTGAAAGAAATTTGGTGAAACAACTCTAGCTTGTTTCCTTTTTGCATAGTTTGGAATAAAGAAGAAAAGATGGCCCTGTGGGTGAAACACTTCCCTGCACTACCACTCGGCGCAAGAAAACCTCGTTTTTTCCACAAGAAAAGCACGCTCAGTTTTCCATAAGCAAGCGTGGTTTTGGTAAGTGAAGAGGGTTGGCCATTCCAGAGAGAGATTTCGATAAAATTTACAATAAGCATCCTGGAACTGTCATGGAAAACAACCACCGTGCCCAAAAGCAGTTTTAACAAGACTCAGCCACCAAAGCCCAGCTACCAAAGCCCCACCGCCTGATGAAGACCAGCCGGCAAAGTGGGGCTGCAGCCTATGGGCGCGGGGGTCCAAGGGCTGCGGTCGGCTGGTACCTGGGGCCTCCCCTTCCCCAGAGTGATGGAGGTGCTGTCCCAGCAACCCCAGTCTGGGGAGGCTGCTGGGTGCCCAGCACAGCCCTGGGCTGGCAGGGCCAGCGGCGTGGCCAGCCCAGCCACTCAGCACAGACTCCGGAGGCTCCCTCTCCCCAGCGTGCAGAACATCAAGTGCTCTTCTTGCTTGGGTCCTGTCCTCGGGGTGGTTTAGGCTCTGGGTGCAGCCGAGGTGGGGAAGGAGGCGTGAGGGTGGGAGCGTGCCCCGGGGTGCGCTGCCTGCAGTCCCTGGAGCAAGTCATGCCGTGAAGGGAGTATGAGCATCACGCTCTCCTGCTATGCTCAGGAAATGTCCATCCCAGCCGTGTCCTCCACTCTTGTTCCAGCCCTCCTTGGCACCGTATCAGACCCAAACCACCCCCTTAGGAATGGGAGCCCAGAGAACAGCATTGTCTTACATTTTGGGCATGTCTCATCTCTCCTGTGGGGAAGGGCCCACTTGGCAGGAATACCTTGGCCCAGCTCTCCCGCCGTGCCAGGCGAAAAGTGAGGGGTCACGTCTCCCGCTCAGCCCCTTGTTCTCGCTTTTGCTATGTGGGCTTTATGAGAAAGGTGGGCTTAAAGCAAAACCAACCTTTTTCAGCTGGAGGGCCAAGGAAAGGAGTCAGGAGACCAGACTGAGCAGCAGAGAGGGGAGAATGGGATGTAGAAACCCATCCTGGCTGTGGGCAAGACCCACAAAGGCAGAGAGGCATCTTGGATGGGACATTCCCGGTGGGACAAGAATGGCCTGTTCCCTGATGGGAATGACAGTGGGAGGTTCCCTTGGGTTTGGGAGAATTTTAATCCATGTGAGGCCTCGCACCAGCCCATCTACCGTAAGACATCGACCCCTTGCCTGCCTGAGAAATGTCAAATGCCCTTTTGGCCTGAGACATCCAGGCAGGGTTCGCCTCTTCTTCTGCATCCAAAAGGTAGATGGTTGGTAGCAAATGTGCTGGCAGCCGGTGAGCCGGGCTCTGTATCAGGGGTCGGTGCTGTAATCCCCCTTCCCACCCAAGCCAGAGATATCCCAGGCGCAGCCCCTATGCAGAGAGCTCCCCTAAGCCCGTGGCAACCTCCAAGGGCTGCTCAGAGCCCACCAGAGCTGAACCCTGCTTCTTTCTTCAGCTGGCCACCTTCTTTCTGCTTTTTCTTTTACTCCCCATTGGTGATTTCTGCTCACCCGCTGCCTCCTCACCCTGGTTTGCAAGGAGAGGTAGCACTATCCCCACCAGGTGACCCGGCGAAGGAAGAGCGCATTGGCCCTTTGCATCAGCCCACGTGAAAAAAGGAAGGAGACAAGATGAGAGAATCCATTTCTACTCCTATCATCATCCCGCTTGGCACTTATCTTCAAAGCACTGTACAAACATTAACTAATTAATCCTCCCAACACTCCTGGGAGGAAGAGACATATTAACACGACTCTTATTTTAGACGCCCGATAAACACAAAGGATAGATGGGCCAGGAGACACCAGACAGGCAAACCGGGCAGGTCATGCCAGTTACTCCGTTCCTTCCTGTTGACTATTGCAGGGTTTGTGAGTCAGTGGATGTGTCCCAGGCAATTAGCGGGTGTACTCACGCGTCGGGGGGGGTGGACAGAAGCGGAGGAGGTGGAGCGGAGGGCAGAAGGGGGAGTGTTGCAGAAATACAGGAGAGACAGTAAACGGGAGGAAGACGATGAGCCCTGCCGTCTGCACAGATGGACAGACAGACTGCTGTAAAGGCAAATGCTGCGGGATGGGGAGCTCAGCAGCTCCCCTGGTAGAAGAGGCAGGCGAGAAGGGAACCTGCAGGGCCACATGCAAGGGACATCCCCTGGAGCTGGGGACATGGCAGAACGCTGTCACCAAAAGACCCTTTGTCTTCAATCTGCGGTGCCTGACTCAAAGAGTTATCCATCTCCAGTGGTTTCCCTCCTCCCCTGGAAAAATGCACTACCAGAGCTGGTGTTTGGTGCAGCACATCAGGACGCAGGGTCTCTTTTGGCTCGGAAGCCGGGGGCTCGCCCCAGGGATGTCTGGCACCCCAGCAGCGGGAAAGGTCAAGGGGGGGCAGGTGCGCAGCCAGAAACCAGGAAAAAAAAAAATTTTGAGCTGAGCAGCACTAAAATTAGCATTTTTTAAAGCCACCCGGAAAGTCAAACCAATTTTATTTGGGCCCAAGCAAGAGATTTCAATTCCAGCTTGACAGAATTTTATAAGTATCATAAAATTAGACTAAAATGGAAGGAAACTCTGACACTGCCGCTGAGGCGTCCTGGAGGAAAGTATTGAGATAAAGCATTTTGACTTAAAAAAAGAAAAACAAAAAGGATTTTGACCTGCTCAGTTTGGCAGGTGAGTTTCCCTAGAAGAGCTAAAAATCAAAAGGTGAAGGTTTGTTCCCACTTAGGAAATGATTTTTGGCTGCAAAATCCCGCTTCTCACAGCTCTCCCACCTGGTGCAACACGGGGGCACCCTGCAGTCCCTGCCTGCATCGTACGGTGACGGCAAGGGCTGCCTGAAGCCCAGGTGCTCCCCCCCATCACACCCCACCCCTCGGAACCCTGCGGAGGTGGGACCCCTCAGGCTGGCGATGCCCGCAGGGCACGAAGTGGGCAGCCCGCGGTGAGGGGACGGTGACAGGGCTGTAGGAGCTCAGCAGCAGCCGGCTGCCCGGGGCTCAGCTGGTGCCCGAGCCAAGGCAAGGGCAACCCAGCCCCCTGCTTGGGTGCCCACAGCGCTGCTGGCAGGGGACAGGCAGCCAGCTCTTGCCCATGCAGCCTGGCAGAGCTCGTCAGCAAATGCTGCAGGAGCCGCTGCCTTCGTGACAGGACAAGGGGCAGTGACGCAAACTGGAACACAAGAAGTTCCATCCCAACACGAGGAGGAACTTCTTGACTTTGAGGGTGGCAGAGCCCTGGCACAGGCTGCCCAGAGAGGTGGGGGAGTCTCCGTCTCTGGAGACATTCCAAACCCCCCTGGACGCGTTCCTGTGCCGCCTGCTGTGGGTGACCCTGCTCTGGCAGGGGGTTGGACTGGGTGATCTCCAGAGGTCCCTTCCAACCCCTACAGTTCTGTGATTCTGTGATTCTTCCAAGCCCCTGGCTGGTCCCGTGGGCACCAGGGCTGGCAAACCCCAGGCCACCCGCTGCTTCACAGCCCTTGCGGCCAGAGCGGCTGGTGTTTGGTCTTTGGGCTCAGACGAAGAGATGCAGCATTGCTCCCCGAGGCCAGCAGCAAGGGTTGGGAGAGGAGACAGTCACCAGTGGGGGACAGGGGCCAGGCCTCCCCAACATCTACATCAGACTGGTGTTTGGCACCTCTTGGAGAACCTGCCAAATCCTCTCCACAGCTGATGAATGCTGAGGGGAACCTCCTAGTCCTTCTAGTCCCTTCTGTCATGTGTGGCTTCAAGAGTGAACCCACCCATGCCGTCAGCACTGCCTCTTCTGCTGACATTTTGTATCAAACATCCTAATTACAGCACAGTAGTTCTAATTGCAATTATCCCTCCTTTATTGCTGCAGTTTATTATTGCTGGAGCACGATCATCCTGGCACTATGAATTCCTGAAGCAATAACACAACCTGGCCTCCATGCCCAAGGTCTGAAGACCTAGCGGGAACAAAGGGACCATTTCTGCTCCCACAGCTGGTCCTGTGGGACATGGGCTGGAAGGTGCCACCCATCTGCACCAGCAAGAAGCCCACAGCCTCTGCAATGCTCCTGAGCCATGTGGACCAAATATCTTGTCTGCGTGCTGGTTCTTGTAATTTCTGACCATGACACCCTTTATCCTGCCTGGAACATAATAAATATATCGAGCATCTTAATTCTCCCTCTGGAAGGCAACTTCTGTCTGCAATTTCTTAGCGTCCCATCTGAAACACAGAGCCCAGAAAGAAGCGCGGCTGCTTTAGCAGTGATTTTGAGAGACCTGGTGTGGGCAGGGAGCCATCTCTCTGTTCCTGTTACAGATTGCAGGGGAGACTAACAGCCCGGCTCTCCCTGCAGCGCCCCCCCACAGCTCTGATTTGTGCTTTTGTCTGAATTTCCAGCTTGAACACCTCCAAACATTGCACCATTTCTTGTGTCCTTTCGCTGAACTCTGTCTTTCTTCTCTACTCCAGTGTTTACCCAGTAATGCATCAAGAGACAGCTGTCGCAAAGCTGTCTCTTTCACCACTCCAAACCAGCCTGGCATCCTTGGGGTTTGCAGGTTGTCTCTGCTCCCTTAGGATTGGCCTCGCTGGGATCTTACATTTACTGCTTCTGCAACCTTCATTCCTAAACCCTTTCCAAGATCGCTGCAGGCCAGGATCCCACCCCCTGGTCCTGTAAAGCGCGACCTGCGTTCAGCGCTCCTTGCAGCCGGCTGGTAGAAAGGACGTTGGCTGCAATGCAACCCCCCGTGCCAAGCGATGCAGATCCATCTGTGGAACTGTGCCGCGTTTGCCGCTGGGGCTGGCAGGGGACCGGGCCACCTGCCGCCAGCCGGTGTCGGTCCCTGTTCTCTGCCTCTGGCTTCCTGGCCTTCTCCAACCGAACTGTTTCAGGGGATCCCCAGGGGTCCGGGATCTCCAAAGTCAAGCCAAGGTCCTGCTGTTTTCTCGGGAGTTGAGTTCAATTGGACCAGTCCAATCGCATCATGGAGAGCCTTGCCTGCTGTGCCTGAAATTATAGCTGCTAAATTTTTAAACATAGCCGCATACGAAGGCCAAAACCAGAGATCAGAGGCTCTTCCCACTCGTCTGCCCACAGATCTGGAAAGACACAGTCCATCCTCATATGATCTTACAGTCTCTTCACGGAGTTTTTCTGGAGATGGTGACGTCTAGTTCTGGGACGCTCAGCCTTTGATAAGGCTGGAGAAAACCTGCCACAGAGCAGGCTGTGCTTTTGGCATAGATCTGGACTCATCTCATACAGACACAAATGCACTTGGTAGGAAAAAAATGCTTTTTTTTCTGGTCCCTCTTCATACAGAGACAGATTCCAGTATAATTAGTTCCTGTTTCTCCAAGGGGACCCACACCAGTCAAGCACTAATTGAAAGTTTCAGGTCAGCTGCCACCAGCCCAGACATACCTCCCTATTTCTTCTGCTGTCTTCCCTACGCAGCCCCACATCTGATGGCCTCCATCTCTCCTTGCCTGGAGAAGGGACTGTGCAAATGTTCAGCTATGGAGAAGGGACCCGTGGGCACGGGACCTCAACGCCCCGTCTTGTCTTGGCCTCTGCTGAGCCAGTGGCAGAGATTAGCTCCTTACCACTCCGATTCAGAAAGGCCAGAGGATGAGAAAGGGAGGGAAGCCACTGAATTTATGGGGTAGACCACGTTCCGCAAGCTGAGCTGACTGCTCTCCCTGCTCCAGGCAGAGCCAACCCAAAGTTCCAGAACCAGAGTCACAAGGACACCTGGGATGGGCAGGGAACTTCAAGACATCTGAGGTGTCCTGGAAGTCACTTTTGGGGTTGGAAACCTCCAGATGGGGATCTCCAGATTGGCGAGTGGGACCAAATGTGTCATTTGGGGATGAAACCAGAACCCCTGAGAAGAAACTCCCCATGGTCAGGGTACCAGGGCTCAGGTTTTGGTTCTCTGGGGGCTTGTTGTGTCTGACAAATGTCCCAGCATCTGCAGGGCCCAGGGAAAGGCAAGTCCTATTGTCCCCAGACAGTGGGACAAAGCATCATCAGTCAGTGCAGGGGTCCTCCTGGTAGAGACGCTTTCCAGATACACAGCAGCCCCAGAGCAGCACTGAGCGATGGCTGGACATTTCTTACTGCCTGTTTCCACCCTCATCCCTCGGTCGGTCCACCTTGGCTCCACGGGGCTTTTCTTGGAAGGAGGTAGAGGCACAGGGTGGGAGAAAGGGGGGGTGAGCTGGCTCAGTCCTGCTCCCACCCCATCCATGCCCAGAGCCGCCTCCAGCCAGCGGGAGCTGCTGCATCCTAAGTCCTGCCCCACTGCCTGTGGGTGGATCGCCCCCAGCCATGCTTTCTCTCCGTGTCCTCCAGCACCTGCACTCTCTGGCCCTGGTTCTCCACGTGCCTGATTTGCACACTGTATTCATGTGAATGCCATTTGCTGTTACAGAAGAAAAAAGCAGCATTTCTGGCCATGACGACTGCCGCAGGGGCCTGTGTGCTGGCTGCCTCCGGGCCACATGGGTGGCCCGGGTGGGTGCAAGCTGCAGCTCTCGCTTCAGCTCCTCGCACATATTTATCTGGCTGTGGCAAGAGATGGGGCAGCCTGAGCCCCCCCAGCGCTGTGGGGACACTCCTGCAGTGCCGTCAGGGATGGAGAAAGAGCAGCAGTGGCAGAACGGGTGGGAACCACAGACCTAATGAAGAGGCACCTTCTACAGCAAATCTTTGGGGGGACGCTACAGGGCAATAGTATGCCCAAGGGCGAGCAGCAGCAAGGGTCTCTGTCCTGTGTGTGAGCCCCATGCTCTGCAGAAGGGCACAAAATTCCCCATGGCTTACCTGGCCGTGTCCCCACCATCCCCATACTGCAGCCCAGCCCTGAGCCTTAGTCAGACGTTGGTGCCCGTCCCTCTGCCCCCAGGGCCTCAGCTCAAGAGATGCCACCCCTCTTCCCACCCCCGCCATGGGCATGGTGTGGAGGGAATGTGCGCGGGGAGGTTTTTGGAGAGGTGGGGGGAACACCAAAAGGTTGGGCTTAAACTACGGCGTCGGAGTGCACCAGTGTCCATCAACAGGCACAGGCACTGCTAAGGCAAAGGAGAGGCAAGCAGGAGGGCAAAGGAAAGCCGCTTAAAATAGGCTGGCAGTAAAAAAATAGGAACAAAGGCAGAGGCAAGTCATGGAGATGTTCACTCTGTGACTCACATGCAACTGAAAAAATAAGGTGGGCCAAGGGCTGAGGAGGACCAGCGGTGAAGGAACATGCCTTGGGGTGCACCAGGCAGGGAGCTCCCAGGCACTGGGACACAGGCCTGACTGGCTGCTGGGAGAGCTGGTCCCCAGGTGCTGGCTTTGCTTGTCGAGGGGCAGCAGGAGAAGACCCCACCGGGGCAGGCACTGGGGCCACCGGTCAGTACAAGATCCCGTTGAGAAAGCTGAGGGAAGGATGTCTTCGCAGGGAGCTCCACCAGCCCTGTTCCTTCTCCACTGGGCAGACTGGCCAGACCATGGGCATGCCTGGGGGATGCCAGCTGGAGCCCCCGCCGGTCCCCACTACTCGCCCTCACCTAACCAAGAGGTGGCCGGGTCCCAGCCCCTCCCCGCACACGCCGGTCCCCACTCCCGGCCACCCCACACACCCACAGGGCAACCTGCCACCCAGCCCAGGGTGATACTTGCCCCCATGCTCCCCCAGCACCCCCAGGGCCGGCTGGAGGATGCCGGTAGGACCCATCCAGCATCCGGCAACAGACACGGCTCGGCCAGAGCCACACATACCTGGGGGGTCTGCCGAGGCCTCCCGCTCTTCATCCTCCCCGTCCGCAGCCCTCCCACTCCCCTCGGCGCCTCGGCGGTTGCTACGGAAGGACTGTTGCCAGGAGATGAGGCACTGGATCCCCGCGGCGGGCATCCCACCCAGCCCCGCCGGCCGGGCTGGTGGCAGTGGGGACAGGGCTGGCAGCCACCCCCCGTGCCGCCTCCCGGGCATCAGGCGAGCGCAGCAGCACCGGTCCGACTGGCAGGAGCTGGCGGCAGCGAGTGCCGCCCCGCGCAGAGCCTGCGAGCACGCATCGGCAACACCCAGGGGGAGATGGAGATGGAGACGGGAGCGACCTGCCGCAGGGCAGGAGCGATGCCCAGGGCTCGCCACTCTTCCCCCAACAACCCCCGGCCTTGTAGCATTGTCCCTCAGAGGTCAGGGAAACACTCTGGCGATGGTGACACATGCAGCTGTGCTTGACAAAACCCGACCAGGTCTCACAGCAGCCTTGCAAGGCTTGTTTTGCAAAGGCAGGTGTCCACCAACCTGCCAAACCTCTGCCGTGCAGCCCCTCGCCAGGAAAGCCCACGCCTTGCTCTGACCTGGTGCCACTTCTGGGCTGCGCTGCCGCTCGTGCGGGGACGGGGCTGTCCTGATGCCTTGCCCTTGATGGACAGCCCTGGGAAAAATCCCAAAACAAGCGATGGGAGGAGCCGAAGGAGAGAGAAGAAAGCCTGGTCCTGCTTGATCCCCCCGGGGAGCTGGTTTGGGACCCGGGTTGCCAGAAAGTGCTGTTTTTTTCCCCATGAGGTTAGATCTTAACTCTCTGGTCTGGTGCACCAGCAGAGTGCCCCGGCAGGTACCAAGAGGGGAAAGAGCAGGATAAAATGAGCAGGGGTGGCAGGACAGCCCCTTCCACAAGCGGTTAGGCCTAATCTTCCGGCAGCCCGAGAAGTCCTTCACCGAAGGAGAGTGCGATGAAATCTGAAATCCTGACTCTTTCTAAAGAAAAACCCAAGCAGAAAGGACATCTAACCTTGACTGCAAGCAAGCAGGCTCCAGGCGCACCCACGGCTCTTTCAAGGGAGCTGTGGGCTTCCCTTTCTCTCTAACAGGTCGCTGTTTAGCAGCCTGATCCCATTCTCGCCAATTCCTAACGCGAAGCACACGCCTCTCCAGCGGCGAGCGGGATGCGCTGCAGCCACCGTCCCCAGCCGCCAGCCAGACCCGTGGGCCCACTGCAACCTCTCTGCGTCCCCCGGTGCAAGGCGCAGCCCTGGGAGGAAGCCGGGGGCTGCAGCAGGAGCAGCGCTGGCGTTCCCTCTGCTCCACAGGCTGTGTCCCATCTGGAAGGGGTTGCAGGAAAATGAGAGCGTTTCCCAGGGTGGCCAGTGGTTCAGACGTCTGTATCAAGGACTTTGGGTGGCTAAAGTCACCCATTTACTCCGCTCAGCACAAGCGCCCTGCTCCTGGGTGCCTGTCTGGCAGCAATGCCTCATGCAAACAGCTCACAACAACCATCCCCTCTTCACAGAGGGGAAACTGAGGCCCAGCAGCACCCCCAGATATGCTTTGCAGGGCTACAGCCGGGCGTCCAACACCCCAGCTCTCCCACTGCCCCTGTCTGGTTGAATCATTCAACTGTCAAAACCCAGGAAGCCAGAAAACTCTGCTTTCAGTCTGTTGTACGGCAAGAAACAGGACAAACCAAGTCTACCACAATGCTGGTCCTAACATGCTGTTGTAGGGTCCACCGACACTGGGTTCATGAGCCCCCCTGTTGGCTCGCCAGTGATCCCTGCAGAGACACACGTGTCTGTGGCTCCTGGTAGAGCAAAGAGAAGAGCAAATTGGGGAGGCTGAGGAAAGCCCATGGTTCCGCAACAGAAAAGGATCTGAGCACTGCCTACACCAGGAGAGCAACCTGGAGAGGAGATACCAGACCTCTGTGGACTGCGTACCCCTTGGTGCTTTGGGAACACCACACCCCGGGACGAGCACTGGTCCCCAGGCCCGGCACGGCAGCCCCACGCTCTCGAGCTGTGGAATGGCCGGGTGGCCCCAGCCGCAGGCAACGAGCCCGGCACGCTGTGCTGGTTTGGAAATTGGGGTACAGCCACCCACCGGGTAGAGCTGGAGCAGCTTCTGCGGGAAAGCCGTCACGCCAAGATGCAGATGTCACGAATGCCTCGAAAGGGACCAGAGCTGACACGGTCGCCCTTCAGCTTTAAAAATCTCATTCTGGGTCATTTATTTCCCTGTTTCTGAGATATAAAACTAGACAGGACAGGCGGGCAGCTGCGCTGGGCTTGTGTGCCCTGCAGACATCTCTGAGCAGGGTCAGCGCCGCTACCACCAGCTGACTCCCTGCATGAACATCACATCTCCCCGTACCGGCTCCCCAGGGGTTAACGTCCTGCAAGAGCCCACAAGGACAAGTCGGTGGGAGCAGCAGGGAGCCAGGGGCACGCTGACACCCTGGCTGTGGTGGGCACCCAGCAGCCCGAAAGCAGTTCACAAGGACTTTCCTGCACCACTTGGGGGGGAAGGAGATTTGGGTGAGCCGAAGCTCGGAGAGCCGGGGCTTTGGATGAAGGAGGGAGGGGGGCTGTCCCACCATGCACGCAGCTCCTTGCGGGGCAGTCCCTCCCCAGACCCCGCAGCGCTGGTGGCTGCAGCCCTGGGAACAACCCACTGCAGCCCAGAGCGAGGAGACTTGCAGTGTAAATCGTGGGGAATGTACATAACCCCTCACAACCCAGCCTGTCTCGGCAGTCCGGTGAGATGCTCCCTCTTTGGGTGTTTGGGCATAGTCTCAGCAGAGCTCCATCCTCTCGGGGTCGTGGCAGAGGGGCTCCCTGGCAGCGCTGCTGCCCAGGGCTTTGCCACGTCTGGCTTTAAGCATCCTGCACCCATCCCTACCTCCCAGGGCATCAAGGCTTTGGGAGCTCGTTGTGGAGCCGTCTCCCACTAAGGCAAAAATCTACCCCTGGTGCCTGGGGGCTCAGACTTTACCCTACTGCAGAGCACTTCTGAGCCCATCCATCCCCCCGAACGCACGGTGCTAGTGTGAACCGCATGCCTACAAACCTGGCAATGACCTTTCTGAGGCAGGAGATCAGCCAGGCCTTAAGTGAGGCCCTCAGCGAAACCTTCAAAAGCACAGAGTGTGTCATATTAATGGAGACCCACGGAGAAAAACACTCGCTGGGTCCCGAAGAAACACAGAGAACAAGACAGAAAGGGGTTATCAGAAGCAGTCCTGGGCTCGCTATGAACAGGGCAGGGACAACACACATTCGCCGAGACAAATCTGAGACACAAACTAGTCGCAGGAGAAGGAGATTATAAACCATCAAAGCCCTTTTAACCAAAATTGGTAGTAGATGTGTCTTAAATCGCCCCCAGCGCTGCCCTCAGAAGCGGGATTCACAGCCACAATTGACACCGCCGCACACCTGCTCTCATAAGCCATTCCTCAAGTCCCCATTTCACCGCTGTCGCTAACGCATCTTACACCTTTCCTTCGGAAAAAAAAGAAAAGAAAAACAAAACAGCAGCAAATACCTTTCTTTTGCTGGGAAACCCTGGTTTGCAGAGCCAAGCCTGCCGCCGCCGGGGTGATGGGGTAACTGGCCCATGACCCTGCACCTGTAGAGCCTTGAGGCCACTCCAGCCTGGCCAAGCTCCCACCCCTGGGGAGGGGGCGAAGCAGGTCGGGGGCTGTTTTGCCGCACAGCAATTCTAACCTGAGCCCACAGGAGCCCCTGGGGGCCCCCACGGGTGGCAGAGCTTCCCCCCTGCACCCCCCCAAGGGGAAGGCGGGACCCTCTCAGCCAGCCCAGGCGGCACAGGCTGCAGTGCCACTTGGCACTTCTGCAGGACATTTCCAAAGCTTTGCCCCCAGCTTGGAGTTCAGCAGCCGATTTGTTCATCCACGGACACGCGGAGCACCTGGGCAGCTCGTGCCAACTTTGCTGCTCACAGTATTGGCCGTGGGCTTCACACGCTGCAGCCGCAGGAGCCCCGGGCTTCTGTGAAAACCCAGCTTGCTTTCCTGTATTTCAAGTAGCAAAGCTCTGGCCTTCTGATTGCAGCGCTACGACGGCATGCCAAATAGCTTGGAAAATCAGAAAGAAGCAAATAAATCTCAGCATGTGGTGTTTTCAAAATCTTCAATCTCCGGCTTTCCAGAAAGCCAAACGTGACATCGGAGCATCCAGCATTGATTGTCCTGGTCTCCCATGTCTGGAAACATGAGGTGTTTCTAAAACCGCTTCAGCGCCTCTCTGCAGACCTCCTCCCGATGTCTTAGAGAGTGCAGGAGCCCGGGGCCATGGGCTGAGCTGTGTCAGTGAGGATGGAGGAAGGCAGGGCGAACAAGGCTGCCTGCGTGACCGATCCTGGGGGAACACAGGCTCCCAGGGGTGCCGGGCGCAGGTCCAGGTGTGCCCCTCACTGCTGAAGGTGGAGGGAGCCATGGGCAAGTTAGGTGGGTCAGCCCTGACCTGAGCGTCCTCGGGGATGGATCCTACTGGTGGTGCACAGCTCCTGCCTCGGAGCGCTGACTTCACCCCGGCCAGCTGCGAGCGCGGGCGGCACTTGCCATCGGCGCCCTCCATCAGGTGCCCCCACTCCTACGCCCACGCAAACTCTCGTGCCCATGCTCCCCATGGCCTCTTCCAAAGCCCCGCTGCTCTCAGGAGCGGAGCCGGTAAGGTGCTCAGCTGGGTTATCTCGGTTGCAGGATTCCTCTCCTCTCTCAAGCACGCACACGCCTGCACACGCGTGCCGACACATCACACACGTACCCATGTGCTGACACAGCTCCCCAGGCCGGGACGCAGCAAGGCAGGGCCACCGAAAGTACCCAAGAGAAGGAAGGGCAAAGAAGAGGGAGATGAATCCGTTGAGAAGACCCCAAGAGCGCTCAGGTGACAAACAGGATTTCGGAGCCCCTGAAGGAAGAGCTCCCTGGGATCTTTTAACTCCCCCTCCATCTCCAGAGCTCTCCTTGCATGTGCCAGTGGGCTCCTGAGGCTAGCGTGTGGCCATGTGGGCTGCTTTCGCGAGCCCCTCTCATGTCAGGAGGTTAGCTGCTTTCCTAACCTCGGCATCTGCCTTGTGCCAGCATCACTGGTGTCCTGTGCAATGGTCCGTCACGTGTGCCCTGTGTGCCGGTCCATTGCCCATGTCCTGTGTGCCAATCCATTGTGTGTGTCCCCTGTGCCGGTCCATCACCGTCTCCTGCGTGCCGGTCCATTGTTGGTGTCCCGTGTAACGGTCCATCATGTGTGTCCCTGCGGCCTCTGCACACCCTGCCTCTCCCCACCGCGGTGGAGCAGGAGGGGACAGAGGTTTCTGCCAGCGCACGGTCCCCGGGGGCTGTCGGCATCCCACCAGGCTGGTGCAGCGCGGAGGAGCTGGGGTCACGCTGCGCTGGGCTGGCAGCAGGAATGCTCATCCGTAGCTGCCTACACCTCTCCTTTTGTACCACCCGGTATTTTTGATGAGGTGGACGCAGAAAGGTCAGGCCTTCTTCGAAACGCTTCTGTGCTTGGGGTCTGGAGATACTCCTCTCCGAATCCCTGTTAAGTCACTTAAACCTTTTGGCGCCTCAATTCCTTATGATATTTCCTCTGTCTGTCTTACCGGGATAGCTCATAAGCCATTTGGGACTGGAAAAATCTCTGAATATGAATTGGTGTCTGGCTCGCAAAGTGTGGCCCTGGGCTTGTTAGGGACCAATGCGATCGCTCGTGCTGTGTCTAGCGAGGGGAAACACGATGCTGTGGGTACTTGTTCTGGTGCTCAGCGATGGGAGTTTAGCAGGGATGATGCAACACGCGCTCCCAAGGCTGCCGTGTCATTCCAAATCGCACTCCCGTGTAACGAGCGTGGTGGTCTCAGCTCAGGCACCCACAGACACCAATTATCTTGTGCTGTTGTTTGACCACAGACTCTTTGCCGAGGGGTCAGGACGGGCCACAAATATCCTTCAAAGACAGGGCTGCTGTGGCGCTTGTGTGTTCACACATATTTATGCTGTGCAGAAGCGCAACACCTCAAATGAGAGTTGTGCTCACCTAAAGCGGCGACGAACATCCTTCTTTCGCACTTTTCCTGCTGTGTCCCTGTGCCTGTCCTTCAAGGCTGGCTGCGTAAGGACGACGCAAATAAACAGAGAGTGACCGGAGGAAACGGGGCGCTGCCGGCCTCCGCTAAGCCTCGGGCACCCCTAAAGCAGCACAGCTGAGCGTTCACACCTTTGCCGCTGTGGGACCACCCCCACGGGGATTCCATAGCAGAAACTCTGCGGAGGGGTGTGCACGCTAACGGGGCTGATGCATAAAGTGCCCAGGGCTTCCTGGGGGGCTCCCAGGGGATGATTGGGGATTGACCCAGGGAATTCGGGGATTGCACAATACTTGTTACAGGATGGTTCGGAGAAAGGTCAAAGGTGGGGAAAGGGAAGGATCCAGGTAGAACAGGGAGGAACAAGCGCGCGGTCAGTCCCGCCTTCTTACATTCCTGTGTGGTGCATCCTTGTGTGCGCATGTGATCCAGATCCACTAGTGAACTCCAAGCCAGGTGTACCAGCGAGGGCAACGGGCCGTGCGGGAGCCAGATCCTGGAGAGACCGAGGGTCTGGGAGGTGGATACCAAGGCGGCTCGTGAAGGGTTTTTTCCCCGAGCTGTGAGCCTCGGGAGCAGGATGGGGCTGTTCGTGCTACCTACATCCCTCCCTGCCCTGGGCGCTGCTCCCCCTTGCTGCTGCCGGGACCTGGCAACGGTGGGAAGCGGTTCCTTACCTCGACCAGATCCCTGAGACCTTCAGTTCACAGGATAGAACTACCCTGAACAGTTCTGGCCAAGGACACGCTTAGAAATAACATCTGGGACAGGACAGGCTGAGAATCCTATTAATTGCCTGGTCGCTCTGTGGTTTGTTTGCAGGCTGCACCTGAGCAAGTACAGCTCAAGAGCATCATTGTCAAAGTTGGAGCTGGGATGCAGGTCTGGCATAATAACCCTGAAGGCATGCCAGGAAAGCTGCTTTTTGGCACCCGAAGCTATGCATTAATAGCAAGACGATAATATATTGAGCCCTACCTAGTCCTGCCTTTGAAACTATTTATCATCGGGGCATCTTGTGCTGCTGGCTGGTGAGTGCAAGGCACTGCCAGGCAGGATGAGCTGACAGCGTCAGAAACACCTCCAGAGACAAGACAACATCAGGATGCCATGGAGCACCAGCCTAAAACGGCTTCCCTCCCCCTCCTGTTTGCACCTCCTCATGCAGCACTGTCCCCGTGGGAGCCGGCGTGGCCGTCCCACTGCACCTGAGTACCCGGGACTTCTCTTTCTCAGCTCTTCCACAGGGCAGGGATGCTGCACCCTTGCTTTACACAGGTTTAGTGGTAAGTGGCTCATTCAAGATCCCCATGAGAAGTACATGACGGACTCAGGAGGAAAAATTCATGCCCTCGTACCCAAGTCTGGCCCAAGTCCAGACATGGGGGTCACGCTGCGGTGCTGTGCCCTGGCACTGGGCTCTCCAGGACAGACAGTGCCTGCGGAGCGGGCTGCCCTGGGCCGGGGTGTGTTATGGTTTGATCAACCCACAACAATTTATTGCCATTTAGGCAATTATACTATCATCCGATGACCCCTCCCCACCCGGGAAGGGGAATCGGGGAAAAACAAGGAAACACCAGGGTTGAAATATAAATAGATGTAATAGGATAAGACAAAATAATTAACATTAATAATACTAAAGAACCACTATTGATCCCAATACCAATATAAAATACACAAGGACTATACCCAGCCCGTTCCATCAGCAGAAGCCGTGCACTCCCCGCAGGGACAGCAAATGTGGGACACGGCGAGCGCTGCGGCTTCGGGAGGAAGGGAAGGGCTCAGGGCTCCGGCACCGGGGCGAGGAGTTCTCTGGACCGCCAGCATCAAGGGAGAGAGAGAGACTACGCAGCAAACAGTAATTTATATTGAATGTGGCATTCATGGTATGAAATAATCCTGTTGGCAGCCTGGGTCGAGTGCCTGGGTCTCGCTCCTCCTCATCCCCGCACCTGGCGAGGCAACACCGAGAGCTTGAATCCCACAGAGCCCAGCTGGCTGTAAAGTAAATATTTTCACGAATTCAGACACTGGAGTCTTCTAAAAGTGCAGTTTTCCCAAGCATTAGAAGAGGAATTAGTCCTGTGTCGCTCGATCCAGGACAGGCCGGCTCCGCGGGCCAGCACACGGGCTCAGAGGGTCAGGAGAGGGGCCTTTGCCTGCGTGAGAAGCAGCAGAAGGAAGGGGAAGGGACATCGCATCCCGCAGGGGGTCGCCTCAGCCCTCCCCGCTCTGCAGCAGCAGCCCCCACTGGCCTTTCCCCACAAGCTCTTTTGATCCACAGATCTCAATGTGCTTCTGAGCCCTTCGGAAGGGACACCGGGACACGACGATTTGCTCTCTCCAGACCTGCTGCAGCCTGGGCTCCTGCTGACAGCTCTCACCCTGCACTTGGGGACTAGGGCTGGCGGGCGACGTAGGCAAAGGCCGTGGCACTGATTAATCCAGCTCCTCTGGGAAAACGTGGTCAGCGGTGATTGTCCAGCAAAACCCCACGGAACAAGCACACTCTGCGTGACGAGCGAGCAACAGAGCTACCCCACTCGTACCACGGGGGGACATGCACGTTCTGTCTCCAGAACACAGGACAGGCCGTACTGTGCCCTCCTCATTCATCCCAGGACTGAATCCCACTCTAAAAATGTTGCTTGACTCATTGGAAGGCATGTTTGGAAGTATTTCTTTACCATTAATAGGAAAAAATAGCTTTTTGGAAGGGAGAGCTCCCTGGTCTCCTCCACCTCAGAGAAGAACGGAGAGCAGAACCAGGCAGGGGAAGGAAAAGTGCTGGGCAGAGCCTGTACTGTCCATCTGAGATTACCTAAGAACAGCTGTTAATGTCATGCATGGCCAAAAACGGGAGTCGGAAGCACAAGAAGGAGTGTGGATGAGTGCAAGGGGCAAAGATGTGCTGTCGCTCGCCGCCCGCTCGCCTCCTCCTGCCTCCCCAAGCAGCGGCAGCAAAGCTGCAGCACGTCCCTCCCTGCTTTGAGGGCCCCTGCTGAGATCCCCCATCATTGGAGATGTTGATGTTGGAAGTGGAGACAGTGAAGTGACAGGGCTAGCAAGGTTGAGCCCAGTGGAAGACCATGAGCATCATTCCTGGACAGGCAACGCCACTTGCCCAGCTCCGCAAGGCTGGCGTGGTCTTGCCATGGGGCTCAGCGCCGGCAGCGTCTAGGAGAGTTTAGCTTGCTCTAGGCTTGGCGTCACCATGACCCAGGAGCTACCGGAATCCCAATTAGGAGATCAAACCTTCCTTTGCTTTGAAGTCTCTCTGCAGGGCACGGCAGGGAGGCAGCAGACTGGTCACTCTCTGTGTGAGCACCCGGACTCTGGGCTCCGGTGCCTACCAAGGCTCTGCCTTCACGGGGGAAGGTGCTCAGCATCCTTCAGGACCTGCCTTGAGGCCTCTCCTGCAGTTGACCAGGCTGGGAGCAGGGTTTGAATCAGCAAATCTGGCCCCTCGAAGGACAGAGGCACGACTGCCCCCGCAGCAGCATCTCTCTGCAGGGAAGGGCACCGAGGGTGAAGCTGCCTCTTGTGCCTGTGCTGCATCAGAAGAGGCTGAATGCTTCAGGGACAGGAGCAATTTGGGTCCACGAGAGTAAACACCCCCCCAAATAACAACTAAACCCTCAGCCCCGAGAGCTCTGCTGATTTCCTGCCTGCGGAAAATAACCCCCAGAGGAAAGGCAGCACCCAGCCTAAACAAGGTTTAATTTGCTGTTGACAATCCAGACGGTAATTATATTACCAGGTACCTGGCTTTTCATTAAGGCCCCATGCAGATGTTACTTTTCTGGAGCTGACATAAATGTGCTCATTTTTCTTCATCAAAGAAGCACACGCACTCCTGGCTGTCTCCCCAGTGACCTGGCACAGCACCGGTGCTGTGCCCCTTCGTGAAGCCACACTCCCCGCCACTCGCAGGGTCCCTTATTGCCCCAGAAGGGCACGTGGACCCAGGAAAGAGGTTCTCCGTGGTCCCTGCCATCGGCCTTGTCCCTGTCACCCGTTTAGCCCTGCTACCATCCCCAGCACTGCCATCATCCCTGTCCCCACTGTCATCCCTGTCCCTGCCATCAGCCCCCGGCTCTGCCGCCAGCCTCTCCAGCACGGACCAGGCAGGGCATTTCGCTTCCCTGCGGACAAAGTCTGGCACCTCCAGGCTACTTTGGTGGGTGAGCCAGGGAGCTTGGCTGAGGGGCCCACCCCAGCGACGCCTCTCGTCGCGGTGCCCAGCCAGCCTCACACTGCCCACGCATCCCCTTCTCCCTGCCAGTGCTGGGGACGTGGCCCAGTCCGGGGTGTCCCTGGCCGCTCACTGCAGACTGAGCGAGCCCAGTTTGATCAGAGCCGCTGGCACAGGCCAGGTGGAGAAAGGCTACGGCTTGTTCTGCTCCTGGGGTCCCATCGCTGTCGTGGCACGGGATGGGCTCCAGCCTGCCAGCAGCAGAACCTACCTGGCCAGCTGGTAGGTGAGCGACGCAGGTGATCCCTGAGTCTCGTCTGAGGGGACCAGCACCCCAAAGAGTACAGGCAGCATGAGGGGGATGGCGGCAGACTCTGCTTCTACCTTTACAACCCAGGATCCCTCAGTCCGCTGGGGAACGGGGAGGAGGAGCGGGATGGGAGCAGGCCAGCCGGGCTGGCAAGGCTTCGGAAGATGGAAAGCCGCAGACTGAGCACCCTGCAGCCTCCTGGTCCTGTCTGTGCAATTTTTGTACAGAAACGCACAGAGCAAGTTTGCGGCGCTGCCAGCGCTAAATAACCCCTCACTCTTCATTTGCTTAGAGAAGCCTCTTCCTGTATTAAATACTTTTCTGGCAGCAAATGTGAGTGGGTCCCTGTTACAGTGCCCGACTGCTGGGAAAGAGCGGTGCAGACAGGAGTCTGGTGCCCAGGCTGAGCTGACGCCTGGGGAAAGCTCCCAGCAGCTCTCCAGAGCGGGGTGGCCAGCTTGCCCGTCAGGAGATGTCACCTAGATGACAGTTCTCTGGCTGAAACGCGTTGCCTAGATGAAGCGGTATTTCTTCCCTCCGCCATCATTTAATCTAAGCGCTTTGGGGGCGATGTGCAGGGGAGGAGGGACTCAGCAGCCGGCTGCAGGAGAGAGGAGAGGGGCAGAGCTCCACGGACCACGCAGGCTCCATTCAGTCCTTCTCGGCAACCCTTCATGAGCGCACGGATGTGATGCGAGAGGGCGCGCAGCTCGCTGGCATCCGCTCTGTGCAGCCCCGCCGCTGTGAGCCCTGGTCCCCCCACCTCCCTCTGCCCTGCCAGGGCTGGGACACTTGTCCCCGTGCTGCCAGCCACCCTCTGGACTTTGTAGGAGCTGCCATCAAGGCAGTGCAGGGGATGCTCAAGTATTACAGAATCACAGAATCACAGACTGGCAGGGGTCAGAAGGGACCTCTGGAGNAAAGACACAAATCCCTCAGCCTTTCTTCATCAGAGAGGTGTTCCAGTCCCTTCTTTGGTACCCTCTCCAGCAGTTCCCTGTCCTTCTTGAACCGGGGAGCCCAGAACTGGACCCAATACTCCAGAGGTGGCCTCACCAGTGCTGCCAGAGCACTGCACGGATCCCGCACCCCTGCTAGTTCAGGCTCCTGCTCTCCCTTGGAGCAGGGCCCAGACTGACCCCTCACTCTGGGATCACCAGCCCCACGCCGTACCACCCAGCTCAGCAACAGTGCGCTGGACATCACTACTGCTGGTGTGCCACCACAGATTGCAGGAATCCTAATCCTGACCCAATCGCCGCTGAACTGCCACCCTCCTGGGTGGTGACACTCGCTGTACCGCCTTAGCCTGGCGCCGATGGATCAAACAAATGGGAAAAGGCCCTCCAGCCACCTCAGGTCCAACACCCTGCTTCATCGCTGGGCGTGATGGCTCCAAATCAATGGTGCTCTGTTGGGTCTGCCTTTGGTGGACCAGAAACAAAGGCTCACTTCAAGATGCTTAATAGCCAGTTCTCCTTTACCTTCTTCACAGCTTCTCACAGACTATTCCTGCTCACCGCTGGCTACTTTATCATGATGCCTCCAGCCTCCTGGAAGCTAGAGGTGTTCTCTGACCTTCAGCCTTAGGCAATCAAGCTGTCAGGCTCACAGAGGTGCATGGTTTTTCTAGACCTCTTATACTTGAGACCTGGGTTAGGAGTTGCAAGGCTAAATAAGTCAATAATGGCAAGACCCTCCAGATGCCATGACAGATGTCCTTCAGGAGAGTCCGACTCCCTGGTGCAGCTGGGTTGACCGTGGGGGAGATGAACAGCTAGACCTGCTCCTGACTCCTGGAGCCTTGTTTCCAAAGAGGCATGTTTGCTGCTTCACCTCCACCTCCTACCCACCCTGTCCTCCTCGCTGTGACAGAGCTGCTCCTTTGCCCATGGGAGCGCACGGCTGGCTGCGGTGCAGGCTGCCCTGCAGTGGTACCAGGATGCTCTGCCAGCACCGCTGCTCCCACCACGCGCCTCGTTTTCCCCTCTCCAGCTCAGCAGTGTGCTTGCCTGCATGCTCAAAGACTTGTTTACCTTGGATTTGGCAGAGCTTGGCCCAAAAGTTTGGGGTGGGTTCAAATCCTCTGGGAGCAGCATGGGAATGCAGTGCGATAGCAGGCTGAAATGGAGATCCCAGCGACCTGAAAGGGGACAGTCCGTAGACCTGAAGACAGCACACATGCTCCCTGAGTCAAGGTCACTTTGTGAGTCACATTGCAACCTGTACGGAGTTTTCTCTGGGACTCTAGCACTCCACTAACAGCAGCAGGGAGGAGGAATTAAGCCTGTGTTTTGTGTGAGCTGCAGCAGGGACTGCTGGAAGGTCGGGTCCTCGGGTACGGTGAGAACCACAAAGTCAACGATACGCTTGCTTTCAATGAGGCAGGTACAAACGCCTCCAGCTTGCCCCATCGTTCTGGCCCGGGGAGAGGGCAGGGGTGGAGGCTGGCAGGGCTTCTGCTCTGGGGGGTCGGGGACCAGCCTTCCTCTGCAAGCGTCTGCGCTGGGCGGCCGCCGGACCTGCCTGCCCTGGGCTCTAGAGCTGCTGCAGGCCATGACTACAGGTTATGTCTACATCTGATGAAAGCAGGGACCCCGGAAGGACTTTCTGAGCCTAAAAATCATTGGCGCATCACCATGACCCTCCAGGGCCTGCCTGTCCTCTGCGGCTCCAGCCAGGGAACTGCTGTGTGTGAGTTAGTGACACTGTTCTCTTACCAACAGCTTGATTGTACTCATAATAGCAGCTTCCTTAATAAAAGGTGTTGTAAGAAACATTGGTTGTGACCTGTACTTCCTCCGGCTCGACCCCCTGGCTGGGCAAAGGCAGCCCCCGGCGCTGGCAGCTCCTGGTGGGGCTCCTCTGTGCGCAGCTGGCTGGTGGAAGTGGGACAGGCTTTGCACCCTGCCTGCGGGGACTGCTGCCCTTGGTCTCCATCTCTCTCCAGCGGGTTTGGTGTTTTTTTTTTTATTCCTGAGAATCAGCACGCGAGGCAAAGCCAGGTCAAGTCAAGACTCCCCTGGGGGCAGAACGTCGCATGCCACATCCCACGTAGCGGACAGAAGGGAGGCCAGGGCACCACTGGTGAATCATTCCCACAGTGTGAGAAAGCTGCTCTGGGAGACTCCTGAAGCCACAGGGATGACGACAGTTCCCCTGGATGGCCGAGGGGCTCCTTCACCGAGGCTCCCTGGCCCCTGCAGACAGCTGTCAGCTCCAGCTCACTGCTTGGCTGCATGTGGGACTCGGGCCAACTTCATGCTTGAGGGTCCTGTCTGCTGAGCCACGTCCAGGATGCCACATTGTTCCTGCCAGCTCCACAGGTCAAAGCGTGTTCAGAGTCACCTTCTTGAGATGTGCTCGGACCAGATTGAGCTGAGAAGGCAAGCACTCTGCAGCTCCAGGGGCGAGAGGTGCCGAAGGCTTGCAAACCTCTGATCCTGTACCAGGGACATCTGCTGACATTCAGAACCACGGGCTCAGCTGCGCCAGGTCTAAATTTGCATAGAGTTTGCAGCAGGGAGCTCAGAGACTTCAATTTACCTTTACAAATGGGAAGAAAAAACCCACCTCATTTAGCTGTAGTCTGTCCACATTCACAGTGGTGACCAACCGACTGACTTGCTCCTTGGCTATGAACATGCCTTTTTCCAGTGACCTGCCGGGCTGGCCCAAAGCGTACCCCTGGTTGTTCCATTCAGAGTCAACCTCCCTGCCAGTGTGAATCATAGAATCATTTTGGTTGGAAAGAGACCATTAAGATCATCGAGCACAACTGTTAACCCAGCACTGCCAAGTCCGCCACTAAACCATGTCCCTCAGCGCCACATCTCTTCACGGAATCACGGAATCTTTAGAGTTGGAAGGGACCTCTAGAGATCATCTAGTCCCACTCCCCTGCTAAAGCAGGATTGCCCAGAGGACATCACTCAGGAATGCATCCAGGCGGGTCTTGAAAATCTCCAGAGAAGGGACTCCACACCCTCCCTGGGCAGCCTGTGCCAGGGCTCTGTCACCCTCACCGTAAATACTTAAATACTTCTAGGGATGGCAACTCAGCCACCTCCCTGGGCAGCCTGTTCCAATGCTTGATAACACTTTCTGTGATGAAATTTTTCCTAATATCCAGTCTAAACCTCCCCTGGTGCAACCTGAGGCCATTTCCTCATGTCCTATTGCCTGTTACTTGGGAGAAGAGACCGACTTCCCCCCTCACTATAACCTCCTTTCAGGGGGCTGCAGAGAGCGAGAAGGTCTCCCCTCAGCCCCCTCTTCTCCAGGCTGAACACCCCCAGCTCCCTCAGCCGCTCCTCACCAGACTTGTGCTCCAGACCCCTCACCAGCCCCGTTGCCCTTGAGTGTGAGGAGGTGTGAGCGTGGCAGCGGGTGCCAACTCTGTGGCGTGACGCAGGTGCCAGCAAGCAGGCGGTGGCTCCGTGGTCTCTGGCTCAGCCCTCTGCCCTGGGCAGAGCCTTATCCTGCCAGACAGGAGGGTGCCGCTGGGGTGGGGGAGCAGCACACGGGGTGCTGTAGTAGCAGCTCTCCAGACCTAAAAATAACTGCGGCTCCTGTCCCGCAGCGCACGCCACAACACCTTTTCCTAGCGCCAGACCTGCTAATTGCTCACACAATCAAAGTGACTGTGAAGAGGAGATGGCAAACAGGTGTAGACACCCAGTAATGAAGATGAAGAGCCTGGAGACTCTCACAGAAGCCCTGTGCTGTCTTGTTTGTGAAGACGTGCCATGGATCTGCCCCTACAAGGCTCAACCTCCACAAGCTGCTGGTGTTCAAGATTTGTCAATGCTCACACCAAGAGCTAGCAAGACACCCAGGTAGCTCCAGACCAGCTTGTGAATGCCATCAGCCTCCCCTGTTCAGTCATGGCCATCTTTCCTGCTCGGCCTCAGGGGTAAGAAACGCTGGAGCTTGGCTAGGTCTCTGGCTTGACCTTCTTCTTAGGAGCCCCAGCTAATGGCACTTGTCCTTGGGCTCTTTGCAATAACCCCCCCCAAGATGAGCCACGCAGAGCCCTCGCAAAGGAGAGCCACTTGTCAGGCCTTGCAGCAGGGCAAAGGGCCAGTCATCGCCGTGAGCCTGCTCATCCCATGGCAGCGGGTCCCCAGCCCCCTGGGTGGCTGAAGGAAGGCCACACAGCAGCGTGTTGGGTGTCACAGCGCGGCCTCTGCAGCCTGTGCACTCCCCCGAAGGCGGTGCAGGCGGCGCGCGCTGTGTTTATTGCTTTTGCCATCAGGACAACACTCTGCCGTGTTAGAATAAATGGGGTGTGCCATTGTTGTAGATTACTAAATAGCTTTATATTACACAGCTAATCAACTCCTGCTTCAACAACTCTGAAAATGCTCTATTTTTGTCTTGCTGTCAATGGGCAGGAATTGCATTCTAGGTGATTCCTCCCAGGGACTCTGCCTCCTCAGGTCTCCTACACAAATCCACCTAGCAGTCATGTCAGCAAGACCCAGCGATCTTTCTGGCCATAGGTCCTTCAGCAAACGGCCCACTAAATCTTTCCCTTGGGCTGTATACACATAAGCTGCAGCAAGGGAAATTATTACTAAGGAGAAAGGCGCCACTGTAGCTTGTGCTTTCTCACAGTGTTTCACCTCAAAAGACGACGCGGGGCAATAACATCATCTGGAAACTTTTGGGGAGAAATGCAACTAGCAAACAGTAAAGCAGACGATCACCTACGACCTTCACAAGACCTCTTTCCTCGGCAGTTTCTTGACGGACTTGAGCTCACTCTTCCTTTTTGGGCACTGTAAAACGTTAAGGACTACAGCGTGCTTACAGAGAAAGACACCTGGCAACGCGGGCAAATTATTGTTCTCTAGCAAGCACGTCAGTCTGGTTTGTATAAGCATGCTGGGCGCTGCCTGGCAATAGCTTGTGAGTAACTGAGCTTGGCCATTTTCACTGACTTGCCCTTGAATGGGAGCAAAGTATCCTTCTGCACCTCACCGGGTGCTCCCGGAGGCACCAGCACCCCAGGGCTGCCCACCTCCTGCCTGTCACCCCCGCCCCGGCTGGCTCCCAGCCTCGTGCCTGCCGTGGCCAGGTCTCCTTTAGGAGCGCGCGGCACCCTCCTCATGGTGAGAAACGTTCTGCGGATAATCTCCACAGAGGTTTTGCAGGCGCTGGGAGAGGCAAGGAGACACGGGGAGGCACACAGGAGGCTCGTGTCTTATGCCCAGCCTGCCGCACGGGGCGTCGCAGCATTTGGGCCCACAAGAGCACTCAGATGTGGATGGAAATCTGGCAGGGAAAGGGGCAACAAGCTAAGCTGGGGTTTAAGGCTGCCTCCTCCATCGCAGCTGTACTACAGCTGTACGCCTGCCTGGCCGAGGGCAGAAATCGGCTTGTTTGGCATTGCCAGTTTTGTAGTTTGCGATGCGCTTGGCTTCTGAATACACGATGACTCTCTGAAACACGCCTCCCGTGATCTGTTTGCTTGTCCTGCTCCCGGGGAATTTCAATTCAGCCACCTGCAGACATTTCCGTAAGAAGTTCTACTTCTCTGCGTGTTCCCAGCGGAGCACAGGTTGGTGTGCCTTCCTCCCACCTGCTCGCTTTAACATCTCTATAATTTGTCTCGGCAAGAATACAGCCACTCCTGGGCTGGGCAGGTTGTTTGGGCTGTCAAGCCACTGGGGCTGGAGGAATATCAACTGGTGTGCCTACAATAAAGGTTACCACATCCATTGCGGTTTTGCCAGAAGTGTACAACGCAGAGGGGTGAATGAGATGAAAGAGGGACACGGCCCTCGCGTGAGCCCCCCGCAAGGTGGGCGTTTCGTCCTACAGAGAAAAGACGGAGGGAAGAGAAGCTTTGTCGTTTCAGAAATGTCATTTCCCTTGCCTGCAGCTTAAAACCAATGTGGTGCTTTACCAAGAAAGGCATCGGGGTTGTCTTCGGTGCCTGGCATGGGATGGGCGTCCGGGGGCTTTCGCAGGCTGCTGTTTGATTAGCGCGGCGAGCGGGCTGACTGAGCTCCCCAAACTCCCCGCCATCCATTAGGTCAGCAGCGTCTCAGCACTGGCGAGCAACTGGCCCAGGGGGAGATCGTCAAATTAGCTAGTGGTCAGGCACTCTTTTCACCGCCCTCCTGTGCTCTCAGAGCACTGCCATGACTCACGATGCTATATATATTTATACATACAAATTTGGAACCCGAAGAACCATCAAGTCATTAAAAATCTGCTTTTCCTGCACGGCCCTGAGTGTGCTGGTGCTCCTGCTGCTCTCGCGCGTGCAGCGGGGAGCAGAAGCACTCTCCCAGCCCTGCTTTGCCCTGCCGGCGCTGGAGGGGGAAGAGTGGGATTTCCAAGAAGAAGGATAGATTTTGTGAAAGTTTCTGATAGCCTGGGGGACAGCCTGGTACCCAGGGCCCTGCCAGGGGTGACTTGGATGAGACTCTCCCCCGCCTCGCCCTCTGCCTCCGCCGGCTCTAGGAGGGAAGGGGACATCTCACCCCTCGCCGGACGCTGCCTCGCAGATGGGTCTCGCGATGAAGTGGTAGCCTGCGATGTCGCCTCTGTCCTGCCCTGCCCTGACGCTGACCCTTGTTGTACTTGAAAAAAAAAAATGTTGGAGCTCGGTGCTACTCCAGGAGGAAAGTGCTCTGAGAGACGCTCTTCCTGCCTCTCTGCTCTGAATTGTGCCTGGGATCCATTCACATGTCGGCTGCAGCGCAGAGCTTCGGAACGGCTTCCAAAGCAGCCGCTTTATTTGCCTGTTTTTATTTGCTTCTGAGGCCTTGAGAGCAGTCTGCTGGATCACAGCACTGTCCCCCTTAGGTCAGACCAGGCTTTTGTCAACCTTTATTCTACCCTGGTCACCACTCAATCTGCTAAGCACATCCCAGGAGGTCCCAAGCCCCACCACCTTCGTGGACCGCAGGGACCCAGTGTCTTGCAGGATCGGTCTTTCGGAGGTCAAATTTTACCCCTCTGCCTGAGACAAAAAAAAAATGTAGAAAAACCCCAACTTTTTCCCCTACCAGTTGTGTCTCCCATTACAGCACTAGAAATAACAGCAGTCTTTTTGTTCCCATAAGATGTCACAGGAACCCTTTAAGATGACAGGTAAACCGTATCTAAAATGACCTCAGCACCTTTGATTCAGGTGCTAAGCTGGGTGGGCCCTCAAAAACATCCTCCCAACATAAAGAAGTGCTGAGCGTTCATTTATCTTTTCGTTGGGTTAATATCCTGAGGATATCACCTGTGCCCACCGAAAGGAGCAACTTACATTCGACTTTATCGCCTGATTTTGAAGTTGAAATACTTCCGCCAAGTTTCTGCCACTTCACTCGTTAATTGTTTTCATTTTCGTCAACCCTTGGATAAATTTTCAAGGGTTAGACCTGAAAGGAGGGTGTAGAGAGGTGGGGGCTGACCTCTTCTCCTCGGTGACAGGTGACAGGATGAGAGGAAATGGGTTCAGGTTATGTCAGGGGAGGTTTAGATGGGATATTAGGAAACATTTTTTCACTGAAAGGGTTATTGAACATTGGAAGAGGCTGCCCAGGGAGGTGGTGGATTCACCGTCCCTGGAGGTGTTTAAAAAAAGGGTAGATGGGGTACTTGGGGACAGGGTTTAGAAGTGGCTTTTGTCAGGGTAGGTTAATGGTTGGACTTGATGATCTCAAAGGTCCCTTCCAACCTCAGCGATTCTATGATTCTATGATTAACTGTCTTAGCCATCTTTGCGGGAAATGAGGTTTTCTGAACTGATAAACACGCGAAAGGAGGAAAAGAAAGAAACAGAAAGAGGGAAGAAATCTATCAACAACAGCAAGCCCGCGTTCAAGTTGTACATAATATATTATTCTGTCACATGCCATTTATCTTCTGACATATGCCGCTGTAGCATATGGCATATGTATAAAATAGGGAAATGCAGAATTACGGAAAGGCTGAGTTCCTGCAGGTTCCCACTTCTGACGGGGCTGTTGTTATTTCATTACTGCCTCTGCTGCAGTCCCGCCGACAGCAGGACCTTCCGAGGACTCTCTCCTTCCCCACGTGGGGCCATTCCTGCTCCAGCCGGCTCCCGCCCGGGATGCGGCAGCCCAGCACACGCAGCCCCTTTCATCCCCAGCACGCAAACGCTGAGGTGGTATTTTGCTTTAAATAGGTCCTGTTGTATTGGGGTTTAAGCAGTTACCTAAAATTATGCGCTTGTTTAAGAAGATGACCTGCAGAAGGAAGGGAGGAAACGTGAAACGGCGGGTAGGGGAGGCACAGGAGAGACGCGGGGCTGTGCTGGGATCGCCACCTAAGTGACAGAGCTGTTAACAGTCTACCCCCCCAGAAATCCCGACTAAACGCAAAGAGCAAGCCTCAGTAACCCAACCGCTAACGCTCTGCAGCTTCACAGCCAAATAAACTGAGCTACTGCTGACTTGTGACACTTGCGCTTGGCAGGCTGCGTCCTTGTGGACATCTCCAGGAGATGAAAGAGGGCTCCGTCTCTCTGGGATGACGCTGCATAAGCGCCCTCAGCTACCCACATTGCTCCCCTTGGGAGCAACTTGTGCCCTCAGCGTTGCCGTTTCAGGCTTTTTGCTCTCCCTTCATCATTTTGCAGAGGCTGCCTTAGCAAGCCCTCCGCGGTGCAATTCCAGGCGGTCTTTGATGAGGTGGCCACGGAGGGACTCCGGCTCTTCCCGAGAAAGCTCTTACACGAGGATCTCGGGAGCAGTGTTCTCCCACCGCTCACGGCGGATTCACGGCTCGGCTCCTGACGCTGCAGGAGACCGGCGTCACGAGGCTGGTTTGTTTCCCGGCGTGTTATTCACCGACTTTATTTTCCAGCCGAGAGAGCTTTGCAAATAATAATAACAAAGGATGAATGGGATGGCATGGGATGATTAACCAGGGGTTTCAAAGACGGGCCAGCAGGCTGGACTGCCAGCAGCACGACTGACTGTATCACCCATCCCGTCCTCCGCCGGAGGGGAGGGGACTTCCCCGCAGCCCTTTGCCCTTAAGTACATCAGTCGGCAACGGTTATCTGCGCTATCAAACAGCACGCCGAAGCTGCGGTTCCGCAAGCAGTCTCTCCTTTTTTGTTGTTGCTGTTGTTGTCGGGTTTCTGATTGCCTTACCGTAGGAACTCCTAGGTTTGTTCCTGTGCTCTGAACGCATTGCCACAACAGTTGGGATTTGATGCTGTTATAATCTTTCTGGACTATAAAAAAAAAACAAGTCATGTCTTTCGATAGCATATGGTTCTCCCCTTACAACAAGAGACACCAGAACTTTCAATTAAGTTTCTGGAAGCAGCGCTGAAGCACACATGACTCATTTCAAAAGTGCATTAACAAGTGAAACGATCCCTTTTTTTTTGCCAGATCTCCGTTCACCAGGAAACAAACAGTATCTGATGTCTTTCTTTCTTTGTACATTGACGAAAACAACACCCTTCTCCGTCGCCACTGAGCTTGGGTAGAAATCGTCCGGCTAAATATTATAATATTTGATAATAGTCCTGCCAGCACGCAGCTGACTCATTTAATGTAATGTGCTGCTCCCTGAAGATTGCTTTTCAGCACAGCAAACAATTAGCTAGTTCATTCATCCCAGCTTGAGAATGGTAGATAGTTACAGGACCACGGGTACTCTCCTAACGGGAGCTGATTTATCAACACTCGTAGTCGTTGCTCCTGTAATTAATCTTACGCTATTTCCACACACACTTACCCCGCCGCTGACACTCCGCTCCCGGTTCCCAACCACTCGTTTTAAGCTCAGAATGGCAGAGAAATAATTTTGATTCCTGGGCAGTCGCATGGAAGTGCTCAGGCAGGACCGAGCGGTGACCCAGGGGCTCTGCTCTCCAACGCTCCTTAAACCCTGCCCTGGGCTCCCGTGGGGCAGAGCACAGGTGCCCTAGCCCCAGCTCGCAGTGGCCACAGGCCAGCAGATGCCTGCTGCTGTGATGCTACGCGTGCCTGAGCTGGTATCCACACGCAGGACCCCGCACTAGCCCACGGCCGCTGCTTCCACCCAGGGTTGACCCAAGGGAGCAGCCGGCTCAGCCCAGTCCCACACTGGGGGGGGAGCAAACCCCTGTGTGTCTCCATCTCTGGGTCTTGACTGGAAACCGGGGGAGCATCCTTGTCCCCGATGCAGGGGGGGAAGCAGCCACCACAGGAAAGATTATTTGTCCAAGGGCACGTGGTGAGCAAAGAACTTGTTGGATCTAACGGGAGCTGGGATTCCCAGCAAGAGGCTTTAGGAGCCGGAGGCGGGAAGCAATTGCTACCCCCCCGCCCCGGCATATCTGCCTGCTGCTCTGCTCCGACTCGTCAGTACTATTATTTTTCTGACTCAGCAATCCCGCAGCGCCCGGGCGCAGCCAAGGCTCTCGGCGCCGGCAGGGCTGCTGTCCCCCGACCCCCGCCTCTGGGGCAGGCACGGCATCCCCCTTCCGGGATCTGCTTCCCAGCTGGTTTGGGCAGCGTGAACCCCTGGCTAATTCAAACCCTGTCGCACCACTGCTTGCAGACGCTGTTCCAGATCACATTAGACACTCGCATTCTCCAGATCACAGGGAGAAAATGGCAGATCCCTGGCAGCGAGCTTTTCCCTATCTCACATCCTTGCAAAAGAGACGGCTCCTGGGTTTTTTTCCCTCTAGACTTCGGCTTCAACTGGAGATTTATTTTATTGTGTGTTCCTTGCTATAATTATTGCCATTGTGAAGACGGTGACCTCAGCACCCAGACAAATGAATAGAGCAATGAGCACATCATCAGCATCCTTATAATTACTGCCCAAATACGCACCATGGAAACCAGGAGAAGGGGGGTGCCCAGGTAGGGATGGGAGGGACCACCTCCAGTGCCCTCAGAGGGCAGGACCACATGGGTCTGGTTGGCTGTAAGAAGCCGTCCCGCTGCCGCAGAGGGCTGTCAGCGTGGGCCGTCCGCCCTCCTGGGAGAGGCCAAGCAGGCCCACGCAGTTGCCGTTACCGCTTTTGGGGCAACCCCCATCCCCGCGGATGTGCTGCTGCAAGGGATGGAGCAGGGACGCCTCAGTGTCACATCCCCACAGAGAGCAGGAGGCAGCGGCACAGAGATGCACATCTGCGTATCCATCTTTACAGCCCCAGGACTGCGCGAGATGCCTTGGGGAGTGAGCCCGAGCCTAGCGAGAGGTCTGCTTTGGCTCTACGTCACTTGGCAGATGGCTCTGGCTCCTCGCCCATTCCTGCTCTGCTCTCTCTGGAGCAGCTCCATGAGCTCCTCTTTGCAGGGGCAGACATCCTCTCTTCTCCTTGGCCAGCCCCTGCCGACAGGTAAGAATAGGTGCCCCAGCCACCCCCCAGCCCTGCGGCCCAACCATCCCAGTTTCTACCACAGGCAGGTGGGTTTTAGTGTGCCCCAGTCTTGACTTTGCTCCCATTTACCAATGCTGACGACCTTCAGGGAACAGGGAACTGGACAGATACCAACCATTTGTGCTTCCACATCTCCCACTGCGCCACGGCCCTCGGGGCTGGGACTGATGTGCCGTGGCCTCGGTGCCCGGTGCCGTCAGTCCCGGGTTGCCCCAGCAGCTCTCTGCTGGCTTGGCACGGAGATGGGGCAGGGGGCACCTCGCTTTGGGGTTTCTGGGACAGTTTTCCAGTTGTTGCTGTACCCCTCGCCCCGCTGTACCAGTGACTCGATGCTGACAACTGAGTCAAGACGGTTTGTTACTTTTTGGTAAGAGATGGGGAGATTTCCTTGTAAGAGATGCTCAGTCACGTCCCCTCTGGGTTCAGCCTTCAGCTCCCTCCTCCACCACAACCCTCCTGGAGCCCAGGGATTGAGACAAGCACCTTCTGCCTGACCCACCGGCTGCCCCCCTTTCTCTCAATCCCCTAATACTTCTGCAAGTCCCTCCGGGAAGGTGCCATCACGGTGGTAAAGACAAGGCGACGTCTCTCTACAGTGTGCACTGACCAAGGGAGAGCATCTCGTGTTGAAAGATTAAATATAGTTGCTTCTTCTAAATAGCAGGTGAAGGGTTTTGGCCAAAAATGGGGGAGGGAAGTTCAATTTGAAAAGCATTTTACTGTTTTTAAGTGACTGCTTTTGTGGCAGGAGTGCTGGAACAGCTGCTCTTTTTCTCTTCAGCATTAAATGCGCCGTGTTGAAACTGTAAGGTTTTGGGCTTTAACATTGAAACCTCACAAATTAAAAGAAAATGAGAATAAGCGGGAGGATCGGATAGTGCCCAAGGGCATGAGGGCCTTTGGTTTCCACCAGATTAAACACTTCAGAGTGGCACTTTTGGTTTTTACTTGGTTGAGAAGTGTCACTTTTTCTGTTTTGGACCAAACCAAAGCAATTCCCTCTCCCCCTCTCAGGACTGCCCCAGGAGACCCTGCATTCAACCTCAACGGCCGACATCTGAATGGACTTGTTTACCCAGACCCCAGTTCAACCAGGATCCTTCCGAACGGGCTTCATTGAAGCGTTTGAACCAATTCAGTACTATTCCCGTATCTCTCCACGAGCACAGCGCCTACTGCCTGTTTCTGGATTCATCCCCTGAAGCACCAGATAACTCAAGCTCCAGCCAGGAAAACCTCACAGAATGTTGGATTTGCTGGGAGGTGCTTTTCCCCGGACGCTGGCTGCGCTACTCACGTGCGTAAGGAGAGGTGGCGGTTAATGGCTCGCCTGGGGCGGGACGAACGCTCGGCCCTTGGCAGGATCTGAGGCTCAGTGCTCATCTGGAATGGAGAAGAGCCGAGAGGAGAAGCCCCACCATACCCCTGCTCTGACCCAAACACCGCCTGACGGTCCAATATGCCGGCAAAACCCTGCTCACCTAATCCGGCGCATTAGAAATATTGACCGTTAGCGCTGGATAAACAGGAAGGAATTGATATCAGCTCAGAGACTATCCCCAGACCAGAGGAGAGACAGAATTAACCAGCTTATTATTACTGTTATTATTATTATTACTATTTAATGCCTATATTGTGAGAACAGATGAATAATTCGTTTGCAAGGCTCTGCATGCAAAGCTGTTATGAAGCTTAATTCATTAGTGCATGTAAAGTGACTTGAACTCGTGAGATGAAAGGTGCCCTCTGAGTGCCAAGTACTATTATGGCTCCAGTACTGCAGATCTTTAATAAGGATATTGAACGACTCCTCGGAGCCAGCACATTGCTTTGTAACTTCTTTATGGCTGTTTTTACAAGCACTATCCTAGAGAGCCAAGAAAATAAAGGGTGGCAGGAAAAAAAGAATACCGTGACAGCGCGCACAGCTTAACACACCCACCAGTTTTCCTCCCTGCTGGGCAAGGCCGAGGGGAGCGGGGCACCGTGCCGGCCTCGGCCAGGGATGGATGGAGGAGGTGGTCGCGAGTGTCACAGTAACTGCCTCGGCAGAGCTGAGGGACCGGGGCGATGGCTCCGCTGTACTCAGCCTCGCAGACAACCCGTCTGTCTCGCTCCTGCCAGCGGATGCCCATCCTAGGCGTCTGTCACCAGCCCTGCTGGGGCGACTGGGGGCTGTGACAGCTCAGGGGACATCACTGGATGGAGGCTGAGAGGGGGCAAGCGGGGAGAGAGGAACGTCGCGGTGGAGGCTGGCGACTGCTGGCTGGGTTTCTGGTTTGCCTGTGGGCTCCCAACCGAGTTGCCTTGCTTGCTTTCCATGCCGTTGGGCTTGGCCCGTCTGTGGGGAGGTGACGGTGGGGGGGCCATCCCTGCCATCCGCCTGCCCATGACGGCCTGCTCTCACCTCCTCTGACAAACAGACTGACGACGGGGTGAGTGGAGGACGCTGGGGGTCCCACCGATGTGCTCCACCGGGAGCCGTGTCCCCTGTGCCTTCCCAGCTCAGCTCTGCCCAGCCACAGAGGATGCTGGTGGAGACGGTTTCCCCACGGAGGGGGTGACGGGGCTGGCTCTCACAGCGCTCCCAGGGCTTCAGGAGCACAGCACAGCAGAAGTGCTCACATCCCAGTTTGTTTCTTCCAGACCCTCCTGGCTCGCTCTCCACCAACACAAACGCTGCCAGCCCTCCTGTTCTCCTCGCTGGGGAGCAGATCTATGCTAGCTGACGTGCTTTCCCTCCCCGTGCAATAAGTGGACTTTCATGGGCTCCCTCTATGGAGTTTTCGTGACAATATCATTTCTCTGCTCAGGGCAGCCACTTGCTCCATGACAAAGCCATTATACCTCGGCCAGGCTCCGCCGAGCTCAGGCACCATGGACCACTCGCGCCCTCTTTGGTAATCCTGCTTCCTTCACATTCATCTTCCTGCAGCTGCTGTGGCTCATTTATCAGGTAAGAAACCGTGGCCATGAGTCCACAGAAAACTCTTCCCTGCCTTAGCAAGGCGGGAAGATCTTTTCCGATCTGAAGTCCCACCTACGGCATCTCTAATTGCTGCTGCATTTCCCATAAGCTGTAGTGGGTTTTGGGGGGAAAAAAAAACCAAAACAAAACAAAAAACCAAACTTTTAAAAATTTCCCACTCGGAGGAGGGCAAAGTGGCGACGAAGCACGGCAAACACAGCATGCCGTCGTACTGCCAGCGCAATCTTGAAGTGACCAGGAAAGCAGCACCTTCTTCCATGGAGGGAAAAAACGGAGCCTCTAAAGAGAAAGCAGTGACCTTCCCATCTGCCTTCCTCTCTTCCTTCTTCAAATGTTGCTGCAACCAGCAAAACTACCTCATTTTCTAGAGAGGCAGCTTTCACAAATTGCTCAATAAGGCACGCGGAGCGCAGAGTGTCTGGCTGGCCGGTGCTGGCCCGTGTGGGGCTTGTCACGCCGGGGAGCACCAGAGCTGGGGGATGAGCCGTGGCCTTGCCTCTGCTGCGGCTCCACTGGAGGAAAGGACTCAGCATGGGCTTTAATTATTCCAAATTGGTTTTAAAACATTTAGCAGAGACTTGTGTTTTTTGCAAAGTCAGATTAAATTTTTAGATGCCCGCAAAACGTAATTGGCGTTAGCGTAGGACAGTTTCTGTCTCTGAAAACTGAAAGGGCTTTATGACCAGTGCTAGCCTGACCTTTGGAGGGATGTCCCTTTCCAGTGTCCTCCGTGTTGCCCAGGGACCAACCTGGGCTGGTGGCCCTGTGCCACCCGGCTCCCACCCCAGTCTGACCGCACCAACCGCCTCAGATCTGGCAACGCTGCCGGCAGCACACTCTTTTCGCCCTGTCCTAGGAGAACTTGGCAACTGTGATATGGATGGGCACCAGAGAGGCTGATCGGCCTGGGAGAAGGTGGAGGTTGTCGGCACCGACAGGTCACGCCTGTCTTCAGCAGGTCTGGGATGCAGATCCCATCTCCAGCTCTGATCCCGTCACCCGCTGGACACGGCAGATCCTCACAGCTGCTCCGTACATGCCTTTGAAGGAGCCTGGTCTTGGTAGACGTCTCTAACGTCCCTGAGTTTTTTGCACGGACGCTGCCTTTGCAGCCTTCGTTTTGTGACGGCCGGTAAACCGCCCTCTCCTAGTCCCCATTAGCTACCGAAATCCATTCCTTCCCGAGGTGGGAGCCTGGCTCAGCCCCTGCCTTGACGGTGTCCCTCTGGAACAAGGTGCCCAGGACGATATACACCCCAGGGCAGACGGGATTCCTCCGGACAGGTAGAAAACAAAGCGCATCCGGATGGCGCGTGGCGAGGAGACAAGTAAGGCGCACCCACGACAACTGAACCCACCAGGGGAGAAGCTGGTGGTGGGGGGGACACATATCAGATTATAATGGCTAAGCTGCTAATTATCCTTTGCCAGTCTTGCAGAAAATCTGTTCTCTCTCATACATGCATAGCAATGTGCGCTTTTGCTCTCTTGCTTTTTAAAGCGATGTTTTATGTCTGAATAAAAGCAAAGGAGGGTTAAATTGTGCTGGATGGGGATCAATTGTCCCGCTCAGGGATTTTCCCTCCAGGCAGCAGTTTTGTCCATGTTGTACTGGCCGGGCTGGCCTCTGCAGACACGCTGGGCTGGGTTCGCCCTGCCTGGATGTTTTAGCACTCAGCATAGGTGGGGACTGAGCTACCCAGACTTCTGCTCCTTCCTCTTATGCTGTACTTTTCCTGTTGATGCCGAAAACTTTGCAAGAGCTTGGGAAACCAGATTTCGCTTTGCTCGTATCCCTGGAGCAGAAATGCACAAATGCCGGGAAAGAAATCTAGAGAGGGTGAACCACAACCTTGAAAACCAGCGAGCCGGATTCAGGTCTGGCGTGGCCAGAATAATGTGCCAACCTTACTTCCAAGAGAAACTCCTGCCACTGAGATCAGAACCAATCAGATGAGTTTTAAAGCATATCATAGCTCCTCCTTGCTGTCCTCTGCTCCTGCACCAGCTCTTAGGTTTCCAAACCTACATGTGCTACCCCAGTTCTGCCTTCCCCAGAGTGGCTGCCTTTCCAATAATTTAATGGTTTCCTTTTTCAGCCAACCTTCTCAATGCAAAGAGCGAGTTTTTCATTTCAGAATTAATCTCCCCAACTCCACTCTTCCCAAAGGCTGACACAGACATTAAAGAGGTAACTCTTTGCTTTCTGGCAGGCAGAAAACCTCTCTGGCATCACCTGACTGAATTAAACAGAGACATCAAAAGAACCCGTCAAATTCAATGTGACCAGACGGCGAGTGGAAGTCAGAGAAGCACCGAGGCAGACCAAAGACTCAGACTGCTGCTGCGGCAGATTTAAAAGAGGACAAACCCTGCAGAGATTTTCCCCTGCAAGGGAAGAGAGGATGCAAGCACAAGGGTTCCAGCAGTCCCGAACACGCGGGATGCCAGCGTGGATGAGCGTGGCAGGGCTGTGTGGCTGCTCGGCGGCGCTCGGACCTGCTCCATCGCCCACCCGCCGGGTCCCCGCTGCGCCCACGCTCGGCGCTGCCGACGGCAGACGCGCTCTGCTCGGTGTCTCGGGGAGAGCCCAGGCAGGGGCAGGTCCCGCAGGGCTCCCGGCGACACTACGACTGCTTTACTGGCCATGGTGGGCATGTGGCCCGCTCCCACTCAGCTCAACACAACTCTCTGGTTATAAACACACTGGGTTCCCTCCCCGAATCGGGGCCAGGCTGCTCTCCGTCAGCCTGCAGGCGGGTTAGAGATGCAACACGAAGCTGCAGCGAATCCATAAAGCAGACTGCCTTGACATAAAAAGTGAACTTAGGTGAATATAAATCATGTAGGCTCTGATACACGAGGTTGCTATGACAGGGATACTTCAGAGTATTTCAGTTAATTAGTACTTAATTAACTTTAATGCCTTGAAAAACTCTACAAGCCATACAGGTTGGTCTGTATGTTGTCACTCACGGTCCCCACCTGTTTAGGCAGCTCCCCCCAGCCAATTTTTCCTTAAAGGGAAGCTGCAAAGTGAAATGCATTATTAACTCAACCTCTATAATCCTCTCATCACGTCTCATGAGATGCTTTTTAATATCGAGCCTTCCAAGATGAAACATATGGAGATGCCAGGGATGAAAGAGAGACTGTAACATGGTGGCGTTTCAAGTGACTCTCTGAATGCCTGGGATCACCGACGGCTGGCGAAGGCTGGAAGGGACACGGTGTGACGGTGGGGGGACAGCGGTGAGAGTCCAGGGCAGCGCAGGGTGCTCAGTGCTCAGGCAGTGGAAACCGGCCCCTTCCACCGGGGGTCCACAGAAATCCCTGCCAGGCTGCAGCTGGGGGGGCGCAGGCGGGACCACGGGCGCTTGGAGATGGACGACCTGAGCCTTTTCAGAGCACCGGCACTGAAACAGGGGGGATGATGGGGACGCGGTGCTGGGTGAGGCCTCCCTACCTCGTGAGAGCTGTGGCATCCTCGGAACAGGAGGGTGGCTCCCAACCCGAGCTTGACCTTGGGAGGTTGAGACTCCTACTTTTCGGACTCCTGCAACACTTGCTGAAACCACACGGTCTTCTCTTGCCTTGCTGCCCCCCGGAGTGACAGTAGCTTGCAGCATCCGTCCAGAGCCTGGTCCAGCCAGAGGCACCTGACGCCACAACAACCCACCAGCCTTTGGAGGGGAGGTTACAGTCAAGCAACAGGGGCAAAGGGAGACGTGAAGGATGTTAAAGGATGGAGCGATCCTCCCCAGTCCTTATGCAGGTCTCAGACACCACCACCCCAGAAGACATCCTGCAGGCAACGACCAAGAGAGAAGGCCAGGCTGGCGTACAGAGGGAGAGGTCAGGAGAAGAACAGGGGAGAGGTCAAGGGAGAAGAACAAAATTCTTCAGGAGGAAGGACTGTAACACAGCGGCTGGAAATCCACCCGCTGGAGGCACAGCACAGCACCGCTTGTCCCCCTTCTCTCTATAACAGCACCCTGAGCCCCGAGGCAGCTCGCTGCACCCCAGCAAGCCGGCTGCCCCCAGGAGTGGATCTGGATGAATATACAGCCCGACGAAATATAAGGACAAACCCCAAACACGGCAGCAGGAATTACAGAAAGCCTTTTGGTTGATGGGAAGTCCCAAATTGACACCAGTTTCTCCCAGGACGTCACTCTGTGGCCACATGTGGTCACCAGGGCAGTCTGGGAGAGGTGGTGAGAGCCGGGCTCTCTGCCGGGTAGCCATGAGGACCCTGCCAGCATTGCGTCGGGGCGCCCCATTAGCACACATCACTCAGTTAGCTTTAGATTGAATGTAAAAAAGCAGCAACAGCTGGATATGAAATCTAATTTTCCGGGGACAAATATGAATAAAATAGAATGTAGCTGCTGTGTGAATGAGTTTATCCTCTGTCAAGCACTTGTTAACTGCTCTGGTGTGGCCTCTGTCACACCGCAGAGGGTAGACGATGTTAACGTGTTTTCCTCCCTGTCTGTTCTGCCACAGCCAAGTGTCTGCAGAAGAAAACAGCATCGAGCGATGCCACCGTAGCTGCGGGCTCGCAGGTGTCCGAGGTAGAGAGTGCGAGGATTTAATCACAGGCTAAGGACAAACCAACGCTCTGTTGGCCTCTTGCAGCCATGTCTCCTGCAAGCTGCCTTCCCCAAGAGCAAACTGCTGGTCAGAACTATGTCCAGTGCTGGGCTCCCCGGTTCAAGAGGGACAAGAGGGAGAGGGTGCAGCAAAGGGCTACCAAGATGCTGAGGGGACTGGACCACCTCTCTGATGAAGAAAGGCTGAGGGATTTGGGTCTCTTCAGCCTGGAAAAAAGACGGCTGAGGGGGGACCTTATCAACCCTTATAAATCCTGAAAGGGGGGGTGTCAGGAGGATGGGGCCAGGCCAAGAGGTAATGGGCACAAACGTGAGCATAGGAAGTTCCACCTAAACATGAGGAGGAACTTCTTGACTTTGAGGGTGGCAGAGCCCTGGCACAGGCTGCCCAGAGAGGTGGGGGAGTCTCCGTCTCTGGAGACATCCCAAACCCGCCCGAACGCGTTCCTGTGCCACCTGCTCTGGGTGACCCTGCTCTGGCAGGGGGCTGGACTAGATGATCTCCAGAGGTCCCTTCTGACGCCTGCCAGTCTGGGATTCTGTGATTCTGTGAAATGGTGGCTCTAGGGCTGACCATCCCAACCTCCCCTGGTGACCAAGCCAGGTGTGTCTGGCATAATAGAGAAGCCTCCACTGTGCCTAAGGCAGGACATTCACAGGGCACCGGGCATTGCCCCACTGCCTGCAACGGGGACACCAGGTACACAACTTGGGCGAGTGCTTGGATGAGGGGCTACCACAAGTCATGGGGCAGAGGAGCACCTGGTGGCCACCCCAAGCCAAGAGGGCATCCAGGGAGATCCAGGCAGGACTCCCAGATGGGTGCACGCCAAGGCTGGCACTCAGGGTTCACACCAAGATGCTCTGGACGGGCAGGGGGACAGGCGGTGTGCGGGGAAAGCGAACGCATGGTCGGCTACAGAGCAATCATGGACCAGAGAGCTGGAAGCATCTGGGTGAGGACGCGGCACGGAGCTGCCAGTCTGCTGAAAAGCAGCTTTTTTGTAGGTATGAGCCCAAGACGGTCCTTCCCTGGACAAAACAGGTCCTAATCCTATTTTTACGCTGCAGTAGTAAACGTGCCCTACAATACCCACTGTGGCTCTTACAGGGAGAGAGATATCGCAGACAGAAAAGGAAAAAAAACATCCTGAGCACAGCAGCCAAATTGATACAAGGACTGGAGAGGATGACTTATGGGCAGAGACTAAGGGAATTTAATTTGTATAGCCTAGAAAGATGATGCCTGAGGGGGAACATGATAACACTATATAAATATCTAAAGGGCAGTTGTATGAAGAAGGGGAAAAAAAGTGACGCATGCACCAGCCGTGGGAGGGATGTGATGGACCGAAGAAGGGAACAGTTTCCCAAGGGAGCGCGGCGGCTGTTACAGCCTGGTGGGCAGAGAGCAGAGCAGCGTGCCTGGAGCCCGCACGTGGTTTCAGCCGGGGCCGGGGCGGGAGCAAGGAGGATTGGGAAGGAGCAGCCTGATACAAGCAGAAGGACAGGGATGGCTGCACTGCAGGGGGGGTGGCACCTTCCCCTGCAGACACCGGTGGGTGACAGCGGAGCTGTGTCGCCACCGGGTGTATCAGCGCGGGCGCTTGTCCTGCTGGCACAGAGCTCCCGCGTGGCTCTCGGTGGCCAGGCAGAGCCTGGTCTCCCATTCCTTTGCAATCTCAGCTTTCTAAAGGATGCCCGAGGACCAAGGCACCCAAACCCCTAAACCTCAGAAAGGCACAGAACACCCAGAGCCTCCCCACAAAATTTCAGCCTCAGGCTGACCTGCTTCTGCCTTGGCCATTAGGAAACCCACCCAGGCAGGGGTCTCTTCGTGGGTCTCCTTGGAGCAGACGATGAAGACAACATCCACTGGCCCAGCTGTTTGAGAAGAGCACAGCAGCTGCAGTGGTCCCAAAATGGAGAAAGGAGCGGGGTACATTAATGCCTGTGTTCCTGCCCCCTTTCCCCTCTCTTCCTTGCAAATTTGAGTTGCTTTCTACAGTCACATTTGCTGCTTCTTCTTCTTCTTCAAAAAAAAAAAAAAAAAAGATTTTTCCCTCTGCCGTTGCCATGTGAAAAACCCACACAAACAACAGGAAAAACTGGCTACCTCTACGCAGAAGCCAGCACAGCGACTGCAGAGCGACTGTCACACAGGCAGCAGCCTAAAAAAACAGGGAGAAAAATAGATTCTTCCCTTCAGCCCTTTCAGACACATGACTTGGAGACTTATTATAGTAATAACAGGCAAAAGATTTTTTTTCAGAGGAGAGGCCGGTCTCCGTTTGGTTCTTCCTTACGTTGATGAAGTCCCTTCGCCAATTTAAATGGGGCAGATTCTGCTTTCAGCTGCCCTCGTTTAGAGCGGAGCAGCCGTTCGGTAACGAACCTCCCCGACGTAAGGAATCCCTCAGACATGGGTCCTTACTGGGAGGGAAGCCCACGCCGTGGGGCAGAGCCTTTGTGAGGTGGTGTTCAGTTCAACCTGCCATGAATTGCCCTCTACCTACTACAGCTAATTTCCTTGTCTCGGAGCCCGGAGTGTGGCCAGCAGGTCGAAGGAGGTCATTCTCCCCCTCTGCCCTGCACTGGTGAGGCCACAACTGGAATACTGTGTCCAGTTTTGGGCTCCCCAGTTCAAGAGGGACAGGGAACTGCTGGAGCGAGTCCAGCGAAGGGCAACTAAGATGATTAAGGGACTGGAGCATCTCCCTTGTGAGGAAAGGCTGAGGGAGCTGGGACTCTTTAGCCTGGAGAAGAGAAGGCTGAGGGGAGACCTGATTAATGTTGACAAGTCTCTAAAGGGTGGGCTGAAGGAGGATGGAGCCAGGCTCTTTTCAGTGGTTCCCAGTGACAGGACGAGGGGCAATGGGCACAAGTTGGAACACGGGAAGTTCCGTTCAAATACACGGAAGAACTTCTTTACGGTGAGGGTGACAGAGCCCTGGCACAGGCTGCCCAGGGAGGGTGTGGAGTCCCTTCTCTGGAGACTTTCAAGACCCGCCTGGATGCATTCCTGAGTGATGTGCTCTGGGCAATCCTGCTTTAGCAGGGGAGTGGGACTAGATGATCTCTAGAGGTCCCTTCCAACTCTAAAGATTCCGTGATTCCATGATTCTTCGCGAAGCACCAGTTTACCAAACACCGCGGTGCAGAACACAGAAGCGGGGTGTGCCGGCACCAGCGCCCTGCTCCTCCTGCGAGCTGCCTGGAGGACAAACAGACGAGGTCTCGCCGGTCACATCCGCCACCCTCAATGCCCAGGGAAGGGCCACGGGGGCACACCGACGGCAGGCAGGCGTTCTAGCAGAAGATAAGCCTTTGGGATGATTGTCCTTGTATTTGCTTATCTCCGAAGGGCTTAAAAACAAGAACACGTTTGGATCTGCACATTTGCAAGTGCATCTGTAATTACACAAGTTACTAGGAGTAGAGGAATCGGAGATGCTGACACTCCATTGAAGCACGGTGCCCTTTAATTCCTGCCCAGCCAGCTGTGGGTTGTCATGGAGACCACATCTGTCGCCATTTGTTCACAGGCCTTTTAAATAACCCAGGCTAGCCAGACCTTTCCTGTTTTGGTGTGTGCCCACCCCAGATTTTGCTCTCCCCTCTCTTCTTTACAGCAGGAAGGTGGGTGATTCCCACTGGAGGTGCCAGAGGTGCTGCCGGGCAGCCACCACGGTCTGTCCAAGCCAGTCCTCCTCCCTCCTCACCTCGGGTTGGAGGGGACATAGGGAGTTTTGTGCCTGGAAGGTTCTTCAGCCCTGGTGGGCTTGAAGCAGGAATAGGTATTGGCCCAGGAGCAGAGGTGCCCCACGCTGAAGTTGTTCTGATGGATACCAACGGCTCTTCTGGATTTCCATCACTAAAGAGGAGCAGACCCCCGCCCAGCACTGCTGCAGCTGAAACCAAAGTCATTTTGGGCCAGACTAATCCCTTCCCCATCTGGGACTTCACGCGATGGTCTCAGTATGGATTCTCCCTACATCTTCTGCCCTAGAGCTCAATGACTGTCAACCACCAGCTCCTTCTCTGCCGTGCTGCAGCTGCCGTGCAGCTCAGCAGAGGGTGTGGGATTGGAAGGGGTTGAGGCACTGGAAGGGATGCTCAGCTCGGGCAGCCCCAGCAAGTCGGGAAACGCTCTGTTCGCTGCTACGGACCTACCTCACAGCATTCCCCTCCCTCATTTTCTGACACAGAGCTACAAGGCTTGCTGGGGCTCTCGGCTGCCTTGGCCTCACCACTGGGACAGGGCAGCACAGGAGGGCGTGCGGCACTGCCTGGGGTGCGAGTGGGGCCATCCCAGTCCCAGCAGCGAGCGGGTCTGGGAGGCTGAGCACCGTCCTCCCGCACGCACACACCTCTCACAGCGGGAGGACAGAGGCCAAACTCCTGACATCTCTCAAGGGCAGCAACCCAGCAAGGCGGAGGAAGCCTGGTGGTGTCCAGCGCCCCGCGTCGTCAGAGAGAAGGCCGGTGTCCTTCCCACAGGGGGATGCCACTTGCTGTGTGACCCTGAGTCAGCCTCAGCTATCCACGCTTTTCTCAGCATGCCTCAGTTTCCCCTTTGCCCTGCTGAACTGGCTTGCAGGGGGACTGTCAGGCTCACTTCACTCATCCCTGGATGGCCTTTGGAGCCCTGGGAGGGGCAGTGCTGCCGAGGCAGTGTATTCTGTGCGCCGCTAAACAACAGCCTAGGCTGACTCTATTTCCAGCAGCCAGGGAAGGGGGAGAGCGTTTCAGTGCCTGGGCAAGGCAGACAACTTGTAGCCCGATGCTAAAAAGAACAACAGCGACAAAACAGAGATACCAGGGCAAGCGTCACTCTTCACTTAATCCTGATGGATCTATTCTAGCAAAGCAGTGGGTACGGCGGGCTGCGGACATGTGTACGTTTCCCGGGGCCGTCCTCAGACACTTTTGGTGTCGTGAGTGAGACCCGTTTCCCTGGACTGCCCCTGCTCTCCAGCCTGAGCAGAGCTCCTCTGGGGACAGAGAGCCACCACGGGCAGGAGCCGCCAAAATGAAACCGGACCCACTCAGCATATTTCTCCGAGGGCTGTTTAAAGGCTCAGACTTGACCAAATGAGCGGAGGCTTTTGAAAGCTTGCTCTGGAGGGCGTACGCTGGCATGGGAAAACGAGATACCTTTCGTTCTGGAGCCTGATCCACACATAGGGATCATCAGGGGCTGAACCACAAGCTGGACCTACAACATTTTTCTTGGTAGCCCATGAAGGCCTCACCACCCTGTTCTCCAGAGCCACGTGACTTTTCTTTACTACTTCTCCTGAACTCTGATTTCAGGTCTATCTGTTAAACTTAAAAAAGAGACAGGAGCTAGTGATCACAGGAGGTCTGCAAATTTGCTGTGCTAGAGGGTACAGGGAGCCGGTCCAAGGGGCCATGGGCGTTTGCTGCTCAGCCAGGGCACGCCACGGGAGGTCGGGGCCACGCGTGGTGGAACAGGCAGATACACAATAGTCAGGAGCTGGGTGTGCAGGGTGAGAGGGCAGGGGGAGCCGTGGGCAGGACCAAGGAGGTGGTGGTGGTGGTTGTGAGGTAGACCTGTACAGCAGCAAGGTGCTTGGAGGATACAGAGAGGATCAAGGGACTGGAGCATCTCTCTGATGAGGAAAGGCTGAGAGACCTGGCTTTGTTCAGCCTGGAGAAGTCTGAGAGGGGATCTCATCAGTGCCGATCAATATCTACAGGGTGGGTGTCAGGAGGATGGGGCCAGACTCTACCATAGTGCCCAGTGACAGGACAAGGGGAAACGAGCACAAACCGGAACACAGGAAATTCCATCTCAACATGAAAAAAAACTCCTTTGCTTTGAGGGTGGCAGAGCACTGGAACAGGCCGCCAACAGAGGTCGTGGAGTCTCCTTCTCTGGAGATATTCAAATCCCACCTGGACGCGTTCCTGTCCAACCTGCTCTGGGTGACCCTGCTTTGGTAGGTGGTTGGGCTGGATGATCTCCAGAGGTCCCTTCCAGGCCCTGCCATTCTGTGATTCTGTGATGTGTTTTGCCTTACTAAGCGGCGGCAGAAATGCTGCAGAAGGTGTTAGACCCAAGGAAGGGCCAAGGCAGGCAGAGGAGCCCTGCCGGGGGGGCCAAAGGCCTGGACAACGTCCGTTCTCCAGGTCAGTCTGCCCAGGCCTCCCCAGCAGACATCAGCCTGTAGGGCAGGACAGTGCTCTCTCCAGATGTCTCCTGGCTCCAGGATGTTTTAACCCGATTTCAAGCCTGTCCTGAGGCACAGGCAGAAGCCCATTGGTGTGCCTGGCAGGAGGACGTCCTGATGCTCACCTCCAAAATCCAAAACTGGCCAAGATCATAAAACTCCCCCTTCCAACCCACCCTGGCATTTGGCTCTGCAGCCCTGGTTACATGCCCCAGCCCTGGGAAGAGCCTTCCAGCCCAACTCCTGGGCTCCTCCGCATGGAGCAGCCCAGGATGCTGGCAAGAGGGTGCTGACCTGTCCCCAGGGCCATGGGGCTTCAGTCAGGACGCTGCTGGAGTTGGGCTTCTTCTGGGCTTTTACTGCCAGCGCGCAGCGCGCTTCCCATCACTGCAGAGCAATGGAGAAGGGAACAGGCTCAAAGAGAGAGCCAGGGGGGAAAATCGCCGTATATGTCTGCCCAAGACAGCACTGCGGAGGCACATACAGCAGACAGCATGACTGAACTGGACCAGGATGGCCCAGAAGGACTGCACCGGTCAGTGGAGCTAGATGAGGACCATGGAAGAAGCTCCACCTCTTCCCTGCAATGAGGCATCCTGCCTTTTTCACCCTCAGGTCCTCCTCTGCCCCAGGGAAAGCTCCCACCCTGGAGCAGGGAGTGCAGGTCAGTGTGGAGCCCATCATAGAATCCCAGAATCCTGGAATCTTCATGGTTGAAAAGGACCTTCGAGATCATCGCCCTGCCCTGCTGGCCGGCAGCATGGCACCGCACCAGGACAGTCCCCACAACTCCCCCCTTGCTCAGCCTGGGCTGAGGGGACATCAGGTCCCACCTCCTACCTGCTGCCAAGAGGGATCTGTTCATTTCCTACCTTTGTTTCCTTCCCTCGCTCCCTCCGTGGCTCCAGGACCCTCTGCCACCTGGGCACTCGTCACGGCACATCTTGCCCCTTTCTGTCCCCAAGCCTGTCCCAGACCTCGCTGTTTACAGAGGCTGAGCAAAGTGGAGCGTGGAGAGGGGAGTGGTAAATGTGGGCAGGCGTTTGCAGAGCCGTGGCCAGGCGGGTCTGTTTGAACTTCTAATTAGATCACAGCAAACCTCCTGAATGGCAAAGCTTCAGCCCTGTCACCCCCTCGAGACACCGGGCCATGCCTGGATTGCTGTCTGATTCTGATCTACATAATTCACCGTAATCCTTAAAACTGACTCAAGCAATGAGGTTCATTGCACAGCTCACTGGATGTAATCCACCACTCCAGCGGTGCTAACGAAGCTAATGGCATCGGCAGAGAAGGAACACACGTATAGCTCGGAGGCAGAGATAAAGCATTAATCCGACCATATGCTTTCAACCCGCTTTACTCTTCCGCCCTCACCCCAACGAACGCCCTTTCGCAGCACTGGGGGAGACCAAAACCGGCCGGAGGAGGACTGTCCCCTCGGACGCCTCTGTGCCCGCAGCCTGCGGCAGCGCGGTCACAGCCCTGGGCAGGACAGGGCTCGCCGGGACCAGGGGGATCAAGTGGGAACTGGGATTCTGGGCGAGGGGAGGGAACTGCTCCTGGCCAGAGATGTGGCCCCTGGTGTCACTTCCAGATACAGCCCATCTACCCCGACCTACCATGCTGAGACAGGCTGACACGACACCGAACCTTGTGCGTGTGCAGCATCCTAGTAACACCCCCCCTCCAAACGTCCCGGACCCGCCTGGCACTGCCCCTTGCTGTCACCCACCACCGGTGACATTGACCAGGGGTGCAGCGCAGCCCCAGAGCCCTGTGTTCCCCTTGGGAGCACCAGCTGGTCTCCACCTCCCCCCAGCCTCAAGCCGAGAGAGCAAGGGCTGCAGGCAGAGGCACCTGGGGAGGAAGAATGCTGAGCACCAGTATAGGTTGGTGGTGGACCTGCTGGGAAGTAGTTCCGAGGAGAAGGATCTGGGGGTCCTGGTAGACAGTAAATTATCCATGAGCAAGCAATGTGCCCTTGTTGCCAAAAAGGCCAATGGAATCCTGGGCTGCATAGGGAAGAGTGTGGCCAGCAGGTCGAAGGAGGTCATTCTCCCCCTCTGCTCTGCACTGGTGAGGCCACAACTGGAATAGTGTGTCCAGTTCTGGGCTCCCCAGTTCAAGAGGGACAGGGAACTGCTGGAGCNGGTCCCTTCCAACTCTGAAGATTCCGTGATTCCGTGATTCCGTGATTCCGTGAAAGACCAGGGCGTAAGAGACATCCTGGGGAGAGCAAAGACGCGTCTGCAGGATGGAGATGGGCCCTCCAGCCTGCCTGGGCACCCAAGGCATGTTCCCACAAGGGAGGTACAAGCAGCATCCGCTTTCCTGCCAGTTTTCACCTGTGGACAGCTAGAGGTGGGCTTCATTACGCCTGTGGACATCAGCCAGCGCAGTGTGAGGCGGTGCTGCCGTGCACGACACTGCTCCCACCCTGTTGGGACATCCCCTCAGACCTTCAGGTGGATGGTATGTAATGGGAGCGGGAAGGTGAGGAAGACCCTAAACACCTCTCCACAGCCTGTCCCCCCCGGGGCCGGGCGGGAGGAGGCAGGACTATCTTCAGAGAGGCTTGTGGAGAGCAGAGAGCTTGGAGGAGGACGGGGGGGTCTGTTAGTGAGCAAGGGGTAGGAGACTGCCCTATGTCTCCCGGGAGGCTGGCAGGACAAGCCCAAGCACCCGCAGCTCCTTCTGCCTCCGTGCTGGGAAGAGACAGGCTTGGGAGAGCCAGGCACACAGCTACCACCCCTCCAGGAACGGCCTCCTCAGCTTTGGCGATTGTTGAAAAGGGGCTGGAGCCGCCAACCAGTAACCGAATCACCCTTCAGCCCTCGAAGCCCGGCTGGTGCCTGCGCCATCCTGGCTGCAGGAAGCAAACCCAGCCATTGCTGCCCTTAGGATCTGTCAGCAGGGAAAGGTGCTCTGCAGAGGCAAGGGCATTCAGAGCCCAAATTAGCCGCGCTGGGCTCGATCTGAGATTTTGACAGCGGATGCCAAATTTATTTCCAAACGCACTCTGGAAATGTCACCGTGCTGGTCGGAAGGAATCGGGTACATGCTCCCTTTTAAATAGAACCAAGCATATGGGAGGAGGATGATTAGATTGCTTCCAAGCTGCCAAATTTCTTTGCTGCAGCTAAAAATCTTCCCCAAAATGTCCCAGCCCACAGTGTTTCTGAGCACTGAAGTCTGTGCCGAGACTTTTCCATTGACAGTTGTACTCTAGGCAAGAAAACACATCCCTCCAGTGAGGTCCCAGGTGGTCCCAGCTCTCAAGGGGCCAGGGGCTCTCCTGCCGCCCCCTGCCAGCCAGAGCAACTCTTCCCTCCTGCCACCCTGCCCCGGGGAGGGGACAGAGTTTCCTTTTCCCTTTTACTCTGCCAAAAAGCGATGATCTCAGACCATTCCCTCTCCTCTCCTGCCTCCAGCACAGCACCTCCCTGTTCGGGGCAAAGCCTCTCAAGGAGGACCCATCTCCCTGCCAGAGGCTGGATGGCGTCCCCCTCATGGCAGCCATGCAGACCCCGCTGCGCTGAGCCACCACATCCTCAGCTGCCCTCTTCCGAGCTCGCCCAGAAACCCAGCACGTCCCAGGACAGAGGGGCAAAAGCAACCCGGAATCCCTTTGTAAACGAAGAGAGGAGCGGCAAAAGCCCCTTTAGCTCCTGGAAGATAAATCTCCTGGGCTTTCACGGTACGGCTGGCTTCCTTCAATGCCTTCAGCAGCTGGGACTCCAGTGCTCCCAGCTGCCACCAGTGGGTCCCTCACAGACCACGCTCTGACTCTTCAAGGTGGCAGTGCAGGGTGACAGCTGGGGAAAGAGAAGAACTCCCTCTGCTCCCACTTGCCCAGAGGTGGGATTCAGGCCCCCGCATTTGGCTGGGTAGGGGGAGAACGAGGGTGGGAGGAGAAACGGGGGTGTGCTCTGGGGCTTGTTAGCGCCGCAGCAGAAGGGGCACCCAGAGCCAAGCAATTACAGCCCTTTCCCTGCAGATCATCNCTGGAGGCAGGGTCAGCATCCCAAAGTGCAAAGCAGCAGCTCTGTGATGTCCCCCACCACAGCCCCAGTGAAGGGATGACCTTGGGATCACCCAAACCTTTCCTGCCCCACTGAGAGACCGAGAAGGACACAAACAGTTCCTCTGTGCCCGGCAGGGGGTTTCCTTCTCTCTGTACGTAACGCTAAAGCTTCCCCATGCAGCAGATGCATGGTGGCCTTCCCAGGAGAGGACACGTGGTCAGCACCGGTTTCCAAATCTGGAGATGGTGCCCCCTCCCATGTAGCCTGCTTGAATTCCTGCCAGACCATTGTGGGGGACAGCCAAGACCAAGCACATGCTGTCCCTCCAAAACCAGCCTCCAGGAGCCATCCTCATTTTCCCAGCAAGAAAGCAAAGGATGCCCAGACCTGAGGGACCAGGAGTTGTGTCCTCTTGTCGAACTGACCTGCGACACCTCTGAGTCCTCCAGCCCCTCTCTCCGGTGCCCCATTGGCGAAGCATCCACCCACTTTCTCCAGTAACACACTGGTCTGCTGGATCACAGACACAAAAATCTCACTGTCTTACGTCTGCTTCTACCTCCTCTGTGGTGCTTTTCATGCCCAGGACTCCAAGAAAGGCACGAAATGAAACCAGCAAGTCCTGTCCTTGCTCCGCAGTCTGGGAAAATAAAGCCCGTTGCAAGGTGGCAGCAAGCCCCAAGCCAGCTGAGAGCAGAGCATCATCTCCTCCGTGGTCCCGGGGCAGCGCTCCACCTCCAGGGCACGCTGCCCCAGAGGGTCCCAGGAGGAGTGTCATGCGTCCACCTGGCAGGCTCGGGGTCCCAGAGCCAGGACCTGACCCAGGACATGCCGTAGGGTGGCTGAGCCCAAGGAGGACTGTTTTGAGCCCAAGTAGTTAAAGCAAAGTGGCACAGCTGCTCCCAGCTCTGCTCTCAGCCCACACGCTGCTAAGTGGCGGGTGGGAGGTTTTTCTCTGCATTGCAAATCCCTTCTTATTTGAGTGCTGCAGTGCTGCTTGGAAGGAAAACAACCACTCTGGAGAGAGAGAAAAAGGGTCCAGAACAATACCGGCACCTCCTGCCCAAGGCAGGTCCTGAAACTGGCCCCGGGAGAGCCTGGCTCTGTAGATAAAGCTAAAGCTTCCCTAGCAGGCAGCCTGGCTGGGAGCAGGATCCATCCATTCCCATTTTCCTGTGCTCGTCTCTGGCACAGATAGCCCCAGCTGAGCTCTCTCTTCAAAGCTGGGAAGCAGGAGGAGAGGAGGAGAAGGCAGAGGGAAGAAGGCTTCCAGGTCTGCGGAGGCTGGCTGGCAGCAGAACAAGAGCTGTGAGAAATGGTGGGAGCAAAGTGCTGGCGGCGGGCGGCTGCAGCCCCTTGGCAGCGTGGGCCAGGGACGGCGTCGGTGCCGGGCTGCAGGCAGCAGTGTCCCCTGTGCTCGCTGTGCCACCCCTCTGCCAGACCAGCTGGAGGACCCAGGCTGGGAGAAAACTGGACTGGGGGGATTTGGTCCCTTTTTGGCACATGGTGTTGCCAAGCCGCTCATTTCGGGCCGGTCTGAAAAGGGGTCGTGCTCTGAGCCCCCGGCAATGTGGCCCCTTTTCCAGAGGAGCGATCACAATCCCAACCTACAGACGTGTCTCCACATGTGCACATCTCCAGCAGCCAGCACCCGCTTCACACACTCAACACCAAGTTCTCTTGCCACACACATAGCGCTATAGGGTTATGAAGATCTTTCGGGAATCCCCAGCAAAACAATCCCCACGTTTGCTGGTGCACAAGTTCCCCCAGTACCAAGTTTTTGGGAGCCACCTTACTCAATGTTTGCCACCACTATCCAGGGAGAGAGAGGTTGGGTCTGTCTGTGCTCCTTTAGCACAGGTGCTCAGGGACTAATGGAGTGTGGAAGTCCAGGGACAGTGTCCGCAGGGTCCTTTACAGGTGACAAGCCTTTGGAGGGGTTCAGTCCCTGAGTGATGAAGGAGACAGGAGCACTGAGGAGCTGAGATTCAGAAAGTAGGGGGCTTTCTATAGAGAGAGCCCATCTAGACCAGGGAGCCTCTCAGGAGAAAGGCATGCTGCCTCTAAAAGCCATGACTCTTCCTCCCTCTCGGCCCTTGGAAACCGAGGAAAGGGGATGGAGTGAGGGAGGTGGTGGTCTCAGGAGGGCTCTCAGCAAGGGACAGAAAATGCCTGCGCTCTTGGTCCGGTCCACTAATGGGACTGTTCATACTGATGAGAGCTTAGGTGGGGAAAGGAAAGAATGAAAACAGAAAACCCTAAAAAACAGAGACAGCAATCCCTGGCAGCAGAGAGCCACCACTGGGGCAGGGACCTGGGGGGGGGATTTCACGCACTAAGGCTTCTGACAAGAAGCGCCGTGGGAATGTGCGGGGTCGGGACCTGCCAGATCCACCTGCCCTTGGCCAAGCTAGCCCTGCAGGTCTGCTTCTGCAGTCCCATCCTCCCCACCACAGCATCCACCTGCTCACTTCTCCAAACTTATTCAGCTCAACATTTTATAACAAACCATTCATCCACCCAGCTGTCCACCTGGCCATCTGTCCTTCCATAGTTTTCTTTTTTATCTATCTACACACAACCCACGTCCATTGGCTGTCTGGATTGCTATTTATCAAGGAAGGTAGCCAGGCAGCTATTAGGACCTTCATTTATTAGCTCCATTTTGTGTCTGTGGGTTTCTCTACAGGGAAGGTGTACTCTACCTTTGCCCCAGCCAGAAGATGGATCTGCAGAGGTCTGGGCACCAACACTTCTTTGAAAACATGTGGCCTGGGGCAACAGACACCAAGCCTTAAAGTCCACCCTTTGCTTTTACTCAGCCTCCAAGCAAGCTTCCAGAAGGAGTACAGATGTCTCCACCAGTGGCCTTTGGCATGGAAAAAACAAAACAATCCCACAAGCTCACCATGTACAAATGTGGAGGCTGAGTCTTGCAAGGGGGCCAGACCTCTTCCCTTTGAAACAAGGGCTGGAGCCGGCAAGTCAGGTGCCAGGTTTCACAGGTCCGTGTTATTCCTGTTGTCCTGTGCTAGCAATTCTGCAGGCTGAGCATCAGCTCCGAGCACCCTCTCCCAGCCAGTCCTCACCCCTACAGAAACACCACTGCCCCAGGGCTGTGCCAAGCACATTGGGAAAGTCGGGTGCTCAGCCATGCTTCGTTACAGATGTGCTCAGGGAATACGTTCCTCTCTCAGGAAGAAACCTAGAGGGTGTGGGCCATTGTGTTGGGCTGAACGGTGTAAATACTCACCATCCCATCCTTGCCCACCACCTTCTTCTCTACTCAAGAAAGCAAGACTTTGTCGGGGAGCAGGCCCCTAGTCCTTCCCAAACAGGCTGAACCCTGACTTTGAACCAAGCCCTGGGGTAATCCTGCTCCCCTCCACTGGCTCTGCCAGTGGCACATGTCAATAAGCCACGCTTAAGCCACGCTGAAGCTCTGCTCTAAGCTTCTCTTCAACATACAAAAGAAGGCCATCAAGAGTAAACTGCCTCTTCTCGGAGCTCTGTGATCTTTAATCAGTCTCACTCCTTAGTTCTTAGTCCCACAAGGCACAAAGGGCGCCAGCTCCCTCCAGCCAGAGGGGCGAATCCTTGCAGGAGCACAGCAAATCACAGAATCACAGAATGAATCACAGAACCACAGACTGGCAGGGGTCAGAAGGGACCTCTGGAGNGGGCACAGACACAAGGCAGCAAAGGGATGTGGGCTCCCAGTGCAAGCCTTCTTTCCCTTTTCAATTAATTAGGGTTATTGGTTTCTCACAATCGATGGGCAGCAGGAGGATTACCGCGATACAGCCATGTCTCTGGTGGAAGGGGTTGGTTTGGTTCCAGATTTCCTGGGCAGAAACACAAACGCAGAGCGAGGCCAGAGCCCTGGTGAGACATATGGCAAGAGACAGGGAGTCACACCTGCATTCTCTGGTACTTTCAAGAAGGGTTATGAAAGCAGAAGTCCTGACTAGTGATAAGGACCCAAGTCCCCTTTCTCAAGACATGTTTCACCGAGCGCCCTGTGCAGAAACGTCCATGGTTAAGACAGGCATGAGCAAAATCCTGCGTCTTGAAGGCACTGGAGCACCCAGCTGCTCTCGGACGGGTGCCAGGAGGGGTTTGGCCTCCTTGGCATGGGGCAAGCAGATGTAGGACAGCAGCTCTGCGTCCTGCTCAGAGGCTCCACTCCGCCTGCACGGGGTTGTTGTGTCAAGGGCTGCTCACGGTGAGCTTGGCTGGGAGCGGGCACGCACCAGGCCTGGCCGTGCACAAGCGTCCTCTCCAGGCTGGGGGAAAATGACCAACTGTAAAACCCATCCGAGGCTGCCAGCCTTCCCAGGTGACAAGGGAGCACCTTTGTTCTGGGACGAGGTGCAGGGAGAGGCTGGAACTTCATCTCCAGCCTGCCCCACAACCTGGGAGGGCAGAGGCACTCAGAGGTGGCTCGTACCATCGCAGCACCATGCGTCCCACCACTCTGTTCTGCTCCAGCAATGCCCACGGCTCCTCCCTCCTGACCATCACTGAATCGTCGCCCTGGATGCCAACCATGGTGACCTGGCCATGATATAAAGGGTGCAAGAAGCCAATCAAGCAGCGCAGCTACACATCAGGCTGTCCTGAGCTCTGCCACCCGCCTCCTGGGACATCACCTGCTACATGCTGGCACCCCCACCCGCAGACCAGCACACTGCGCAATCACAGCATCCCCGAATACCACCGTGGAGTCTACCACCATACCAGCACAGTGGCTATCTTCCAGTGGCAGAGGCAGGGCAGGAGCACGTCCTGGACACACACACAACCTTGGCCCTGACCCTCCAGCCTCGCAGGAACACAAGCAAAGACATCTCCAGGGCTTTTCTCCTCACATATCCAGGTCAGAGAGGAAGAACCAGGCCTGTCTCTGCCCCCATGACACATCTTCTCCAGGGTGCCAGGCAGGGGCCGAGGGCACCAGGCAGCCTGAAGCATGGCTTGTCCCCCCCTGCCCGCTCAGGCAGGACCGTGGCTGCCTGGGCACAGGGGGGCCCAGGCTGCAAGCCCCCCACCTCAGGAACTCCTGCTCTGTGCCAGAGCACCTGGCACATGGCTCTGTACTCCCAGCATCTCCCGTGGCAGCAGCGTGGGAGTTGGGCTTGGCACCAGCACTGCGGTTCACCTTCCGATTGCCAAGGAGCTATGGCGTGCCAACAGATTGCCAGGGAGGACCATTCCTCCCCATCACCACTCCTCTGCTCGGGAGCTACTGGGGAGGCTGGGAGACACAGAGGAGGGAGGCTGGGCACACGCATGCTGGAGGTATATGTGGATTTTTTTTCCTCACCCTTCCCTTACGAAATAGAGAAGGGAGAAAAAAATGAAAAAAAAAAAAAAAATAGCAAAATAAAGCAAACACGACAACTCCAATTTCTATCTTAATGAATAAATGAAACGCATCCCAAGAGGTAATTAAGTGCTTCGAACCAAACATGTGTCACCTACATTTAAAAAAAACAAACCCAGAGACAAATCAAGCAACTGCAATTAAGGGAAAGAGACAGCCGGGTGATTGCCGGGGAGGGGGAAAGCGGGGACGGCCAGCCAGCGAGGGCCCTGCTCCTGCTGCCCGCGCTCTCGCAGCAGGGGACCGGGGCTGGTGCTCTCACTGTGCTATGTGGGTCCCGTGGGAGAGGGGCAGCCCCACCAGTGTGGAGGCCTCCCAACACCCAGTGGTGTTCTCCTACCCTAAGGACATCGCTATCCCCCCGTGCAACCACCTACCTTTGTGTCCCATGGGGACTGTGGCCATTTACTCTCAGGTCTCCCTTCCCAAATCAGACACCAGGTTTTGCCTCACCCATCCTCCTGGATGTAACATCCAGGTAATACCCAAGCCCATCCGATTGCATTTCCTTCTGGCCCTTTCCCTGTCCTTTGCACCACAGCGTGTGCGACCTGCCTGGAGCGTCGCTGTGTCCCCGTCATCACCAAACCACGTGCTCAGTTTGCGTTGGTAGGGTTTGCTGTTAGCGCACGTGCTGTTCCGGAGGAAGGCTGGAGAAGGGCTTTCCTGCAGTGCAGCAGGGGATGTGGCTGCGGTTGTGCGTGACCTCGGTCCTCAATCCAACACAGTGGCCACCCCGGGTGCACAGCCCACCCCTCCATACATGTGTGCCTGACCTCCATCCGCATCCCCAAATCTCCTTGAGACCTCTGCACCACTTGCCAGAGCTCTGATGTTAAGGAGAAACCACCATGTATGCCAGCCTGCAGAAAACCACATTCCTGTTCTTTCCCAATGACCCCGGAAGGCTACAAAGACACTCTTTTATTGGCCCAGAGGGTGGGCAAAAAGATCAGCTTGGTTAAAAAACATCATGGATTTTCCTGTGACAACAATTCAAATAAGGGTTTTAGTAGGTGCCGTACTGAGACAGCCACGTGCTGTGAGGGTCATGAGCTCTCTGGCAGCCTGTGCTCCTTGGAGAAGCCGTTATTTACTTGTAAGTGGTGTCAGAACCAGGACAGGGCACCCACACCAGTGCCTGCACTGTCTCCCACACCTTGGGGTCCCATAGCTGCTTGCTATTGACCAAGGCTCCAGGACCACGAAGGAAAATCCCTTGACATGCTCTTGACCCTTATTGCATTGTATGACCATCTTCTCCCTTTGGGAGGCCAAATCAAGACTTTCTGAATGTTTGGGTTTTTCTGAGCTGATGAAGGAGCCGGTGTCACATCCTGGGACATGGCAGGAGATCTTTCCTGACATGGGGAAGGCATGTCATTTATTCCTCTGTATGTTTGCCCTGCCTATTCATCGCCTCTCAAGCCTCTGCTGCTTTCAGGACAAGTTCCTTCCCGATGGAACTTAGCAGGTGCGACAACACTGTTCAAAGCCAGAGCCCTGCCCTTTGCACAAGCTCCTCTCTCTCCCTGGGGGAGAAATACAGGCTTTCCATGTGCTTGAGAGGGCTGCAGCCATTCCCTGCAGGCGCCGCCTTCTCCAGCTCGCTGGAAGGGCTCAAGCATCTGCATCGTCCTCTATCTCACCTAGCCCACAGCAAGTCAGGGACCTTGGGGACCACCCCATGTGTAGCTGAACTCATGGTCGCGGGCTAACAGAGGAGAGCAGAAAGCAAACCACGGTGAGGGGCAGCCCCATGGATCCCACCACGCCTACACCTGGTGGGTGTAGGTGCCTCCTGGGTGTGCTTGCCACTTGGCTCATGGCTGGCCTGGTCTCTGTGGGCTCTGCCCCGCAGTCACAGCAGGAGCCTGGATGCTCCCGTGCTCTGGCATTGCTCCAGCCACTGCCCAGCATCACAGGTATCACCCGGAGCAGACACCGTCACAGCTCTCCCTACCCTCAGACAACACCCGTATCAGAGTCCTCCAGACACCCTCCGCACCAGGCCCCGGGGGACGTGCCAGCACCTCATCTCAGCTCACCTGTGCACCCCCCAGGCAACCCCCTACCCTGCCAGCACCACCTCTCCTCCTTTGCTGCCTCCCGGCGCCCAGGCTCTCTTTTCACCGCGCAGGGCAACAGCATCCCAACAGAGAAGCCCTTATCTTCCCACCCCCCACAGGCTCCTCCTGCTTCTCACCCCAAGGAAACCCCACGGAGCAGGACCGTCACGTCGCGGGGGTCCTGCCTCAGGCAGTGCCCGGAGCACTCACAGTCCAGACGCTGATCTCCGAGGTGACTCTTCCGCCAGGATGCTGCCGTCATTCACGAGCCGGAGGACGTTGGTGGTCCATGCGCTGGCTGCGGGGTGGGCAGAGCCAGGCGGCAGCTCGGTGACCGTGCTCACCAGGCTTCTTGGGCTGAGGAGGGCAAAGACAAGTGTGAGTCCAGGGAGGCATGGATTAACCCCAGTCCCTTCCCCATCATGAAAGAGTCATCTTCCTCCAGTCTTCCTCAGCCTCAGGTCCCTTCAGGCCCACCCAGTGACGGAGGGATCCAGCTCCTGCTCCAGACCCCAGATGTACCACCACCTGTCAGGTTCAGACCGCACCCGTGCCCAGCATGACCCACAGATACTCCTCTCCACCAGCCCTCCCTGGCTCCCCATGTGCCCCTGCCTTCCCTGGGAGCACACTGAGTAGGGCTGACCCACAGGGCACCCATCAGGACTGGGAGAACCCTCTCAGGGACCCAGCCATGCAGAGAGGAGTGGTCCCCACTTCCCAGTTCCTCAGCAGAGCAACAGGCAGAGGCAAAGAAGGAACTCAGCAGGGATGCAAGTCCATCCCTGGCGTCACCAGCCCTGCTCCAAGCACGGCCATGGACTCACGAGCTCATCAGGAGTAACCAGTCCACCATGAATGGGTGGCGGTCACACTGCTGAGGTCAAACCCTCAGATGTCACTGGAACTCCTGCTAGGGTCCTGTTGAAAAGAACAGTGCTGTTCCCCTGACTCCATGGTCTCCATGGCTGTCAGAGACCCAAGACTGGACTCCAACTTGATAAGGTTGTCCAGGAAGGTCAACAGACCCCAGCATGGTGAGGAACCCACCCTGCTCCAAATCAAACCTTTTGTCTTATGACTGTTGGTGTACATGGGACATAACACAGCTGCTCTCAGAGGCTCAGAGAAGAAAACCACGAAAAAAGTCAGATGTGCCACCAAGCTCAAGAACAGGGCACCTTTCCACTGCTTTCAGTCATGCTGGCTCACCGCACCAGTGGCATGCACATCTGTCCTCCCCATGCACTTTGAAAAGAGCAGCTTACACTCTGATCGGATTAGAGGAAGAAAACTGCATTGCAATAAATCCAGGGAGGGAACCGACCGCCTGGGCTTTAATCTGCGGGGAGCCTTCAAGATAAGAGCATTAAGAAGTGGGGATAAAGCAGCCTTGGTGCAGGAATGGTCTGAGCTGGTCCCTAGTCTGGGAAGCGGGACAGCAGAGCTGGCTGTGCCTTGCCCTGGCACCTGAGAGCAGCTCAGCACGTCACTTCAAGCATGACCTGTCTGTCCACGCCTGCAGCCTCCTCAGTGCAGGAGATGGGGGAACCTCTAAGGAGGGCAGGGCACAGGACAGAGGGGATCGCTCCAGAAGCTCTTTTTTTCATATCAGGAGCCTGAAATCCCAAGTGGGAACAAGGACAGCACAGTCCTCATCAGGAGAGCTTAGAGTAGGGAGGGATCTCTCCCCATACGTGACCTCATACGGGATCTCCCCTCCTTCCAGTACGGGGATGTGGCACCTCTCAGCTCTGAGCTGACACTGGATTCCCTCCTCCGGGAAGTCCTTCTTCTGCCTCCTGAACGTGGGCCTATAGGCAACGTGCACTCTGCAGAGCTCTGCTCCTCCTTCAGAGGCTTTCACAGAGAGCCATCGCCACCTGGGTGATCTCTAACCCCAACCCACGTCCCATGGGTGGGACAGGAGCTCGACAGCTGCTGCAGCAAAGCAGACACAAGCCGTTTGCTTTCCAACTTGCTCCTCCGAGAAAGCCAGGCACGCTTTCTTCCTCGTGTCCCTTTAGAGATAATCCCCACACCAGCGCCGGTGGAGAGGGAGGGAATAAGAAGTGTCCACCTGGATCCGCTGATGAAGGCTGAGGAGAGCAATCTGCTCCCACACGAGGTTTGCACCTGGAGGACCGGTGTGTCAGATGGGCAGAAGCCACCTGGGACGTGGTCAGTGGTGAAAGCACAGTGTGGAGCCACCCCCTGTGGCAGCACAATCAATCTGTTTGGCATAAGGGGGGACTGACCACGCAGCAGGTTCTCGTGCAGTCAGCTGGCGAAGCCCTGCCTGAGTGCGCAGCCACGTCGTGCTCCCGAGATGAATGGAGACAGCCCTGCAGCTTGGTGTAAGTAATTGAGGAAAGAACATTTGTAAGGCAGGAGACAGCTGGATTAAAAAGGTGAAGCCCAAAAAGCAGATGAAAAGAGAATCCTTGATGATGGATGGGAAAGCAGTACCCGAGTCCGGTGTTTTCCTGGATGTGCTGTTGAACAGCAGCAAGACAAGAAGAGTTGAGATAAAACCATCCAAAGACCTTGGGCTTGCAGGACTTATTGCAGTTGAAGAGGCAAGTCAGCTGATGAGCTCCAAGTTTCCCAGCCTTGGTGGAAGACCCTGGTGCTGGTCCCACAGCCCAGGCCTGCTCTGCCGACCAGCGTTAGGATCGCTGCTGGCAGGGGCTGTGCACCTGGAGGTCTGCCCTGCCCCAGGTGAAGTTGAGCAGAGTGACCACTACTGTCTGCCCAGCACAGCCCCCCCACAGCATCCTCCGCTCCGCTTTGTCATGTCCTGGCCCTGTCTCTGCGGAGCAGAAATCCCCAAACATCTGGTGCATTCTTCTTGAGAGCACCGAGAGGGAGCGCACAGAACACACTATAAAGGTCATTACTGCGGTTTGCTTGGTTAATTGCTGCTGATCAGACGGCTTTCTTGGCAAAGGGGGGAAAAAGACATTTGGGTAGAAAAAAAAATAGAGTTCATAAGACAGAAGGGTTCAAAACTCCTCTCTTTGCACCAGGTGTCAAGCAGACACAGGCCACCCCTGCAAAGACAGGGGCTGTGGCCGCCAGGCAGCCTGGTGAGAGCCTCAGGTAAGTCCCATCCGTGGTGCAGGGAGAGCGGAGGTGCTGAGATGAGCCACTGCCCATCGACCGCTGCATGGGCAGACCGAGAAGCGGACAGACTCGTCCAGCACAGGGCACCTTCCTTCCCCCACCATGGCAAGGGCAGACGGGGGAGGTCACAGCCCCACCACCCCCAACAACCCTCTCCTGTGACTTTCCACATCCTTGCGTCACCACCGCAGTTATTTGACCCGCGCCCATCAGAAAGCACAAACTGCTGTACCACCTTCCCCCTCTGGCATCAGGCCACCTCTACACCACCTGCACCCTCCCGGCACAGTCAGGGGACTGGTCTCCCCACACTCTACCTCCTTTTTCTTCAGGACCACAGCAATCTCCAAGGGGTTTCAATTCTTGTTCCCTCAGTCCCAAACACTAACGAGCCTTCCAGTCCCAGCTGCCTCCCAAAGCCGGTTCTAAAACTCAGATGGGACTGAGAGAGCAGATGTGAGAGCCTGATCCCAAGCAGGTCATCTGCTACAAAGCAAGGCGTGGGACTGCCCTGCTCGGTTTTCTTTAAAATACAGTTTGCTTCAGTGTCCTGGACAACCCCACATATTCACAAGACCCTGAAGCAATCCCAGAAGCGTTTGCCAGTAGGAGGAGGTTTCCCAGGCTGAGAAGCACAAGCAGATAGATTCATCCCAGCCCCATTATTTCCCAGTGGGCTGAGGACAGTGGCATGAGACTGGCCCAGGGTTGTCCCTACACACTACAGAGAGGGGTTGCATTGCCCCTGCTGTAAATGCTCGACCATGCTGCAGATCCTACCACTGCACCACACCAGTAGAAAGGCCTTCCCCAGTACATGTGATGAGCTCTACATCTGTCTTGCAGCTAGGTATGATGAAGCACAGAGGGGTAATGACTTGCCAAAGGGAGCACAGGGAGCCAAGAGAAGTCCCAGAGGTGGAGCTTGTATCTCCTAAAGCCCAGACTCTTGGCTTCTTCATCCAGCACACAAGCAGTCTAGGAGCCAGAGCAGCCCCAAGAACATCCATCTCATAGGGATAGGGACTCTGGGCAAGATGGTACTCGGTCTGTGCAACATCATTCCCTGAAGAAACACTCTGGTTCATCATCGGCACGCTCTGGCCGGCGAGACGCATACACCAGAGAACCACCGGGACACAATCCAGCCACTGAGGAGAGCTGCTGGGATCACTGTGGCCAAGATCACTGAACCACCCACAGAGGACTTAAAATCCACACTGGAATACTAGTGTTGGAGTCCAGTCCCCGAGGGTACAAATACAGCAGGACCCATGCTTGGGTACACTGGTGCTGGGGTCTGAGCAACCAGCTCCCTCCCTCCTGGGCAGATCTCCCATAGAGCTCAGCAGGAGAAATAACCATTACCACCAGTCCCAGGGCAGTGGGAGCCGCCCCCAGACCAGGGACCCATCAAAAACCCAGCAGAAAACCCATTAGAAATTCAACTAAGGAGAAGGTTCAAGGCACAACCAGCCTTCGCTGGGCTGGGGACAAGCGGCTCCAAACCTAAGGGGCAAAATGACTCCAAAATCAGAAGAGCAGATAGCAATGGGCAGGAATTCCCCTCAGAGACAGATCGGAGATGTCTCCAGCAGAAGAAGCTTCCCTTCTCCTGGCCAAAACCTTGACTGCAGGGTCCCTCCCTCAGTGCTGGAGGGGATGGATGGTGTTTAGGAACCTTCAGGGAGGGCTCTCAGTGCCACCAACAGGGCTCAAGGGCAAGGCTCTCCTGAGAAACCGGAGGGAGCTTTCTCTGTTAGCACAGAGCGGGTAAGGTCCCCAGAGGAGAGGCACGGCTGCTCCCTTCACTGTCCAGGCTGGATTCGGGTGTTCATGAGCTGGAAAGGACAAGGGAGATGTATTTCAGCAGTTCTTGAACTCCAGACATACTTCAGCATCATGGCAAAGTAAATACCCCATAAAACGTTCATCTAGCAGCTGGACTGCAGGGCACAGGTTCATCCGTCTCCGTTCCCGGCGCTCTCCGAGATGAAGAATAACTGTCCACACCACTGAGGTTTATGATGGAAGCACAGAGCAAATCCTCAGCCCCAGTGAACGCTAGGGAGAGTGGGGGGAGTCTCGGGACCCCCATCCCAGGCTGCCTGGAGGCAGCGGGAGCAGTTCCTGGCGTCGCTGCCAGGGAGGATCGGGGGCAGCAGAAGGCAGAAAGCCCAGGTCTGAGCCGCAGCCCCACGGGATGCTCGGCCGGGAGCGCTGGAGGGAAACACCACGTGGCTGCACCAGGCACGGATCTTGTCCCCATCGCCCGCAGCCCCCTCCCAAGGCCACCGCCGGCGTCCCCGCTGTGCCGCACTGCGGGGCAGGATCACAGGGGGAAGGTGTGTCCGAGGGCTGCTGCGAAGCAGCTGCTGCGAGCGCTTGCTGTGGGGCACTGCCATCGCTCGCCCGACTTGCCAGGCTGTTCCCTCCATCTGCTGAACCCAGCACGTTTATTTTTGTGTTTCCAAGTTTGATCAGATCGACTCTTCCACTTTAATCTAATGAGCGCGCTGAGCTGAAACAAACACAATCTGTCCGCGGAGGGCCGGGGAAGGATGTCTGGGGGCACTGCAGAGGCACCGTGGGGAGCCTGCAGTACCCTGATGCGGAACCAAGACAGCTTTGGTCACCAGCACAGCCCGACCTCCCACCCCTCGCCCCGCGCATGCCCACACAAGTCTCCCCACTGCTCCAGGGACTGAAGACCTGAGCATGGGGGGGTACCTCTGGGGAGAAGAGCATCCTCCTCAGGCCCCGATCTGGGCATGGCTCTGCTGTTTCCTTCCTTCGCTTGCCCATTTCCCATGTTGCTTGACCGTCTTTCCAGCTAATTACCCCACAGTGCCGTGGGCACGAGCCATGTGGCAGCCGGCATCTGCACCGCTTCCCAGAAATGACCTTGGCTGCTCAGAGGACAGCGGGAGCCTATTTTCCCTGCCAGGCTTCCCCTGAGGCAGACAAGAAACCTTCAGCAGCAGGGACAACATGCACATCCAGCCCCTGCGGGTCGCTCCTCTCCAGTCGCGAGCTTATCTGCACCAGCTCCGCCAGCTCCGGAGCTCCCACGCTGGGACAGGTCACCTCCACAAGGACCCTCCAGCACCGGCTCCCTGCAGAAACTCCCCAGCAGAATTTACCACCAGCCCCAGGCTTGGAAGTTTTTCTCTCCCCTGTTTTTCACACCCAGTTTCATTGCAGTAAAGCCCTGAGACAGGTTTGTTTGCATTCCTACGGCGGAATGGGGAGCTCGGGAGCTTTGGTGTGAAGAGCTTCAGGGCAGAGCAAGGGCTGGATGTGGGGTCCTTTAGGAAGCAATCTGTCCAGGTGGCGTCACTGCCACCGTCCCACTGTGCTTCTTCCCTGGTGCGAGGAGAGAGGTGGAGCAGGAAGGAGGTAGCTCAGCAGAAGACACTCTCTGCAGCTCTCCACAGCAGCGACGACCGCCCTTGGGAGCATCCGACCTTGCACTGATGGAAAGCCCCAGGAGCCTGGTGGCCGGGAGACCCCCTGGGGTGGACGGCGAGCTGTCAGCTGGCAAATTGTGGGGGCTGCCCGGGCAGCAGCTGGGAGGCTGGAGGGCAGGGCAGGCTCCTCCTGGCTGCCCAGCTGCCTGGTAGCAGCTCAGCTGGCTCGGCCGGGCTGCCCAGCTGGCCCCACTGAGGACAACTCCACGCAAGGAGAGGGCTCAGCTGCCAATGTCAACTGCCGGGACATGCACGGGGGAGACTGGTCATCCGTTCCTGTGGGCAGAGAAGGGGGATGTGGGGACGGCTCCCGGCAGCTCCCCACCCTGCCCTGCTTGAGGGACAGGGGGCTGGATGTGCTGAAGGACTCCAGGGGACTCCATGGGACTGGCCGTCCCCAGGAGCTGGGGCAGAGCCAGGCTTGGTGCCCGGCCAGGTTCGTTTCCACACGCTGCCTCTTACGCCTTCCCTCGGCCCAAGCTTGTTTTGACCTGGGTGCCAAAGGCTCGGCAGCTTCCCAAGCCCACATGGCACTTTGGGAGATGCCCCCTCCAAGTGCTCGGGCGCTTGGGCTCCACACAAGGGTGAGGCCCTGAACTCCTCGGGGAGCTGCGACGGTGGCACAAGCGTCCCCCCCGCGAGGAGCTCAGCACCCACCCAACTGTGCTGGCTTAACCTTGAGCCTCGCTGCGCTGAAGCTTTGTGTGCGGACGGGTTTCCTTTCATCTCCTCCCCAAATAAAATCCCCCATCTCCCTCCAGCTATCGCATTTGCAGGTTCTTTTTCCTTAAAATAATAACTAAGACCATGCCGTGAAAGGCTCGCTCTTGCCCTGCTTTAATAAAGAGGGAAGATGAAAAGACCAGGAGAAGATTTGCTTTTGCAGCGTCTCGCTGTCACTCCCAGTTATGTGCTCTCCGTCCTTATTTCTCATTCTCCTTTCCAGGAGCTGTCTGTAACCCTTTGATAATAACCTCTTCTCTCCCAAAAGCAGGCAGTGTCCTTTCTTGCCTGCACAGCCAGAGAAACGTCACACTTTCCCTTTGATGTCAAGATAATGTATAGATGTAACATCATGTGTATGTGTGACAAATGCAAACAGCCAGCTCCCTGTCCCAGATTTGGTAATTTCGGGCGAAAAAAGGAAAAGCTGGGGGAAAAAAAGTATTCTTAAAATGAATTCTCCCCGTCCATCACAGGCATGCAGAGCTGCCTCCGGGCAGCTGGCAGGGGGGCTGGGACCCCCAAATGTCCAGGGTCAGGGCTGAGCCCTGCTGATACCCGCGGCCCCGCATGTCCCCCCTCCCCGCCGACCACTGGGCCAACCCTGGCAGGTCTCTGTGCCCAGAGGAGACGACACCTCGCAGCTCGGTGAGATTATGGAGCAGCCGCGAACCACCCCATCACAGCAAAACAAGGAGCTCAAAACGCGAGGGGTTTGTCCAAAGCAGTTTGGAAGATGGGTTTGCAGGAACGCCGCATCCACTGGCAGCACAGGTACCAGGACCGAGCCCGGCTCCCCGGGCACCCCATGGCCGTGTCGGGCCCCTCTTGAGCCACTCGCTGGGGGCTGCTCAGGCCCCTGCTCCAGGCTCCCAGGAGCTTGTGAAACCCCCAGAAACCTCCCACTGTTATCCATTTATTGTCTGTTTGACCAAGGAGGGGTGTCTCTGGTCCACATGAACCAGGACGTGCTGGGATAGGATGGAGGATGAGCCCCTTCCCGGCACTGCAAACCTGGGAGGCATCACCCGCTCCGGCCACCTCTGCCCTGGGCAGCCCTGGGTCCCTCCAGCCCCAGCTCCAGGAAACCTCCCAAGCCCCAGGGACCGAGCCCTCAGCCCTCCAGTCCTGGCACGGCTCTCGGCTGGGGCCAGGGCATGGTTTGGGACCAGTACAGGCAGGAACCATCCCAGGAGGCAGTTCGGATGCAGCCAGCATCCAAACAAGACGGATGGGCACAAGAAAGTCTATTCTCAGACACAGGGGTCTTTCCTTGGCTCTTGGTCTCCGTGCCAGCAGGGACACATCTAATTGCAGACAAGGAGAGCTCTGAACAGGCTGAACAGAGGGGTGCGGGCATCCTGCCCGCCAGGGAAAGTCCTGGGCGTGCATCCCACCTTGTCCGAGGAACCCCAGCAGCCTGCAGCCCCCGCGGTCCCCATGGGATGAGGCTGGGAGGGGGGGTGTGCAGGCAGCACGAACTGTGAAGCAGGCAGAGTTGGACTGCCTTTCCTGCCCGTCCCCTCCCCACCCCACACGCTCGAGCATTGTTTTCCTTTCATCTTCACATCCCGCTTCTGCAATGGCTTCACAACCGGCCCGGTGCGTGCCTGGCAAAGGAGAGGAGCCCATACAGCCATCCCAGGGTCCCCGTGCACGAGCCAGACGCGTGTGTGCTGCCGGCACATGAAGGGAACGAGTTTTGATCCCACCAATCCCACAGTTTATCTAAACCAGTGCCAATGCTGGTGTCATTGCTCCCGCCTCACACAGAGTAGCTTGATCCAGAGCCACCCCGGGAGGGGAGGACCTGTGGTGGGTTGGCCTCTGGTTTGCCTAAACCAGCCAGCGAGTGCCTGGGGCCGCCAAAACCTCCCTGGTGAGTGTGACAAGTGTGGCAGGTTGGAAGGCACAGTGAGAACAGGCTTCTTGTGACTACCTGCAAGCACTTGCTCACCCTGACTTCATGATTCTCTGCTTGGGTAGCCCAGCGCAGCACGCCGGCGTGAGAGCCGGGGAAAGCTCACCCCAGCAAGAGGGCCAGAAGATGGGCTCCTGCACACTCCACTGACCTGGCGTCAGCAGCCCCAGCTGTGGCCAGGCTGGGACCTCCCGCAGCCAGGACGCACCAAACCGCATGTGTCCTTTGAGGCATGACCAGGGCAGTGAGCGTGGGCACCTTGGTGGGATGTGCTCTCTCCCAGCAAGCCAGAGCCTGTCCCTCTTTGCATCCAGGCCCTGATGGTGCATGAAGGTTCTGCACTGCGTGGTGACCCTGTTCCTGTTCTTTGTTCCTTGCAAGCCACTCGTAGCCAGGCCTGGCTTGAAGCTTGTCTTCCAGGAACCTCTTGTTCGTCCCCAAAGCAGCCTCTCCCCTGCAGACTCACAACTTTACGTAAAACCAGGGACTGCAGTAAGTGCGGCTCCTGAGGCTCCCCAGCTCCCTGCTCCAGCCACAGTGCCCCTTCCATTCCCACACCTCCTCCTGCTCCGCCGGGAGCTGGGTGGCTCTCACCAGCCTCTCCACGGATGCGTGGGCAGCTGCCTCGGGGCGCAGCCGTGTGGGGGTTTGCAAGGATGAGCACCAAAAACGCAGCATGTGGCTTTTGAAGCCTCTACATGTGCCACTCTCCAGCCTTCCCGCAAAATCATTTGCTTGCTTCTTTTACCTCTGGCTCCGGTGCAGACCCTCAGCATCCGGGGAGCTGTGGGGAGCTGGGACTGGGGTAAGAAGGTGCCCGCCTTGTCCCTGCTGCTCACCTGCCCTCTCTGAATGCCTCAGACCGCTCTCCCCTATTAATGGGAATCTGTGAGAAAGGTTGAGTTTATCTAAGCCAGAATCGCTAAGAGCCCTGGAACTCTGCTCAGTCATTAGCTGGTGAGTAAAGCGCGCGCCGTGACTCACCGACGCTATTATAAACACTTTCTTCTAAAGGCTGTAGAAATGCAGTAGGAAAGTGGTGTTCCTTGAAGACAGTGGTTGTAGCCGTTTCCTTCTGTCAAGACCTCTGCGACCTGGGATGGCTCCGTCCCCCCTGCCCGCCCCATGGGCACCTGCCCGCTCCCCCCCCCACCCCAGGCGGTGCCCCCAGGGGCCAGGCTCTTCACGCCCGGGGTGACAATATGAGCCGCGTCTGCGCCGCTCCCACGACCCTTCCCGTGCTTTGCGGCTGCACCTCGCATTAAGCCATTTATAAAGGTTAATGCATGCAGGACAGAAATGCTTTTCCCGGATTAATTGACGCTAAAGATACCAGCAGCAAGGAGTTTCTCAGTGCCTTCCCTAACGTGGTGAGGGCTGCATGACCCTCGCCCAGCGTGCCACTGCTCCTTGGTCCCCTCAGTCTGCCCAAAGTGCCGATCCTGCCTGTCACCGCTGTTAATAAAACCGGAGCTTCCTAGGAGCCTCAACACCCGGCGTCACCCTGTGCCTGCAGGTCTGCCTGCTGCCCGCCCTTCTCCTGGCTCAGCCCCCCTCCACACTATGACCACTGTCCCCTCCGCTGCTCTTGCCCCTCTGGGAGCTTCCACCTCCATCCCCAACTCTGCCTCGCTCCCCAAAGCACGGCTTGGTCTGTCAAGGGCCGCACAGAGACGCTGACGCTTGGGGTAGGCTGTGGCCGTCACACCAGACTTCTGTTTCACGTGCTGCTCTTGATGGCTACCAGCCCAGCCCACCTCCATGCCGGACTCCTCTCCCCAGCCACCCAACCTGGGCTCGCTCCTGCTTGCTCTGCTCACCGTCTTGCCCTCTGTGCACCTCCCACCCTCATTCCTTCTTCTCCCACATCTTATTTTTCAGCTTGTTGGGTTTTTTATCCCCCTTCTACTCCCATTTTATCCTCAGCCTTGAAAATGCAAACACTTACTAGCACATCTAAGACCAGATCCATGCTGGGACGGATTTGCCCTGGGGGGCTTCCCCGACCGCAGTCCATCCCGACTCCAGCGTGACTGTGCCCGGCTGGATCACCAGCGGTGCACAGGGCTCCGGCGCCGGCGGGCTGTGTCACCCTGCCACCTCCGCCACCTTGGAGACAGGCAGGAGCTGGCTTGTGAGCCAGCCTGCTGCTGGGGCTGCCATGCTGGTTATTTTACACTTGGTATCACAAAGAGAAATGAAAATGCCGAAAGTCTGGAGAAGGAAGAGGAAGGTGCGTTGAACCAAAGAGACAGCGGAGAGCAATTCTGGCAGAGACCGAGAGGACCCTGCAGAAAGCCCTGCTGCCTTCTTGCCGGCCAGGGCAAGCTCTGCTCCGTCCTGCCCCAGGCTGCAGGGCTAGACACTAAGATCTTCCTATTCCAAAGGATTACAAATTACTGTCTGATCCACTAATTAGGAAGGGAAGATGAGCGTGCTCCTGACAGTGATGTTTAGCAGCCATTTAGAAACTGCTCTGAAGGCAGCGAGGCGCTGTGAGCACACCGCAGCGTGGAGCAGCATCTGCTCCAGGCCAGCAGGCCCAGGACCACCCCGCTGCCCCCACTGCCAGCAGCTCCCTCTCGCCCCGGGAGGCTTTGCCCCGCGCCACCCCCAGCTTGCACAGCTCCCGCAGCGAGTCTCGCCCTTCCGCAGAGCTCGTCTGGCTCTCAAGGATGTCCCCAGGCCATTTGGCTCCTAGCCCTGCTGCCATTACTTCATATTTATTTAACAAAATTAAAACCTGCTTAGTGAGGCCAATTGAAGGCAGGGGAGACAAATCGGATCTTCGTGTCGCTGCCAGAGCAGGGCAGCCTGGCGCCGGGCTGGAGGCCACCTGCGCTGCCGCGGGGGGACATGGACCCTCCTTCCCAGCAGCGGGCAGTGGCACAACAAGCGCCCCAGACTGCTCATGCCATTTCTCGGGGTTCCTCTTTGCCTCCTTCCCCACATGGCTGCTGGTGGCAGGGAGCTGGCGCTGGCTGGGGAAGGACTCCAAGAGGAAAGGCCCGACTGGCACCTCCGTGCTGCGATGGGACTCCATGAGAGCCATGGGCGATGCAGTCCTTGTGCGTGCAGGCAGGCATGGCCATACCTCTGAGAGGACCACCCCAGCAGGGGTACGATGGAAGCAGCCTCTATGCTTTGGGTGATGCCCATGACAAGTGTGTGGAGACTGCTCGGAGCACCTCCTGCAGACACTGCCCAGAGACAAGACACTGCTCCCAGCCAAGGAGGGGCAGCAGAGCTGGCCTCAGCCCCTTCTAAACCTTTCCTGCCTCTAGCAGGGCCCATTTCCCACGTAGCACCTTACAGGACCAGGCTCCTTTCTCCTGCTCCAGATCAAACAGGAGATCGTGCTGGTCTAGGACCACCTCAGGAACTGCTCTACATCTTTGGCCTTCCCAAAAGTCCTCCTAGTGCTGACCCCCATTCCCCAACATCACACACCTTCCAAAAGCCAACCCACCGATGGGCGCACGGCCAAGCAGCTCAGCTACCTCCAGAAGTGCTCCATGCTGCGTGCGAAGGAGAGAGAGCAAAGAGCCAGAACTTGAAAGCATGAGCCACGTCCTCAGGGCAGAGATGCCCCTGCCCTCCAACCCCAGCATGACCCTGCTGGGACTTGACGTCTCCAAGACCCCCCTAGACGGTCTCCCACCCTCCGTGGCCCCGGGTGCTCCCCGCCGACCCTTGGCGCTGAGCGAGCCTTTTGGCACAACCCTGACCCAGCAGCCAGCACCACCCAACGCAGGAAACGTGATGTGAGGGCAGGGGGAGGAGAAGGGAAGCCTCAGCGACAGGTCCCGGCACCCACAGAGGAGCAGGTTCATCACAGAGATGAACCCAGCCAGCTTAAGGTATTATTTGATTGAGTTACAGTGGTATTGAGTGCTTTCAATTTTAATGAAGTTAATCTACCTATAAAAGCTCTTTATGCCCATAAACATATGATCTGAGAGAGAATAGGACTTCCAGCCACACTTTTATGATATTTGAGTGGGTTTTTTGCAGAAACCTATTTCATAGTGATGCCAGCTCAACAGCTGGGAGAAAAGCACCCACTGTCCAAACCGCAGCTCCCCGTGCCAGTTAAATGTGGAGCAACCTCTTGCTGAGCTGCATGGACTTCTAGGGGAGGCAAGATTTCATGTGCCCGTTATGATAAAAGTTAGGAAAACTGTGAATTCCAACGGGAAAACAGACATTACCTTTTCTCTACTAGGGAGAAGACGGTGCACGCGGAACAAAGAGCTCATGGAACTGACGACAAGCCCCGGTCCAGCAGAGCACCCAGGCCCGCTGGGGTCTCCCTGTCCTCCCCTGTTCCCGTCCCGGGGGGAGAGGCCAGCCTGCTGGCCAGGCTCTTGCAGAAGGAGTTGCACTGGAGCTGGTCTTCAGCCTCCAGCAGGCCCGCGACTGCAGAAGTTTATTTTTCTGATGCCTCCAATCACTCCTGAAACAGGGTGCGGGCAGCCGGGGTTTGATTCACTAGCTCCTTCCCAGGCTTGGCCATTCCCATCTCTGGGGGAAACAGGAGAGTCGGAGCCCGCTGCAGACCTGGATGACCTCCTCAAATCCACAGGTTGGGACTTTCTCCTCCCTCCTCCTTGTGAATCCTGTGAAGGTCCAGGTGCCAGAGGACACAAGGGCTCCCTGGGGAGCAGTGCCTTGCCCAGGCTGATCCTCCTTTCCTGGAGGAGAGGACAAATGGAAAGGAAATGGAAGGAAAATAACAGTCTTTTCCCTCCAGGCTGGGTCTCTGAGGATTTTTGTGCTGGGCCAGCAGCTGCTCTGATCATCGGGGAGAGGTAGAGGAGGGATGGACCTGGGGTTCTCCCTGGCTGGCCTTCACACAGCAACCGCCTGGGTGCTGCGGAGCAGTGGGGACCCCCTTCAGGGGTTCCTGGGTGGGCTTCAGGGCAGAGGTGAGCCCTCGCCAGCTACAGCGATGGCCTGGTCTCCCATCATTTTGGCTTTCCAATCAAAAATGACTCTCCCTCCAGCTCGCCCCATCCTCCAGCAGCATTGCCAAGGGCAGGAGATGCCACATACACGGCAGCCACCAGCAGCATCCAGCCCCGCTCCCACCCCTGCTCTGCCCGCCCCATTGCCAACAACTCTATCATAGCCTGGTGGCAGTAGGGAAAACTTGGGCTTTCCTGATGGCCCTCCTACACTGGGGCCTCACCAGGGGCTGCTACAAGCCACCCTCAGGTATGTCCCTATGCCAGCGCCAAGGCAGGACAGTCCTGCCTGCACCCTTCAGCCAGCTCACCAGCCAGGGTGAGCCAGGGCCTCTCCTAGCACCAAGCTCCCCGAAGGCGAGGGAGGGGATTCTCCCCCTCTGCTCCTCTCTGCGAGCTCCCTCTGCTCAGGGACACCCCCCTGCAGTGCTGCCTCCAGCTCTGGGGCCACCAACAGCACAAGGACCTGGACCTGTTGGAGCGGGGCCAGAGGAGGCCACAAGGATGCTGGGAGGGCTGGAGCCCCTCTGCTGGGAGGACAGGCTGAGAGGGGTGGGGGGGTTCAGCCTGGAGAAGAGAAGGCTCTGGGGAGACCTTAGAGCCCCTTCCAGTCCCTGAAGGGGCTCCAGGAGAGATGGGGAGGGACTCTGGATCAGGGAGGGGAGCGATAGGATGAGAGGCAACAGTTTTAAACTGAAAGAGGGGAGATTTAGATGAGATTTCAGGAATTCTTGGCTGTGAGGGTGGTGAGGCCCTGGCCCAGGTTGCCCAGAGAGGTAGTAGATGCCCATTCCTGGAAATATTCCAGGTCCAGTAGGACAGGGCTTTGAGCAACCTGATCTAGTTGAAGATGTCCCTTCTCATTGCAGGGGGGTTGGACTAGATGGCCTTTGAAGGTCCCTTCCAACCCAAACTATTCTATGATTCTAAGGCCACAATGTGCTGTGACTTCTTCTCATGGAAGAGGTCCCCATGTGGCCCACAGTCCCATGCACCCCACCATGGCGTCCCTTCCCTGCCCAGGGTGGGAAATGTCAAAGCAGATGCCTTCCTCCCTCCTCTTTTCTCCTGCTGGTTATGTCATCCCTGGCTTGGAGATGACACACACAGGGGCACCTGGTCCATACTCCCTGCTGGTGGCCATGCCACTGCTTCGCTCCCAGCCAAGACATCAAATTGAAGCAAGTGTCCTCTGGTGGGAGGGAGACAAAGCCCTGCCCGGGGCAGGCACAGGCACAGTCGTGTGTAGCACGTCTGGAGAGGTGAAGAGCAGCAGGTCCCTAGTGCTTCTGCTGGAGCGAGCTGGGAGCCGTGGCTGTGCGGGCAGAGGAGCGGGCAGCAGCGCTGCGACAAGGCTGAGCAGCTGCTTCTGAGCCAGTGAGTCGATCAATCTGTCCTCAGGTGGGAGATCGGATCTGACTCCCGGGGAGAACAGCCTGACCCGAGCGCTGAGCACGATGTACACAAACATCCCTTTACACCCCTCTGAGAAAGGGAGGTTAAAGCAGCTTTACGTCTCCAGTGTAAACTAGTAGATCCGGGCAAACATTCCATTTGTGGAATTAAAATTCCTTTACTCTTTCTCTGAAATTTGCCTTGGTTCATAGAGACCTCAGTTGTTTCTGCAGCAGACTGTGGCCGTTACCATGAGGGATGCTCCCAGAGCAAAGTCAGCAAGGAGCACCCACAGATCCAGCCCAGACCCGGTCGGGAGCTGGTGGGTGCTTGGCCTGAGCCCATCCCCGTGGAGGAACTGGAAGTGGCTGGAAGAGCGGGGGTGCCAAACATATTTCTGGCTGCTGGCAGGGGCAAAAATATTGGGATTTGGTGGCTTTGATGTCAGAACTACAAAGCAGGAGTTCACAAATAGCTACGGCTCATTTTCCTGGATATTAGGAAGAAATTTTTCACCAGGGCAGGGGGGTGGAACTAGATGATCTTTAAGGTCCCTGCCAGCACCACCTCACTGACCCCTCTCTTGTAGGTCAGCAGGGTCCACCAAAGCCACCAAACCCACAGCAGAGGAGAGGAGACATGGTCGTCTAGCGAGGACACCAGGCAGTGCTTCTTGGAGAAGCACAGGGAAGGAGGGAGCAAACCAGTCATTGCCTGGAAGTGGCTCACCTTCGCTGGGACAAGCGGTGCCACCAAAGTAGGGCTGCCGGGCTCCCCGGGGCCGCAGTGGCACAAAGACTTTCTCGGCGTGCTGCGCGGAACAGGGCGTATCGTCTAATTATATCGGCTCTGCCCCACAAAGAGGAGCTGGGGTGCCCTATTTACACAGCCCTCCTCCGGTCCCCGGCAGCCGCAGCACTGGCGCCGGCTTCTTGCCCAGGAACTGCGATGGCCCCGCGTCCTTCAGCCTGATGGGCTGGAGGAGGGGAGCAGCAGCTCCCACTGCCCGGCGCCTCCGCAGCCAGCGAGGCTCGCCTGGCACAACCGCTCCCGGGCTGGGTGTTTGCTTCTGGGGAGGGGGGGAAGACGGTTGCGTGGGTCTGGGTCAGTGTCTGCTGGATCAGTGGCATCTCTCCAACCCACCCTCCAGCCTCTGGACTGGCTAATGGTGGCCTGCCCTGAGGGCTGCGAGCGATCTCACACTGGCACCGAGGTCTGAGCGCCAGATCAGGCACCCGGGGGGAAGAAGCTGGCCCTGAGCAGCCCAGCAGCGCAGTCCCACGAGGGTGCTGGGGCTTGTGGCCTGGGCAGATGTGTCCTCAACCGCATCACCGCGCTCCTGCACCCACGCCAGGAGCCATGAAGGCGTCTGCAGCAAAGGGACTCCAGCTAGCTCCGAATGGGTGGCATGAACACCCCAAGACCAACAATGCCCTCACACCTCCATGCCCCACCAGGCCAGGCTGGGGCAGCCCTCTGCCTGCCCAGCACTTGCTTTCCTTCTCAGCTCAGACCCTGCTGCAGGAGGTCTGGTCACCTGCGGGGTGGGTTGTAGTGAACCCGTCCTGCGGGGATGTAGCAGCCCTGTGCCAAGAGCCTTTGGGGGTGGCCGGAGCCATCAGGAGGTAATTGCCATCTCAGGCAGCACAGGATTGACAGCATCAGGGCTATGCCATGAGCACGGACAGGGCAGGCAAACGCCTCCCTGCCCGCGACGGGAAAAGAACTGGAACAAACACACCGATACCAGGGTTATTCTCCCGCTTCGAGGGTGCCAGGCAAAGGGATCGGGCAGGAGCCAAGGGCGCTCAGAGCTGGCACCATAGCAGCGCACAAGAAGGAGGGGGTGTAAAGGGGTTGATGGATCCCATCCAAAGTCCTCTGGGCTCACCTCCCAGAAACTTCTACTGTGCTCTGGAGGTCCGAGGCACAAGACTCCCCCACCTCATATGGGAGTCCTGGGTGCTCCAGACAGTCAGCAACCTGCCCAAATGGTGCGAGAGACTTGGCCCCTCTGTCTGTGTTTGGAGATGCCCCTTTGACCTTCCTGGGAGCTGGGCCTGGGGGACCCCCTCGCCCCTTGCCCTGTGCACACCACCTCAGCCATGGCTCCGGGAGCCACTTCTGTTGGGCCGCTGGCGGCAGGCGTGATGCACAGCACAGCCCCGCACCCCGCTCTGGGGGGGCCGGCAGGAGAGGGCTGACTGCCAGCCTCATCCAGGGAAGCCCAAGGGCTGGGGAATGGCTAGGGGTTGCCCGGCCCCTGTCACCAGCCCAGCAGAGGGGCTGTGGGCCAGGAGCAGATCAGGAAGCGCTCCTCACCTGACGTTATTTTGGTTGCTAGGTGATTAAATCATCCATCTGCTTATGACAGCACGGGAGAGCAGTGAGTCAGTCCCCTTCGTACAAGACAACAAAGGGTTTTTCAACTCCAGCCCACCTCCCGCCTGTCCCCGGGTCCGTCCCTGCCTGCGGGACACGCAGACGGCAGAGCCTGCCACATGCGGGGGGAGCAGGGCTCCTGCCCAGCGTTGCAGCCCGGCACCCGGCGGCAGGGCAGCTGTCAGGAGCAGGCTGCCGTGGGGCTGTGGCCATCTTCCAACGTGCTTCTGGTGAATGAAACCTCCATGGCATCCCGGAGAGCACAGCCGGGCGGCTGCATCCTCACCGCAACACCTCGCAGGAGGGTTTTGCTTTATTGTGTCTAGAGCAACTTGGAGGATCAGACGAGCCCCAGCAGAAGCAAAGGGAGGGCAGCCCAGCACCCCCCTGGCACGGCCACCCGAGCACCTTCCCCCTTCTGCAGGCTGGGCTGCAGCCGCCGCAGGGACGTGGCTGACAGCGCACACGGGGAGCGGAGCCCAGGGAAAGGCAGCAGCCTGCTCGGGGAGAGCAAGATGGAAAGGCAACAGTTTGGGAGAAAATAACATTTTCATGAAGTGTTTGAAGTCTTTTGGAGGAGGAAAGTGGGAAGGCAGAGAAAGAGGAGCCTCTGTGTGCGTGTGTGTGTATGCGTGCACATGTGAAAGAGTGACAACAGGAGCCTCCCTCCCTGCCGAGAAGAAACCATCTCCATTTCTCAGGTTTTGGAGAGTGTTGAGACACTGGAAAATTAAAGCAATGCCCACCAAACGTGCTTGCAAAGTCCAGTTTTCATTAGTAAGGCTCTGAACCACGAGTAGCTGCCGCACAGACCCTTCTGCTGCCAACTGGCACGTGCTGAGCCAGGAGACCAGCTCCTGGGTGAGGGGCTGGAGGCTGCCCAGGACCCACATCCCCTGCCCACACACAGCCCGCGAGGTCTGAAGCCCACCAGTGGAAACCTCCCGTGAGATGCGCAGGCCGTTGTGGGAGCTTCAGTGGCCACAGGGAGTTTTGCTGTGGGGATGGAGCTGGGAGGCCACCGCGGGGGCTGCCCTCCCCCTGCCCACGAGATCCCCAAAGGAGAAGCCCTGCAGCAGGGCGAGGAGAACCGAGCACGGCAGAAATGGGGCAAAACCACAGCAGAGCAGCCAAGTGCTGCCCCAAACTGACTCCTCCACCTCTTGTCACCGCTGAGGAGCAAGTGCAAAATACTCCCTGCCCGTCACGTCCCTCCTGCCCCACACACCCTGTGCCAGGGGCTCAGCCAACACCGAGGAAACCACAGCAGCATCCTAAAGCCAGTGCCCAGCATCCCAAAGCCCAGAAGCTGGGCTGGTGGCCTCCCCACCACTCTCCACAGTCCTCCCAGGTCCCCTGGCAGCTATCACGACTTCTTAGTGCAAAGAGACTCATTAATGTAGTGGAAAAGGAGGAGGAGGAGCGAGCTGAATGGTCTGTCCTAAGGGACAGTACAGCAAGGAGAAGGAGGAGAGCGCTCAGCGTTGATCTCAGGATATGCCGCCACCAGAGGGAGAGGAACGACTGTCCGGAAAATAACTGGGAGTGGGAAGGACGTGGGGTCCAGCTGGCTGGGCAGCCTGCCCGGGGCGAGGGGGCCTGCCAGCAATGGTGGAAGCCAAAGAGGTGTGGGCAGGAGGAGAGCTGGGCAGGGATGCTGCCTCCAGAGCCGCACTGCCACCATCAGCACCCCATCCACAGCAACCTCCACCAAAAGGCGGAAGAGGCGCAGGGAGGCCTGCAGAGCTATGGGCAGGAGGGCTGGGTGCTGGGAGACACCCACGGCATCGCGGGAGAAGCCTCCCCCAAGGCTATCGGCTCCATCTGCACCCCCTGCCCTGGAGCCCAGGGCTCTCCGTCCTGCGGGGTCCCATCACTTCGCAGCCTGGCGCGGCGCTGAGCCTGCAGCTCGCCAGCAGCAGCGCTGCTGGAGGGAGGAGGACAGGCTGGGCTCTGTGTGGGAAGGACATTTTTCTCCAGCATGCCGGCTCCCAGTTTCCAAGCTGCCTCTGCAAGGGCCTGGCTGCGGCGCTTGTGGGCAGCGCTGCGGGGGGACTGGGGACAGCGGGCACAGGGCTCCTCCTGGCCACCAGCTCCCGGCCAGCTCGCCCCGGGGCAGAGGGCATGGAGGCCCCAGGGGCAGGTCTGTCTGTGTCACACATGGGCAGCTCCGGAGGCTGCCGGGGAGCCATGGCAGGGGAAGGATTCCCCCCGCAGCTCCCAGCTCCAAGCAGAGCAGTGGAGACATCAGGGTGGCAGGGGCAGAGGCTGCTCCTCCAGCTCCAAAGCCTCTCGTTGTTCCTTGGGTCCCCAGCAGCAACTGCTTCCAAGCCTGGGGAGCCCTGGTCTGCAGCAGCCTCCCACCCCCATGTCAGATGGGGGGCTTGTCTCCCCATGGTCTAGAGCCCACGACCTTGGCCTCCACTGGTCCAGTGCCGGGCTGCTCTCCTCTGCTCATGCCCTTCAAGGCTCAAATGCCCCAGGCAGACCCATCTGAGGTGCTGGGGCCAGAATTCCCACACCCGGCCAGCCTCAAGAAATGGCCAAGGAGCTCACAGGAGCGTAGATGCCCCTGTTCCTGCCCAGCCCTGCTGCCCTGCATCCCATCATGGAGGGCACACACCACCTTCCCAGTGACCCTCCTCCACCTGGGGGGAGAGGACACCAGCCACCGTGCTGTGGTGGGTCTGTCCATCCGTGCACCTCCAGCCTCCAGCGCATCCAGCACGCTGCCTGGAAAACACAACCCAAACCTACGCCTGGCATGAAGTTGGGTTTCCCACCCCAAAGACTTTTACCCACAGCAAGCGGGAACTAGACAGGGAATCCCACCAGTGCTTACGAACCGACAGGCTGCGAAATCCTCTGCCCTTCAGCCAGCCAAAACGCTTCCTCCAGGCACCGCTAAAAGGATTCACTGGACTTTGACCTCTTCCCACACCAGCAGCAGTGTCCAGCTGAGACAAAAGGAGGGTGGGTTATTTAGAAAATGCCAAACTAGCCCTTTCTGATCATTCGGAAAATTGCCTTACTGTTCAGAACACGAAAATCGCTGGAAAAGGGACCTTGTCCTTTTGCCTTTGCAAGGCAGCGGGTCCCGGAGGGCACGGGCAATGAACTCCTGGCTGAGGTGCCCATCTCAAGGACTTGCCCAAGCCCACAAAGCCTCAGCCGAGCCCCCGGAGCAACCGTCCCCTCACGCCTCTCCGCCATGGGAAAGATTAATCGGACGAGGGAAACGGGGAGGGAGCGTCAGCTTCATTCCCGCAGCAAGGAAACTGTGCCATTAAAATCCTCTCTCCTATGACACACACTGAGCCTATTTCAGTAATAGTTTGGCAGGGGAATAACATCACTGAGCCTATAAATACCTCGTGGGGTGCTGCTCTGCTGATGGAGCGGTAGGACGTGGCCCTTGCCCACCCCGGTGTCGGTCCCGGCAGCCTCTGAGGGAAGGCTGGGCCATCACCATCCCTGGAGCCGGCAGCTGCCCCGAGGGTGAAGGACAGAAGGACAAGTCACGTCACGGCAGGGCTGTGCCAGGGCAGCCCCAGAGGCCAGCGAGGGGCTGGGAGAGAACCGTGGCCGATGGGAACGGGGAAAGAGCCGTGCAAGCCCTGGAGACACCAGAGGGGAGGGAGTTGAGCCAGGGGGAGGACGGAGGTGGGAAGATGGTGGAAAGCGTTACCACCCAGAGGATGTTTCCAAAGCGAACGGCGAGGCTCCCCGCGGCCGCAGCCAAGGACTTTGGTCTGACACACACAGACGGCCCAGCTCTGTCCCCTTCGCGGGGCACCCCAGGCGCAGAGGGGTGTCTCACAGGAGGGGAGGTGGCCACCGAGGATCCTTAGGGCACAAGCAGATGCCCTGAAACATCCTGGGGACATCTGCCACACGTTCTTCCCAGCCCACATGGCATGGAGAGAAGCTGCTCCCTGCGAAGCCCTGGCCATCACCTGGGTCATCCCGGGCACCGAAGGTGAGAGATCAATGCCCCACCTGCAGCGCCAGCTCCTCTAACAAGGCCCTGAGGCAATGTGGATGAAGAAAACACCCTGCCACATCTGAGAGAGACGGAAAATGGAGGGGAAGAAGCAGGGAGAGGGTTCCAGCAGCCCGGCCATGCCGGCCAGCCCCCATTGCGGCGCTGTGCAGCGAGGAGAACAGCCAGGGCTGGTGTGCATTCGTCGTCTTGCAAGGGAAAGGGGGTGGGTGGCCCCTGTCCTGTGAAGACACATTGAGACAAAAAGCCGAGGGATTCGGATATTAAGTACTCATTGTAAAGGGACTTTCATGACGCTTGTCATGGCTCTCGTACTGCTCCTCCTGAGCGCAGAGTTAAGCCAGCGCTGAGCAGTTTCAACACTCCTGCCTTGGACGTATTTTGTGGACACACCACCTACCTACCTTCCCTGCTCGCAGGCCAGACCTCTGCCCACTGCAAGTGTCAGCACCGTTCTTCAAAGCTCCTGGGTCCCTCCTGCAGAGGTTGCTCCTCCGAGTCCTCACCAACCAGTCTACGGGCAGCGCGGGAGATAAAAGGGGCCACCAAACCCAAAGGCAGGTGCTGGGGGATGGAGGGGACAGGGTGTCTCAAGGTGGGAGTCACCCAAGGGATGTGCAGAAGGGTCCACGCTCCCCGGGGAACGCAGGAGCCAGACGCCGGGGACATCCAAAGCATCCTGCAGCCAGCAGAGTGGAGGTTTGTAGCTACTTGTCACNGTGCTTCCTTCGAGCAGCTGGAAAGCTTCGCAAAGAGGTGCAGTGAGCCAGGCCCTGAACCCAGGAGTTCAGGGAAAGCTTTCAGGAAAGGTAATTTTCCTCACAGCCCACGGTCCGAACCCCCAGCCAGCCATTAGGGCTGGGAAAGGCTGACATCCGTGAGAGCCTGCCTGAGCGAAACCCGAACTGGCACGTTAGGGTCCAGCCTGATGGGAACGTTCCCAGTGCAAGCAAGAACGGGCTGAGGACTCCCTTTCTCTTGCAGACACAAACCATGACACGACGTCCCGCAAGGAGCCCGCTGGAAACTCTGCTAATGGTTCTTTGTAGCCAAAGGCACTACCCACAGGGCCAAGCTCCCAAACAAGAGGTGGAAGCAGGTACAAAGCGTGAAACGCAGCTGTCTTCTGCAGAGCATCGTCGTTGTTACGCCACAGAGAGGGGGACACACCAAGTCCAAGCTGCAAGAGGTCGGTGGAAAACTCAGGGAGCGTCGTTTCAACAAAAGCTTTGCCAGCTTGCGGCAAGACGCAGCGCCTCAAACAACATCTCACGGCAAGGGCTTCCCTCACAGCCCCAAGCGGAGGAGCCGAATCTTCTCTGCCATTTATTCTGCATAAACCTGTCACCCCCCCACACCCCCCCAAAATGAAGAATAATCAAGCAGATTCCCTGCTGAAAATGACTCCCTCCGATGCACAAACGTGAGCATAGGAAGTTCCATCCCAACACGAGGAGGAACTTCTTTGCTGTGAGGGTGGCAGAGCCCTGGCACAGGCTGCCCAGAGAGGTGGGGGAGTCTCCATCTCTGGAGACATCCCAAACCCACCTGGACGCGTTCCTGTGCCCCCTGCTCTGGGTGACCCTGCTCTGGCAGGGGGTGGGACGGGGTGATCTCCAGAGGTCCCTTCTGACCCCTGCCAGTCTGGGATTCTGTGATCCCCCCAGCTATGGCCTGCCACCCCCTGACAGCCCCTTTGCTGTCAGTAAGCACGACTGGAGTCCTTTCCCTGGACATGGCCTGCTCATGGGGAGGGTGGGCGCTATCTCAGCCCCACCTGGGGTGACTTGGCTCACCCCACCATGGCCCAGGAGACCAAGAAGGCCGCCCAGGGCTGCAGAGCGGTAGCGAGAGGCTGCGGGCAGCCCCCAGCCCCAGGCACGGCTGGCCAGGGCGCTCGGACGGCTGCGGCTCCAGCCCCAGCTGCCACGCATCCAGGCTGGAAGACGGCGAGAAGAAGAACCACGCCGAGCTCCGAGCTCGAAATGAGCACCCTGAACCCTGGCCAAAAGCAAATCGGAAACCGGCGCAGCTTCTGGCAGCCAGGTGCTGCCTCACCCGTGGTTGACGCCGCGAAGCGCAAGCTGATGGCTTCGGCCTGAGCCGCGGGCAGCAAAGCCGGGGACGCAGGTGGCTGCCGTGGCACGGGGGTCCTCCCAGGGACGCTTCCTCGCAGGTCGCTCCCTTCCTCTGCGGATGGCGAAGGGATGATGCGGGCGGCGAGGAGTGCAGGCTGCCATCTGGATCCAGGACTATTCGTCTCCGACACCGGCAGTAGCGGCTCAGTGCCTGGGAGAAGCCTGATTGTGGACAGATTAGAGGGGACACAGCGTGTTCATTTCTAGCCGTGCTGCGCTGCCGTTATCCAGACTGAAAATAAAGCCTCATTTTTCATGCAAAGATGCACAATAGTTAACATGAGAAAAGCTTGCCTGGGAGGCATGCAGGTACCAAACCAATTTTAAAACGGGTCTCCAATTACTACCGATGTTTATTTGATTTACATTTGTTTTTTTTCTGGCTTGCCAGATGTTTACGCTCCGAGGGTGAAATTCAGCCCGGCGCCATCGGACTGGCAGGAGGGCGTAAGAAGGTGCAGAAGTCTCCTGCTGCGGAGTGGCACGTTTCCCTTGAGCCGCTCTATTCCTTCCCCACTCACAGCCGTGCTTCAAACTGTACCGGTACGTCATGTAACACCGAGAGGAGCCGAGCTGCTGCGGAGACCAGAGCTGGGCTCGCACACACCAGAGGCAGAGCCTGCATTTGGAAAAGCCCCATTTTCCTGCCGGCGTAAGAAGCAGCCCCATGCCTGAGGAGCAGGAGCGGCGGCTGCGACCAGGCGTTAGCTTCCCGCAGGAAGCCTGCGGGCTGGCTCTGCTTTGTGCTTCCTCAGAGGAGAAGCGGTTGGAGGCGGATTCGCGAGGCTCCGAGAGTCCATTTTGCAGGAAGCGCGCCGAGATGCCCAGGTCCTGTGAGCTGCCGGCCCCCGCGCATCCGCGGGGACGCGTCCACCCACGGTGCGGCAGGTGCTGGCCCTACACCGGCGTGGTGGCACGGTGTCAGGAAAGTCACCAAGGCTCACATCCTCAAAGGCACGCTGGTGCCAAACTCCAAAGGAAATGATGGCAACAGGGCTCTAAATCCTGCAGCTGCCTGGGCCTCATCCTGGACCAGGGCTTCCTAACTGCGTCATGGCAAAGACCTGCAGGAGTTTGTTCCACGGCATCTCTCCTGGAGGGGGACTAGCATGTGGGGGGACACTTTGAGGGCCAACCCATGCCATTGCTGCAGCTGGACGGGCACGCCAGGAGCATCTGCAGGGGCACAGAGGGCACTGCCCCGGCCGGCTCCTTTTCCCCGCAGCCCCTCTGGCTCGGTGGGAGCCGGTGCAAGGCAGGAGCACCTTTACACGGGCAAAACCTAGCGGGCAGCGGGGAGGAGGGGTTCAGGCTGGCCACCCTGCCTCTGCAGGCAGCTCTGCCAGCGGGCACCGCCTGCCCACACGCACAGCACAGCACCACGACACCCATCCCCGGCCCAGGGAAAGGAGAGAGGGGTATTCAGGGCCCAAGGGAAGGGAGGGGAAGATGAGCTCTGCCTTCCCCCTCCTCTGGATGCACATGGGATGCGCACAGCCAGCCACAAGGCCGGGGCCACGCTCGGTGAGACAGGGGACAGACACGCTCACAAGAGGTGCCAGGAGCCAGGCTGGCGCTGCCATGGGATGCTGTCCCCCTGCCCGCGGAGGAGGAGGTCACCCTGGCACGGGGGTGCTCACAGACTCCCCGCACCTCCCTGCTTTCCCCACATGTGCCTGCTCCCTCCATCCCACTCCGGTGTTCCCTGGCGCACACCCACAGCCTCCAACACAACCCCCCCCGCAGCGCCCAGACACGCGGGCGCACATCACCCACTGATACACACGCGTGCCCGCGGCACACGCACCCCGAGCAGGGCACACGCGTGCACCGGGACGCGCACAGAACGCATGCCGGGGCTGGGGTTGGCTCCCACGCAGAGGCTCAATGCGGTTGGCACCCACATGGAAACGGGGACACGCTCCGCTCTGCACCCCGGCAGGCGGGCGGTGGATCTCCCACCCCGGCACCACCGCACAGGCCGGCGCCGGCTCCGCAGCGCATCCCACACACACGCAGCGCATCCCGCACACGCACAGACAAGCGCAGTGTGGCTCCCAGGGAGAGGTGGCGGGGACAGGGGGCCAGGCTTTGCTGTGGCTCTCGCATCCAGCCTGCGCAGCCGTGGGGCCCCGACACGCTGTGAGCAGCTCCTGCAGCCCGCGGCCTCCCACAAACACCCGTGGGGTGTCATGGGCCACGCCCCCCCCCCCCGTGGGTGCTGGATCACACAGACACACACATACAGACACTCTCTGAGCCCGATTGCTCCGCAGCCCATTAACTCCTTGTTGCCCAGCACCATCCAGCCCAGCCCTGCACCACCCAGCCCGGGCTCCGCACCATCCAGCCCGGCCCCAGCACTGTCCAGTCCGGCCCCAGCATCATCCAGTCTGTTCCCAGCCTTGTCCAGCCCGTTCCCAGCATCACCGAGCCCGGCCCCAGCATCGTCCAGTCTGTTCCCAGCACCATCCATCCCCACACCCCGCACCATCCAGCCCAGCTCCGCACCCTCCAGCCCGGCCCTAGCATCACCGAGCCCGACCGCAGCATCACCGACCCCATCCCCGGTATGGTCCAGCCCGTTCCCAGCACCGTGCATCCCTACGCCTCGCACCATCCAGCCCAGCTCCGCACCCTCCAGCCCGGCCCTAGCATCACCGAGCCCGACCGCAGCATCACCGACCCCATCCCCGGTATGGTCCAGCCCGTTCCCAGCACCGTGCATCCCTACGCCTCGCACCATCCAGCCCAGCTCCGCACCCTCCAGCCCGGCCCTAGCATCACCGAGCCCGACCGCAGCATCACCGACCCCATCCCCGGTATGGTCCAGCCCGTTCCCAGCACCGTGCATCCCTACGCCTCGCACCATCCAGCCCAGCTCCGCACCCTCCAGCCCGGCCC
>VXBH01009991.1:122063-148331 GCA_013400035.1 Rynchops niger
TTCCAGCATCACGGAGCCGAGCTCTAGCATCGTCCAGCCCGACCGCAGCATCACCGAGGCCGGCCCCGGCACGGTCCAGCCCGCTCCCAGCACCGTCCATCCCTACTCCCCGCACCCTCCAGCCCGTCCCGGCCACACCGCCCCCGCGGGCTGCGCCTCCCGCCCCGCTCCCCGTCCCCCNCCGCCGCTGCCCCCCTGCCCGCGGCGCGGTCCGGCCGCCTCGCCCCTATGCGGAGGCTCCAGCAGCACCGAGGCGATGCCCATTCATTCAGCTTGTCCCCCGCAGCCCTCCCCTTCCGCCCCGCGCTCCCAGCCTCCGGGATGGAGGTGGCGAGTGATGCTGCAGCGGTACCCAGAGCCCCCGGAGAGTACAGTGCGGAGAGGAGGGAGGGAGAGGAGGAGGAAGGAGAGCAGAAGGAGGGAAGAGGAAAGAGAGAGAGAGAGAGAGAGAGGGAGAGGGAGAGGGAGAGGAGATGGCTGCCCCCAAAACCAGAGCTGGATCTGGAGAAGACTCTGGGATTTCCAGAAGGAAATCAGGGCAGGGACTGGAGCGGGGCGGGCGCAGCACCCTCCATCCAGCCCGGCACAGCACCCCAGCACGGCACCCAGGGCTGCTGCGAGGGTGGCAAGGGCAAGGAAAAGCCTGGGGAAGGCGGGCGGTGGGCACGGACCCCCGCCCCCCCCCAGGGCCAGGGCAGTGTCCGGGCTCACCTGCGAAACCGAAATGTCCTCCTCCCCTAGGTCAGGGCTGATGCGAGCCAGGGGGTCACCAGCCACTCTGGCCAGGAGCTTGGCTTTAAAGACACGTGAAGCTCGGGGGGCACCTTATGCCCGTGATGCCAACCCAGTGCGCAGAGCCTGTGCGCTTGGCTCCGCAGCTGCCCCTGCAGCCTCCCAGCTTTGCCATCCTCAGACCGGGCTCCTCCACCCCCCCGCACAGCCAGGGGCCCCTGAAAAGGCACTGGGCTCCATGTGCCCCAGGATAACGTCCCGCACACCACAACAAAGTTTCTCAGCTTTTCCTAATCTGGGTCTTGCTTAACCCTCTGGAAAATAATCCACTCACCATCTGCTACAGTGATTTTCATTTACAACCTTACACAAATCAGGCTCAACTGTTCACTTCTCTTTTGCCCACGGCTTTTGGTCACTCCATTGCATATGTGTCTTCCGAGGTACCAGCTTGCCATGGGCCGGGGATGACCTTGTCAGGCCTGGCAGCCAGCACAGGGCTGCAGGCAAGTGTACTTTCTCCTCGCACATTCTCTGATGCTCTCACATCTCTTCTTAGGACTCTTTGCTCCTAACTGGCTGGAAGGCATTCCCCCTGCCTGACCCCCGTAGTCCTCTCCTGGGCAGAGCTGAGGAACCTGTCTGGAGGAACAGGAGGAACATCTATGCTGACACCCCTTTGAGGTGTGTGCAGGACAAGGAACGAGTTTTTCAGTACACTGATGGGTCCATGCAGGACGTTGAGCAAGAGCTCTCGGACTTCCCTCTGCCGGGGATTCCCAGCCTGGCCTTGGGCAGTTCTAATATCTGTGGTTTCAGAGGTGGTTGATGGCTAATTCATGGACCTTGGTGCTCTGGGAGGCCTGAGCAGCGCTGCCCCATGAGAAAGCGAGGCGTTCAGAGAGCCAAGCAGTGGTCATTCCTAAAAACTAATGCTGCGCACCTTGGTTTCCCTACCTAGAGGTTTCAGAGTCAGGCCTGAGGGATGAGCACAACATGTCAGGAGCAGCTATCATGGCTATTTTCTCATCACTTTGCCCTGCTGCTTTTGCAAATGGAGAGCGTGGCTTTCTGGGGAAGAGGCTTCGCTCTCTAAGGAAAATGGAAATATACAGGTTTTGGTTTTTTTTTTTTTTTTTTTTTTCTTCCTGTAGCAGATTCAGCAAAAGTGCAGCTGCCTTCACAGCCCTGAATACAGAATTGACCATTCAGTTCGTCCCTAAGGGGAAATGACCAAGTGGAGAGGAACAAGGAGCCCCACAGTGCTCTCCGCACCCTCTAAAGTCAGTCTCAACCCAGGCATTTTCCTCTCCCAGGTTCCAGAGGGGTCTGGCTCCCTTTGCAGGGCAATGAAGGCTACCCCCATGCTTTCAAACGCCCTCTCTAAATGCCTCTCAGCTTCAAAATGGTTTTTCTTCTCTGATTGAAATCTGGCAGGTTATTTGTCAGTGATGGAGACTGGGGGCCCAGAGGCGCGGGGACAAAGGAGAGTCGAAGCTGAGTGAATGGCTGACTTCGAAAGGCACCACGCCGCCGCAGAGGCAAAGCGCATTTCATCTCTGTCAAAGCCAAGGAGGCTTCCAGATCCCGGTGGCAGGACCACTCAGTCTTCAACCTTTTGGCTTTGAGGGGCAATGCCTTTTCCATCATCCTGCCTTTTCCACAACCCTCCCGAGCCTTATGTCAGCCCCAGCCGCCCGAGAGGAAATGAAGGTACGAAAAGTGCGATTTGTTGCTGATTTTACCACGAGCGTATGGATGCTCCTCAGAAAAGCTACTTGGTGTCCTAAGAAGTCTACGGCCAGGTGCAATGCCCAGGGTGATGGAGAGCAGCCCTGGCAAGCTGGCACGCTCCCCTGCTGTGTCTGTAGTTAGCAACCCAGCAAATACCATGTGGAGGAATAAGATGCTGGGATAAGGAGGGATATTGGGAATCAAGGGCCACTGGCGAGGTCTGTCTGCAAAACAGCCCCAAACCTCACTTCTCAGGCACACAGGAGTCAAGCGGGGAGTTGGACACTAGCAGGAAAGCTGCAGGGGCTTTTCCAAGTGAAGACAAAGGGCTCCTATTCCTGGTGATAAAGGAGGGAACAACCAGGGGGCATGGATCTTCCCAGAGGAGACGCATTCAAGGCAAAGGGGAAATAATGTTTCCGGGAACCGGTGTGATAAGTATTCATTAACATGGCTGCTGTCATCAGGCCAGAGAAAAGAGTCTCGCAGTAATCAAACAGCAACGTATTTGAGCCCAGAGAAGGATTTTAGCTGGAGGAATTAATGTGAGAGGCTTCATCTGGAAGCGGCGTATGGAGAGACCGTGCGGGGCTCAGGCATAGATGGAACAAGGAGCTAAGCTCAAGGTGGAGCAAAGCAGGGCAGCACAAAGGTCTCGTCTGCTCGGGAGAGATGGGGGAAGGCTTTGGTGAGAGGTGATGAACTCTGCTCTCTCTCTGCTGAAACTGGGCTGAGGGGCTAGACCTCCACCAGGAACTGTCAGCCAGGCTGGCTGATTTTTTTTCAGAAAGAAAGAGACAAGTCTGGCACAGCACGGTAGATCTGAGAGTCACCATAGAGATAGCGGTTGGAGGTAGTGGGTGGTGGAGATTACCCAGAGATAATGTGTGAAAGGAAAACAGAAAGGGCTGAAGGACAGGATGCTGTGGGCATCCAGCAGAAGAGGGAGGTGGGTGTGAGGAAGAGGCAGAGAAGCAGAGATGAGAAAGGGAGGAGAAAAGCAGGGAAAGACATCAGAAAAGCCGAGAAGGACCAGCTTTCTAAGCTAGTGGGCTGAATGTGTGGAGACCAGGAGAAAGATCAAAGATGAAGACTGAGCACAGCTTTGAAGCCCATCATGAGAAACCTGCAGACAGGACCCTGTGCTGAGCAAGTGGGACAGAAGGCAGAGACGGCGTGAGTGTAGAGGTGGAGGAGGAGGCCTGGGACAGCCATCTGAGGGGATTTCTCCAGACTTAGAGATGCTTGTGCTGCAAGCCTGAGGAGCCCTAGACAGGTTAGGGAGAGAGCAGAGCAGAGCAGAGGCAGGGTGTGAGGGGGCTGTTCCCATGGGAGGGAGGGGATGGGGTTCCCAGGAGAAACAGAGGGATCCAGGAGAGCCCTTCCAGGGAGGCAGGGGGGATTTGTCTCCACAGAGCAGCAGAAGAAGACGAGGGTTGACAAGTCAGGATCTCTTACGTTCCTTATGAAGATGATGGCAGGATGCTGCGTGGGAGGTCAATTTGCTGAGAGGAACAGAGTTATTTAGGAAGGAGGAGGCAGAACCAAATCCAAACAGAGCTGGTTTGATTTGAGGAGCTGGCTTGAGTTTGGGACTCGCACCATGGCACTGTATGAGCAATAGGCACTTGGAGTGTGAGAGAAGAAAAGCCACCCTGGTCACACAAAGGCCCTTCTATTCCAAGTTTTATCCTCCTCGAAGTTCAGCAGCCCACAGGACAGTCTTTGACTGTAGCTTGCAACTCTCTGCTGTTCAGCAGAAACAATTCCCCTGGCACTGGGTTGCTTCAGGCTCCAAGGGTGACATCATTTGTCAAAGACGCCGCTGGACTTTTCAGTCATACTGGACCAAAGGTTCACCGCCAACAGGAGAAATGACCCGGCCCGGCTCGGCACAGGGAACGAGCCAAGCTGGGGAGGGGCCCAGGGACAACACATGGGGAGGGAAGTTGGAGGAGAAGGAGTAAGCGAGGTGGCAGTGCAGGGTGATGGATGCACGCACAAAGCAATACTGGGGCTGTGGAGTCTAGAGGACCCCGAGATAAATGACCGCGACTGATTTAGGACCTGGGAGAATAAGGAAGAGACACGGCGAATCCAGATGAGGGCAATGCAGGGAAGCAGCCCTTCGAGCGTGGGGCCCAGACTGCAGCGCTCTCAGAGACTTGGAGGGACAGAAAAGGGGAGATGCACTGAACATTGGCATGGGGGGTTAGCATCCCCCAAGCTCATGAAGCTCGGAGCTGATGTGTCCCTTCCAGTGAGATCCTACAACCCCTGCACATTCAGGGAGCTGCAGATATCTCTGGAGACCACTGAGGGGTGAAAGGCCAGAAAATCTGCCATGGGCTGTAAAAGATGAGGTGCGTGCACCACGCGGCCTGGTTTGCTTTGGTCTTCTGTCAACGAATCGCCCAGAAGTCAACTCTTCTCCTCTCTGCTCCTTGATGAAATCAAATGCTGGTCAGTAATGGCCTGTCGATTTATCCATATACGCTCAGAACCTCAGCCCCAGTCTTCTTGTGCTGTCTGCGTCCTGCTCATGGAAAACATCTCCCTCTGCCCCTGCCTTCATCTCGGGTGGCAGCTCTTACAAAGCCTGTTTCACCGAGGAGGAATGATCCATCAGACCAGCCTCTGCTACCCTTTGTCATAAAATTCCTCCTAACCAGGTTCATTCCAGGCTCGAAGCCCACATTCTCTCTGAGGACAGGTGGGGTGGTTATTCCATGGGCACCTACAGGCAGATTATGGGTCTCTTATTCCTCCTGCACAAGCCACCTGACCATCAGCCCCTCTGAGGAGAGACAAGATGCACCACCTATAGTTGATGGTATCTTGGAACAAAAGGCGTCCTCAGCGAGCATGCAAAAGAGGGCGCACCGAGGACTGAATACCCGGAAGGGTGCAATAAGTGGACTCAACTCAGTCAGATTCTTACTCTCACCTTTGCAACGCACCAAATTCAACCTAACACATGCTGAGCCAAGCAACGAGAGCAGCAGGGCTGAGACTATGAGGCCGTATCTAGTTATCTGAAGGGATGCTGGGGGGAAGGCTGAGGATTAATGGGGTAAAACTGAAGGAAAGAGCTTAGCAAGATCCAGAAAGAAGCTTAGGCACTTATGGAGAAGAGGCCAGAGAGGGAGCAAACAAGGGACAGCAGACCTCCTGCTAGAGACCAAGAGCTGTTGGCCAGCTGGGATCCGGCCCCTACAGGACAGAGCTGCACTATTAAGCACATTAAGAGTGTATAATGACTTTCTTGGGAGCGTTTGCCATGAACCACTGTCAGCCATACAGCGTGGGACCGGGCAGGCCATCACTCTGCTCCGTGTGACTGTTTGCACGTTCTCACCGCAGGCAACCACGGCTTGGGCACTAGGAAACGTTTATGATACTGTCCAGCTCTTCCTCGAGTGATACCGGTATATTTAGTACCTGCAAAGCTTCTGGGTAATATTCCGTGAGAAATGAGTCAGCGCCAGGAAAGGAAGAGGGAAATTAATAAGGCAGTGTCAGCCTTCCCTCTGTTACTCAGGAGCCCATCTTGCTGCCACGCTCTGACCACACCAAGGGGCACCTCTGCCTCTGCCGAGCAGGGGACGCGCTGCAGCCCCGTCTCCTGCCAGCCCGGGCCAAGGGAGGCCAGAGGAACAAGGACTGTGCAGGGGGGGCCCTTGCTGTGGCCATCGTCCCCTCCGACCTGCGGGATGGCCCCGAGGTGCCCGAGCGTTGCAGGGCTTTGCTCCTGGAGACTTGTCTCTCGCTGCTCTCCTCTGCTGCCAGCCTGGCTGAAGGGCTCGAGGGGAGGTGCTGCAAGCAAGGGAGGACAAAACACTGTTTTGCGAAGAGTGCAGTGAGTCAGGCAGCTAATTCGAGGCAAGAATCTTTTCCAGAAAGGAAAGATAAGGAGGAAGCTGCATGTTCTGGAAGGCTGAGGCCGGGGAGGCCGTATGGCAGCGCCTGCAGAGCTGCACAAGCATCTCCGTGCTCTCTGCCTCCTGCGGCATTCTGTCCATGCGGGCTCCGGGCTGCGACTGCATCTCCCGTTTGCCCCCTGACCAAGGGGACAAGTCCTCAGGCTGGGGCAAGTCCTGGGCTTGACCCACAGAGAGCAGACAGGGCTCCATTCGACTGCAGTTTCAGAGCATCCCACCAGCTCTCATACCGAATTCCATTCCCACATCACTTTACATTGGGTCTCCAGCAGTGGCGGGGGGTGACAGGGTCCTGGGTCAGCCGCTCTGCCGTGGCTCCATCTAGCTTAACTGCCAACTTCACCACCCATGGGTGCCTGTGCAGTGAGCGGGGAGGTGGCCCTTTCTGAGGCTTTAAATACAGCCGAGAGGATGGACGCTGGGTACCTACATATCGCAACTGAGCTCATTTTCTAGATGCTTGTTGCTTGGCAGCCAAAGGCTTAGAAATGTCAATTTCTAATTAAAACCATGCACCCAAAATCTACACACCCTCCCCAAAACCCAGTATTTTTATACACTGCTCTCAGCTGCAGTGGGCATGGTAATAGCTCTCAGCATGCGAACATCCAGGAACAAGCCACGTTTCTGCCAGGGAGGATGCAGGTGAGATAATATGTACCAGCTAAGCAGAAGTGCATTCAATTAAAAAAAAATAGATGCAACCTGATAAGAAGGGAGATTGAGGATGTGACCCAGAAATAGAAATGAGGAAGGCTTCGCTGGAGCGCACACCAGGCGCCACAAAGCCAGCTCGCCTATCACAAAAATGACAGCAGCGTAATGTCCCTTTCCCAGGTGGGAGGTGGATGCCGGGGACTGGACCTGGGGACAGGCTGGACGGAGGAGGTGACAGCCTCTCGATACCGGGGCAGTGGCTGTACCCGGTGCCAGCCAGGCAGCAACCTTCTCCCCTGGGGACCCCCGTCTTCTCGCAGGGCCAGGATCCAGCGCTGGTGACTGGTCAGTGCTTGATGAAAATGGGGTTTCCTTATAGGAACTGGAGCTTGCAGCACTGGGAAGCTGGGTCTAAGGGCGAGCTGGTGTGTCTGAGGCAGCGTGGCTCTCACCCAGCCCGGTTCTTGGCTCTGCCCAGGCAGGACACACAGTAAACCCAGACCCCAGTGGCACCTGTCCCCTGGCAGACGCAGGAGGTAACTCCACGGTGAAGTCTAAGCGTGAAAAAAATCAGCCCCACTGAAAAATACAATACGACAAATTACTGTTTTTTAAATCCATGTAATTGGATTACAGATTTGAAGAGGTTAAAAATAATAACGGTTGGCAGTTGTATTTGTTTTCGGGTACGTAGACCGTTAGGGTTTGTATTTCCAAGCTCTCGTTACATGAGAATAAAGCCAAGGGCATGGAGGGGAAAGGCGCTGTGCCTGCCCCGACGGTGTGGCTCGGGGAAATAGTGTTTGCGGGAGGTTACAAATATTTGTGGCCCCGGTGAAATGCCCGGGGAGGTGCTGAGCTGCCATGCTGCCGGTGGGCAGCGGCACCAGAGCCTGCCGTGGGCAGAGCCGGCCCCGCCGCCGCGCTGCAGAGAGCTCCGGGGCTGGCAGGAGCCACCAGCCTCACCGGAAAAATTATTTCAGGTTTGAAGAACCTCTTTTTTAGCATTTTCCCACAGAATAATTCTGGGTTTCTGCTTCTAGCTGACATCCACTTTCAACATCTGAGCTAGGGATAAAATGAATATTTTTACAACCTGACTGAATTCAAACCAAAATGCTTAGAAATGATGAAACTGTCATCCGCGGAGCAAAGCAGAGGTGGGCAGGCACCTACAGACGCCTTGACAGCTGCGGAGTTTTATTTGCCCGGTTCAGACTGCAAAAACCTTTCCCAGCCCGGCTGTTGGCCGTGGGCAGCCCATCCGTAGCCCACCCTCCTGGGTGGCCCAGGGGGGACCCGTTCGGGAACCGGCCCCAGCCCACACCCTGGGGCAGGGGCTTTTGCTCTTTTGGGGATATTTTACCATGGCAAATAGGCCTCGGTACCAGGCTAATTTTTTCCGTGACGTTGCCTGCTCCCTTCACGCTGTATTCAGCTGATCTCAGAAGGCGTTTGGTTGGCGGGTCATGCCTACCACATTTGCTTTTAACTTTTCCGGTTACCGTGTGAAAGACATTTTTATAAAAAGGACTTTGTTACCTTGTTTTCCTCAGATGGAGTACGCAACCCTGAGACGGGGACCAGTGTGAGGCGTTTCTTCTCACAGAAACACTGAGAATTAACACTTCTTTTGTTCTCCTGAGGGGATGAAGGGTCTTACATCCCATAGGTTGTAAAATCGCCCTCTAACTACCGAGGCAAAAATGTGCATCTCTCATGTGCATCATGGGCAAACCTAATTAGTTACTACAGAATAACTAAAATCCCCTTCTCCTGATTTAAATACACAACTGCTTTATAAATAATGTATCAGATGCAAATCAGCTGAAATCTCCCCCATTGGCTCCGTCTCATTAGCAAGTGGTGGCCCAAGAGGTGAGGGCATGGCAGGTGGTGGCGACCAGGAGATGTGTGCTCCGACCCAAGTCAAGCTGTGGATGCAAATGCCGGAGATGGCGCGGGCCCGGGGATGGGGAGAGGGGCTGTCACTGCCGGCACCGGGCTGGGTGGGCAGAGCTCGGAGCCTGGGGGGGTTCTGCTGCTTCATGTGGCCGTGGCCCTGGGTTTGCTCCGCTCTCGCCCTTCAGCATCTTTTGGCCTTTCCAAAATTTCAAGATCCCATCAGATCCCATTTCCAGATCCCGTTCCTGGCCAAAACAAAGACAAAAAAAAATCAGGTTTTGCTTACCCTTTCACCGAGTAGTTCTTTTGGGAAAACACAGCCGGGGAAAGAACAAGCTTTTAGCTGGAGACAAGAGAAATGGAGCTTCCTGGTAAGCGTCAGATTTGAGTTCCCTCAAGAAAAGTAGGATTTCCAGGGAGTGAGAAGCAGCAAACACAACATGTGGGATCACTGGGCTATCACAAAGCGATTAGCTTAATACCAGCATGGAGGAAAATCTAGAAACATTATGAGGTATTTTGTTAAGTGGATGGCGAGGTGTCCCCTGACTCGAGGGGCTTGGTGCAGGGTGGGGGAGCGTGGCTGGTTGGAAGGTGCAACATCAGCATCCCAGAGGCTAGGGCCTACAGTTAATTATCTAAAAAAGCCAACTATATGCTTCATAAAAGCCTATAAAAGCTTTATAAAAGCCTAATAGAAATAGAAATAGCTGTGCTTTGTTTTTAAAATCACTTATAACACGGTTCATTATTAGTCTTAATTATCTCCCTGCAGTGTGGAGATACCATGTCTTTAGTTTTTATTTTTTCATTTTTCAGCCACAGAAAGCACACAAGGCACATTTTGGAGATGAAATAGAAAGGCCGTTGTAGAAGGCTGTGCTGTGCTCCCCGGCTCCTTCAGGTGACGCGTGGCCTGGGCACAGAGCTCACCACAGCCTTGCCCGGCAGCATCCTGGGCAGGGAGGCAGCTCTGGGGGCTCGTGCCCCGCAGCCCCTGCAGGTCAAGGGCCCGGAGCTGGGTTTCGCTGTAACTGCTCCCGATGGACGTGGCGCAGCTCAGTCTCATAGAACCATAGAATCACAGAACGGTTCGGGTTAGAAGGGAAGATCATCCAGTTTCACCCGCCATGGGCAGGGACACCTGAGGGCTGGAGCCCCTCTGCTGTGAGGACAGGCTGAGAGAGCTGGGGGGGTTCAGCCTGGAGAAGAGAAGGCTCCGGGGAGACCTTAGAGCCCCTTCCAGTCCCTAAAGGGGCTCCAGGAGAGATGGGGGGGGACTCTGCATCAGGGATTGGAGGGGTAGCATGAAGGCAAACGGTTTTAAACTGAGAGAGGGGAGATTTAGATGAGCTATCAGGAAGAAATTCTTGGCTGTGAGGGGGGTGAGCCCCTGGCCCAGGATGCCCAGAGAAGCTGTGGCTGCCCCATCCCTGGAGGGGTTCAAGGCCAGGTTGGACGGGGCTTGGAGCCACCTGGTCTGGTGGGAGGTGTCCCTGCCCAGGTCAGGGGGTGGCACTGGATGGTCTTTAAGGTCCCTTCCAACCTGAACCATTCTGTGATCCTGTGATTCTATGAGTCTGACGGCTGACTCCCTGGAGCAGTTTGGGGAGACGTTAGAGAGTCTCCAGCACAGCTGCAGGGTACCTGAGGCTGGTGGGAACCCGCTTGGTCAGCAGCAAACAATTGCGTGACAGCAGCTCGGGTAGCTCCCAGTCCGGCCTGGGCCACCACCAGGGCAGTCCAGGGACATTGTGTTGTCCTGAAATACAGAGGGACAGCCCTGCCTATGGCCAGGGACATGTGGGACAGACCCACGGCCGGGACAGACCAGTCCAGGCATGCAATACAAGAGTTGTGCTCCCCTTCATACCAAATCCGTCATTTTGAATCTTCAAAACACGCAGAAACCCTTAAATTCTGAGTTCAAGGCATTGACACGAATGAGAGACTAAAGCCAAAGGAAGAAAAGCAGATTTTTCTAAATTATTTTGCCGTTTTTAGTGACATAGACTTTTTTTTCACTGACAGCCATTTTTCCTCCTTTACTGACAATCCATACATTTCCTTTTGGCTGCTGCTACCCATGCGGGATTGGGTGCATTAAAGGTAGGAGCTCCAGCAGAGCCCAGCATCCTTCCTGAGCCTCTTACGGAGAAGCAGCGCCTGGTCCAAAACCCCATGTAGTGTGCAGAGGTGACACTGCGGTGCGGTGGCCCTAGGCGAGCAGCGAGGCAGGAGTGACTTGGGGACCAGCTGAGCACTTTGGGCCAGCCGGGGCACTGTTATGCTTTGAGAAAGCTACAACAACTTACCACTGTTTAGACAATTCTTCTATCACCCAATGAGCCCTCCCCACCCGGGAAGGGGAATCGAGGAAAAACAAGGAAACACGAGGGCTGAAATATAAATAGATTTAATAAGGTAAGACAAAATAATTAACATTAATAATACTAAAGAACCACTATTGATCCCAATACCAATATAAAATACACAAGGACTATGCTCAGCCCGTTCTATAGCAGGAAGCCGTGCACTCCCCGCAGGGACAGCAAATGTGGGACCCGGCGAGCGCTGCGGCTTCGGGAGGAAGGGAAGGGCTCAGGGCTCCGGCACCGGGGCGAGGAGTTCTCTGGATCCCCAGCATCAAGGGAGAGAGAGAGACTACGCAGCAAACTTTCTAATTTATATTGAATGTGGCATTCATGGTATGAAATAATCCTGTTGGCAGCCTGGGTCGAGTGCCCGGGTCTCCCTGCTCCTCATCCCCGCACCTGGCGAGGCTCGAAAACACCGAGAGCTTGAATCCCACAGAGCCCAGCTGGCTGTAAAGGAAATATTTTCACGAATTCAGACACTGCAGTCTTTTAAAAGTGCAGTTTTCCCAAGCATTAGAAGAGAAATAAGTCCTGTGCCGCTCAAACCAACCCAAGCAGGCACCATCCTTGGTGCTTCAGGCAGAGCCCACAGTCTTCTCGGTCCTCCGAGGGCACCAAGGTGACTAGCCAGGACTTCCTTGGAGCTGAGGCCACTGAGCTGGGATGCACTCGCTCTATCTGGACGGTGTAGCTGGAGCTTCCCTGCTGCAGCCCTTCTGCGCTGCTGCAGATGGAGTCAGGAATGATCCTGCAGGCAGTGTTTTGTGGGCACAGAAATTGCTCCTGCCCTTCACGAGGGCAAGCACCCCCCCCCCGCCGTCGCAGTGGATCCCGCAGGAACTCTCGCCAGGTTGGAAAACCGTCCTTTCGTTATTTTAGCATTGTTTCAACCGCAGTGATCAGGAGCGGCTGTGCTGGGCAGCCCCGCTCCCAGCCACTGCCATCCCTGCACCGCCACGCTCTCCCGCCTCTCCTCCCTGCCCCGCGCCGCGAGGAGGTGGGCTGTGGGGGCTGGTGCTCTGGGTCTGACGTCTCCGTGGGGTCGGCCTGCTGGGTGCAACCGCCTGGCGGGTGCCCGTGGGAGTGAGGAGGGGGCAGTCAGCCTGTCCGTCCGCCTGCTGGGGCCAGAGTGCCCGAGAGGTGAAAGGGGCTGGACTCGTGTCCGAGAAACGCAGCGCTGCCTACCTGTGTGCATAAGGAGGGCATCGGTGCTGTCCCCCCGGCGGATTTGTAGCATCTCGGCGCTTTCCCAACTCCAGGTACCGCCAGCAAGCTCTGGCATGACCCTGCAAAACAGGAGAAAGAAATGGATGGATCCCCAGCTGCGCTAAGATGAATGGGTTATGTCTACCAGCCAGGATTACCTGCTTAGCATATATATGAAAAACCCAGTGGAATAGAACACGCCAGGCTTGTCTCCTAGCCAGGAAGGCCACGGGGACCTCACTGGGGACAGCTTGGTGCAAAGCCCGCCAGCAAGAGTTCTGATGGTGCTGCAGATGTTTGGATGGCAGGGGGCGGCCGCAGCGGTGCTCAGGATGGGACGAGGAACGGAGCTGCTGCGTGGGGTTTGGTGGAAACCAGTGCGTGGTGATGCTGTGAGGCTGCAGCCTGCGAAGGAGGTTCTCCGGATCTTCCTGAGTCACCAGAGCAGCCAGGACTGAATTAATGCCAGGCAGCTCCCCCCAGGCTGCCCGCCGCTCCTCTGCCGTGGGAAGGGGGTCCTCTAAGACAGGGCGTGAGGAGGGATGGACCGCAGGGTTCAGCGCTGCTCCCGGGGAGCTCAGGGTGCACTCGGGATAACGCTGCAGCATCCCGATGGAGCTGGGTCTGGCACCTGTGAACGAGGAACAGAATTAGGGCCCAAAGGGCAAGTCAGAGGGTGACCGTGACTCCCACAGAGGCTGTGAATCAGAGAAACTGATGACGCCATGGGGAATCCCAGTGCTCCCAACAGACTCCAGATGCAGGGACCGGCTCCCGCGCTGGGAGCCGGGGGAGGGATGCGTGCGTGCCGCCCCTGCAAAGAGCGTCTGCCTCAAGGGAGAGGAGGAAAAAACAATTTTCATCCCTCCTGTGACATCTGAGGTGGTGGCAGCCCAGGCAGAGTCTCTGGGCGTTGTGGGGACAAGGGAGAACTGCCTTGGAGGGAGCGGGGGGGGCAGCGGGCTGTACCCACCGGCGGCTGCAACTTGGAAACTGCGTTTAATAAGAAACCGTCACATCTTGAAACCGGCGCTAATTCTAGCTCAGGGCAAAAACTTCCCTGTAAAATGAGCAATTCCGGAACAAATACGGTCAGGAAAACAGAAGTGCAAATGGCATTTTAAAATGAAATCCACAAATAAAATTTAAAAAAAAGCATCCGTTTCGTCATTTTCCCAGGGATGCAAAGTGTATTTCTTTACCTTTCCGTCACTCAAGGCGTGTCAGCAGCGGCACTGTGTAACACGCCTCGGGCCATGCCGGGGCAGAGGATTCCAGCTCTTCCATTATTTTATTCACCTGTATTTGTTTTACATCATTCTTAGCACCTTTTACCTAGCACTGATTGAAACATTTTATTTTCTAGATCAAAGCGTTTCTTTGTGTTTTAATGGAATACTTTGACACAATAGCTTTGTGTCAGCTTAAAATCATTATTTAATATATTGAAAACTGCCGGTCCTCTAATTAGTACACTGTGTGCTTTTCTTCCCGTCTCGTTCAAAGCGTCAAAACATTTCACTACGAAACAATTCTATTAGGATCTGTCAGCGGTGGTTGTACACGCCGTGATGTGTCTTTTGATATGATGTGTACACCAGACCACTGCATCAAAATAACGCTAGCAGTGATGCCAAACTGGAAAGTAGAGTCTCGAAACTAAAATTCATTTTGAGTGTAATTGCGAAATTTTGAAACGTTAGAAAAAATGCCAGGAGCCAGCAGAATTGGGTGGTGGGTGGGTTTGAACGCTGCCCATCTCCTGCCCGCCTCTGAGCTTAGATTAAAAGCATTTTAGGCAAAGTGTTTGTGCAGCCCCAGCGCACCGGGACAAGAGGCTGAGCTCTCCTTGCTCTCTGCAAGACATGGGGGCCTGCAGGTCCTCCCGCCTCGCACCACATCCAAGGCTGTTGTAGCACCTCTAGATCAGCCGCTGCCGTGTTTGGACATCTGGGTCAGCTCTGCTGGGACAGCCGATGCCCCATGTGGGACACCGTGTGCTGGGACAGACGATGCCCCGAGTGGGACAGCATGTGCTGGGACAGATGATGCCCCATGTGGGACACCATGTGCTGGGACAGACAATGCCCCATGTGGGACTGTGTGTGCTGGGACAGACGATGCCCCATGTGGGACACCATGTGCTGGGACAGATGATGCCCCATTTGGGACACCATGTGCTGGGACAGACGATGCCCTGAGTGGGACCACGTGTGCTGGGACAGACAATGTCCCATGTGGGACCGTGTGTGCTGGGACAGCCGATGCCCCGAGTGGGACTGCGTGTGCTGGGACAGACAATGCCTCATGTGGGACACCATGTGCTGGGACAGACGATGCCCCGAGTGGGACCACGTGTGCTGGGAGAGACGATGCCCCATGTGGGACACCATGTGCTGGGACAGACGATGTCTCATGCGGGACCGTGTGTGCTTCTCACCCTCTTTGGAGCAAATCCCCCAATATATAACCTGCTGCTTCTCTTAGAGATGTCCATTAATGCAGTCGGGCACTGCAGGTAGACCATGATCTGTCGTGGAAGGGACAAGATGAAGCCCTCAGGTGCAAGGAAGGTGTTCAACAAGAGGCCTTCCTCCCGTGCTCAGTTTGCCACCCTTCCATGCACTTTCCATCCAGGTTCACTGCTGTTCTTACATACACTCTGCCCAAATTCCACCCTATTTCTCCTCTTTTCTGTCCCTCACCTGTCCACTCACAAAGTGGTCCTTTCCTATAGACTTATTTTTCTGTTTGCCTTTACATATGTCTCTCTTTTCCACTCAAAGAATGACTAATACATGCCATGAAACAGGGAAATGCTCTGCCAGTCTCCTCACTCTTCGTTATGAATGCAAGAATCATCCAGTTTTCACGACAGATTTGCAGAATGATGCAAATATTTTCATTAAAAATGGCCTGTTTCTCTGATCACTAGGGAAAGTATATATAAAAAAAAAAATTAACAATTTTAAGCGTGATCTGGATTGTTCTTAGCGTAGAAATATCCATTTTGTGAATCTCAGAGAAAAAGCTCAATTTTAAGAACAAAAATCTCAGAAGCGGAAAAACAGTGGGCCAGTGGACCAGAAATTTTGGGTGCTGCAGGCCTGAGATCCTCCCTTTTTTCTGCACGTCTCAGCTCACAGTTGAGCGTGACCTGGAAGCACAGGAGACAAAAAGCTTTGGCTTTATTAATCAGGGACCGGATCGTCCCTCCATACAGATCATGCCAAAGGTACATCACTCACGCTCCTGCAGACTGCAGAGAGATGTGCTCTCCGCTCTTGGCGAGAGTCTTATTTATTGCACTACAGATGAACCACGAAAGGATCTTTAACGCTTTTCCACCCACTGCTCAGCTCCTGTACCTCTGTTTATCCAGCCATGCGCTCGCCTGGCAGTTGTCTGCCTGAATCCGTCTACCTGGGGATTCACCTTCTTGTCACCACACCCGGAGCTCTGCTGGTGTTGCAGCCCCTTGCCCCCCACGTAACGTGAGGTTGTCGTGCTCTGTATGTGAGCGTGTGCCTGAGAGACAGAGCTAATGGACAAAACCCCTTTTATTAGTCATCTTTTTTTTTTTTCTTTTTTTTTTTTTTTTGGCTACTATCGTATTGCAGGACAAGAAGACGGCAGCGGGGAGACGTCTGTAAATGGCTCTGACAATCTAGAAATTAGCTGCTGGGGAGGGAGCTCAGTCCCAGCCCCTTGACTCACAGACAGCTTGCTTCATTTCAGCCAGTTCAGAAGGGTTTTGTCCAGCCAGCTGCCGTACAATCCAGGGCTGGACTTGCTGGAGCCAAAGTGGGAGCAGAGCAGGACAGAAGGGGTCCGCCGGCACGGGCCGGTGGGCAGGGAAGGGCCAGGCACCTCCTGGCATCGTCTCTGGCACGTGGAAAAGCCATAGTGCTGCTTGCCTGGGCTGAGCGCTAACCATCCCGTAGACCGTCCCGTGCTCTTGTTTACCTTCACAGATCCAGCAATACAAAAGGCTTTGTTCTGGGAAAACAAAATAATTGAAGGGAACCGCCCCATCGGAAAAGTCAAACGCTGTGGGGTGGCCGGGACCTGCTCCTGCACAGACGGGGAGACGAGGAGGACGGGAACACAAGTCAGCCGTGGTTTTTCACTCTGTCTCACAACGCAGGAGCTAAGCCAGCAAAGAAGCTGTCACGCGGAAGGTTTAAAACATGCGAAAGGAAGGATCTGACCCCACAACTGTGCGAGGGAATTGTGGACCTCCTTGCGACAGGGCATCGTGTCGGCAAAGAGAATAAAGGGGTTCAAGACGGGACACGTACAACAGCTGAGAGGATGGCCTGCACACAACCTCAGAAGTCTCTGAACAAGCAGCGACACCTCAATGAGGCAGCTGGAGAAGGCGTTTGGGGCTTGTCATCTTTCTTACACTTCTCCCCGCGCATCCTCTGCTGGCCACAGACGACTCCGGCAGCAAAAGCCTTCAGCTTTTCAGTTCCTTTCCTCCATACCTCTACCAGAGGTATTCCCCACCTCCGCTCTTCGGAGCAGCACCTGCTCTTTCCACAGCACATGCACAGTGCCGAGCGCCTAACCTACACTCTAGGAAGGTTTTGGGTATCGTGCAGTGCATGCAAGAGGTCACTGTGTGACTCCCTGTCCCCGATCTTTCGTAGCGAGCTGCAAGGGAAAGCCACACTTGCCCAAGCATGCCTTCCCCTGGCTGCAAAACACAGCCAGAAGCAGAGCAGGAATTCCTGGCCAGATGCACAAAGCCATGTTTTAGTCACCTGGGATATTCTGTAAAGCAAGGTTTCGGCTCATTTCTACCTTCGCTTTGCATCACAGGTCAAAGAAAAACAATCCTTTCAGTGTTGCGCTATACGGCAATGCCTGCCAGGGCGCGGTGAGGGCAGGGTAACGCGGCTGGTGGAACGGGGACTTCGTCAGTGGGGTCTGTCCCACGGTACCCCAGCAAGGGAGGAGGGCAGGCACGGCAGCCAGGGTCGGCCAAGAGTCATGGTCATCAGGCGAGTCGCTGGTGAAGAGACAGGTCCAAGGCCAGGCTGGGAAGACAAGTCAGTGAGCCAGGTTCAGGATCAGGCATGGTGACAGTAACCGGGGTCAGACACAGCCCAGCGACCACCCAGCAAACCCACGGCAGTGCAGCGGCTCAGGGCCTGAGCCAGAAAGTCCGTCCTCAGGTCAGGGTCCGGGGGACCTGGCTGCGATGGGGCAGGGGCTCAGCCCTCGCCGAGCCTCCCTGCAGGAGACCATGCCATCCAAGGACCCCAAAAGACAAGGGCCACCCTCAGCTGGCCTCGAGTCTCACCAGCCCAGCCTTCTTGCTGGGGGATGCTCTCAGGTGTGGGTGCTGGCACGGCCAAACAGCACTCACAAGCCTAGCAGAGAAGGTGGCACTGGCACTTTCAGCCGTGCATGAAAGAAAAGTCCCTTCGCTTAGGGGTCAGACAACTGCTTTTGGCAGCCTTGGCATGTCGGGGCAAAGCTGCCCACTCCCATGCGTCAACACAGGTCCACAAATCAAGAAATACTCCTCCAAAGAGCCTGTCTTTTCTTGTGTGAGAGACCAAGAAATGTCACTCTGGTCTGCACAGGTAGCCCCCAGTGGCTGACATCTAACGAGGGTCCATCAGGGGAGCGAGGGAACTGCTAACAGCAGGGGAGACACCCCCTTCTCATCCCCATCCTGCCAGTTCAAGGCTCTTTTGGACTCTTACCAGGCAGGGATGGGACTCTGGAGCCCACCCAGGCTTAGCAGCCAGCAGCAACCTAAGGACAAGGCGCATGGGCTTGTTTCACTCCCACGGAAGACAAATATTACCCCAGTGTTTGTTCGCTAATAGTCATTTTGCTTCCAAATAACTGTTGCCCGGGAAGCGTGTTGGTGATAAAAGCAATACCGGAGGAACACGTGTGGAAGGAGCACACGCAGCAGAGTGGGAGGCAGCTGGGCCAGGTTGGCTGCAGCGCGAGTTGCAGCTCATCTCCCAGATGCCAGAGCTGGATGGAGCTTGGGGTAAGAACCAAAGTCCTCGAAGTCCACCCAACACCATCCCTTGGGGTAGGGTGCCCTTGCCATTACTCCCCCCGCCCATGGACTGATTCTCTCATTTCTGTGTTACAGTTATGCTGTGTATGAGCCTGAAGACTCTCTGACTCTTCCAAGATGGGACTCTGGTCTTCCTCAGAGCATGAGAAGCAATAAAATTGATGGCTTTGTCTTCCTTTGGAGTTTTCAGGAAACTTAATGTCAAGCTGTGCTACTAGTAGTTTGGCCCCTGTGAGACCAAAATTCAGATATAAAGGACAGAGAGACCCAAATGAAATAAACTGGAGACCACAAACCTCATCTGAGACACTTGAAGATGACAGCACTGAAGTGGTGGAGAAGGCACATGCAGGGCAGTAGGATCCTGCAGGAGGGTGTCAGGATCAGTGCTGGGTCCAGACCTGCCCCAGGCAGCCAGGGGTGAGCTGGCGGGGGCAAACAGGAGCCCTCCCGGGGTTGGGAGGGGAGGGCGGGGGCTCCTCCAGCACTGAGCCCCAGCAGCAGCCCTGAAGACAGTGGAGATGGGCATTGCAAAGACAGCTGTGGAAATGTGCCTCTGCCCACCTAGTCCCAAGACTTGCCGTCCCCTCCCTCTCTCGCCCGCTGCGTTTTTGAGGCAGTTACATTTCCCATTCTCCCCTTTCTGATGGCAGCAGCTTCTGGCAGAGCACATGGCCACCCTGCTGCCAGGCGGCCTTGGAAGCCGACAGATCACGTAATCACAGAATGGTTTGGGTTGGAAGGGACCTTAAAGATCATCCCCTGCCCTGGGCAGGGACACCTCCCACTAGACCAGGCTGCTCCAAGCCCCGTCCAGCCTGGCCTTGAACACTTCCAGGGATGGGGCAGCCACAACCTCCCTGGGCAACCTGGGCCAGGGGCTCACCACCCTCACAGGAAAGAAGATGCTTCATCTGAAACCGCCTCAGCAAACCGACAGCCCCTTGGTAACCGCGGGGACTAAATGCAGCTCTGGAACCCCAAAAGGGTGTTTGTAAGGATGCCTCATGGTGCAGACCAGCACCTCAGGCGGTGGGTGGCATGTGTTGGCGATGCACAGAGCCCAGGGTTGGTGGTTCTGGCTCCATCCTGGCCTCTCTGACTCCCCAGGAGAGGTCCAGGAATGGGACCTCCTCTAGGTGCCCCAGCCTCGCAGCCCCGAGGTGAGCCTGCCCCGCTCCGCTTGTGGCCCCAGAGCCACGTCAGTGTCAGCAGAGAGCACAGCACCCACTGCTCAGCGCCACGTGGGGTTCCTGCTGGTCTGGATGACTTTAGGCAACTTCCCACAGCTGCTAATGGGGCCAGATCTCCCTCACACTGGTATAATTGGTGTTTCCCAGTGATCACTCAGAGCAAAGTCTGTCACCTCACTGTGTCCATCATCCGAGACATGTTATTTATTGATGACGTCCTTTCCATTACTTTAGCTCATTACTTTAGCTCATCCTTTTCATTACTTTACTGACTCTTCCCAAAACTTACAGGCTGGTCGTGGTCTTTGATGGTTTCTCTTAGATGAAAAGGTCATCAGTGGAGAACCTGGGCTCTGCTGTACTCTCCTGAATGGACCATTTTCTGTGAAGTGCCTCAGAGATGAAGACAATGTCAGTGGCCACCGAAGAACCCACCTCTTGTTGGAGATTATGAATCCTCAAAAATGCTTTCCCTAAGGGCATCTCCCAGACGCTGCAGATACAACCAGGGCAGAAATTTATTTCCAGGGGGCAACTGGCGGAGGCAGCAGAACGTGTTTGCTTGCAGGCAAAGTTATGGTATTCCTTCAGCTCTCTTTGACCTCAGCAGTGACCGGGGAAGGGAGATTGGCTTTATCTCATCCTTCTGTTTGCAAAAATGCTTCTCACCTACCGCTGCCACTGCGGTGCGCGTCGCCTGTCCAGAGCACTCCTCCTGCAAGTGAAGGATGAACCAGCTCCTTCCTCCCCACCCTGGGCAACTCCTTGCAGAGGGAGGTCATCTGTCACCCTTCACAGCCATTTCCCATCAGTCACTTTGACTCAAGAGCCTGCAGACCTGTGCGCTGCTGTTTCTAAACCCTGAGCCAGTGTCCTCTCCTGGGACGAACAGATCCTCTCTCAGAGCAAGAGTGTCAGGGCAACTCATGTTCCACGAGCTGGCTTATATGTCTTCCTTCAGTGAGTCAGTCCTAATTGGTCTGGAGTTAATTCTGTGTCCTTCTGGTGGCTTTCAGAGCTTTTTCCCCCATCTCTGAATTGCTACAAGATCTCATCTCGTATCAGGGATCCATTAGCCCCGGCAATATTGCCTCTTTAGATTGACAAGAGCCACAAACTCTTCTGTGCTCGCCGTTGATTTCTGCACTTCATTCAAAGGCACCGCTCAGCTGCTCAGGTTTTGTGCAGAGAGCGGAACTCCTCAATTTTCTGTAATACCCTCTGATAGCTAGCTTCCTCTGCCTGACTTAATTGAAAGTATTAAAAACATCATGTGCTTCAGAGCAGGCAGAAATGAAGCTGCCTTCTCACAGTCTTCCCTCTCCAGTTCACCCACTTCTTGCAGAGAGATGGGAAAGCACCATTTAAGCCATCCCTCCCACTCTGCCACCTTCCAAAGAAGCTGTGCTTTGTGCGGGGCTTTCGGCAGCTCCGTGCTTGCTCCAGGGTCTTTCTCCCGTCTGCACATCAGTTGTGGTTACCTGAGATCAACCTCCTAACACCACGCTTGGATGCGACACAGCAGCCTGTCTCCTGGCAGGAGCCCCAAAGTCTTCATTTCGCTCACCAGAGGGGAAGAAACGCTTCGTTCTTTGCCTAAAGACGGTGCCATCCCCCTCTGTTCTGGTCGTACAGGGCAGCCCCATGGTTAGGGGCCCGGTGCCCTGGGGGCCTGCCTGCTGCAGGAGAGGCTGTGACACACAACCAGCCGGTGCCACACAACCATCAGGTACCACATGCAGGATGGGCTGAGGGAAGGCAACCTGGGGCATGGTGCACCAAAAAGATGTCTTTCCAGAGCCATATACATGAATCCCTTCTTGCCAGCCAGGCTCCGGCCCCACAGGATGGGGGGCACAGACCAGCAAAGCCTTCATCACCAGATGTAAATGGCAGCATGGCTGGGACCGTCACCTGCAGCCTTAGCCAGGGACTCCTCTGAGCACCACATCTAACCTTCTCCCTCATCCATCTCCCTCAAAAGAGCCACTCACCTCAGCTTGTGTGGCCACGGGGGGACTCTGAGGACCAGGATACCCACACTGCAGATAGAATAATGACACGAATGCCCCATAACACAGGACTCAAATTACTGAGGTGCTGAGGTGGCCACCTTGCTCTCAGGATTGACGGAACCTGTGCCAAAGCCTTCATAACCTCCACCAGCCCAGGGCTGGGAGACTTAGAGATGCCTGTCCCCTCAGAGCCAGCTGAGGCAGAGTGGTACAGAGCCACTGCATGACGTGTGACTGGAGGAGGTGATCTGAGACCCGCTGCGAGGAGACGCTTCACCATCTCACATCCTCACTGCTGAGAGGGGGCCAAAGCAGAGTGACGCAGGGCACACGGCAGTCATTGTGCTGTGACTATGGACGGGTGAAGGAGCTCTCAGAGCCACTGTCGCCAAAGCCACTGCAGACCGACAGCCTTGCCCAGCACTGGCTCCCCCTGTCCCACCCATAGCGAGGGCATCACAGCAGCAGAGCTGACACCAACTCCGAGCAACCACAGGCGAGGCTACACCTGGCAACCCTCCTCTGCCCATGGGTTGTTCATGGAAAATCCCAAATCCTCCCAATTTGTAGCAGGGGGCATGCCCCACCTTTTGCTTATGCAAGGTCATAAAAAAAAATCACTAAAATCCACTAAATCCTGTGAATTGTTGTGGTTGTTTGTCCCACGATGCATCAAACGCCCAAGGGTTACCACCAGCATGCCACAAGCTCCCTTCCGCCCTTCCTTGCCCCCAGAAGAGCAAGGGATGATGCGCAGCCTGGAGCGCACCTCCTTCTCTCCTCCTCCGCCTCCTCCTCCTCCTCCTCGGCCGCCTCCTCCTCCTCTCAGCACTGCAGAGGAAGGAAGGTGAGGTCCTGCCAAGGCACAGCACTTGCCTCATTCTGCCATTAAAAATCAAGTCAGCCCAGTGATCAGCTGTTGTTAGCGCTGAATGCCGGCGCGCTGGGACGACGCGCAAGAGCGGAGCTTGCTGCACAGGGCACTGCATGTGCGTCCGCACAAAGGAAGGGAGAGACGAGGCAAAGCACGGCACCCTGTGAGAGGCAGAAAGGTCCCAGGTGGCCTGGGGTTTTGGAGCTGGGCTGCTTTTCCCTCCCTTCTTTGCTAAAGAAGAGAATCGCGGGTCCCAGTTCTGTCAGCCCCGTTTTCAGGCTTCACTGGAGAGAGACGGGAGGACCACTGGCAGAAGGTTCATCACCATTTCGCAGGTGGAGTAGAGGGGAGTGGTGGTGTCCAGAGGGGGAGCGGTGTTAGACTTGAACGCCCAGCTCAAAGCATCAACCCTCGGAGCAGCCGCTCTCCCAGTGTGCTTTAGTGTCACAAAGCCTGGAAATAAAAGCAAGTCTAACACTCACCCCTGCTGCATCCCTTTTTGCAACTGATGCTGAGGGGCAGCTGAGCATGAGGTGCTACCCTTGCAGCGGTGTCAGATGCACATCTGGGAGGAGAGGAGCTCTCAGGACACAGCCAGAAATTATTCACCTTCTGACCTTTACCTTCACAGTGAGAAAAAGCCGATCTTCATCTAAATTGGAGCCTTGAGGAGTCCAGCAACCTTTAACCTGGCTCTGAAAGCTTTGGGGGTTTTCTTTTTCTTTTAAAAAAAAGCCCAAGAAAGTGGCTGTCCCAGTAGAACATATATCCAATCTCACTTGATTCCAGCAGGCCATTTGCACTTGCCTAGCAAGCAGCTTGGGAAATTAAAAAGCCGGCATCAGCCGCAGACAAGAATTGATAGGAACAAGGCCAGTCACCAGAAAGGCCGAGGAGCCATAAAGCTGGTTGCAGGAGGTCAAGCGTGTCTCCGGTGTAACGTGGTTCCAGCAGGGACTGCGCGTCTTGCGGCGCTGCTGGTGACAGACACAGGCTGTCCCTGGCAAGCAGCAGGCAGAAAATTCACCTGCTCCTTTCTACTAAGGCACCCTCTTGCTCCCTGACCAAACGACGATGGGGTAAGATGGGACTTCAGGGGCAAGACTTCCCTCCATCCCCATTTTCCTTGGGAGGGAGAAGGCTTTGAGTTGCACTTTTTTACATAAATAGGGGTTTCTGTCCAGGATATTTTGTCGCAGTCCTGCCTTTGGGACAGTGCTGCTCCTGCCCCGTACCTGGAGCTGTGGTGGCAGGGCTCCTCGGTGGTCACGCTGCCACTCTTCGCCAGAGCCCTGCAGATGGGAGCTGGTGGCTTGGGGGGACATTGCAGCATCCTAGGCTCAGCTGATGCCTCGGGAGGGGGCTCAGCCTGAGATCTCTGGCCCAAATTGAGCCCTTGCCCATCTGCCCTTCATCCCAGCCTTCTTCACCTGGGAGAGGCAACGTGAGGTCCCAGCGGGGCAGGGTGTTTGTGCTCCAGGGCTGGGAGCTGCCGTTCCTGGTGCGCAGCAGCTGTGAGCATTAGTGGTTGTGCTACACCTCCAGCCTGGTGGCCTGAAGGGTTGTAGAGGCAGGAGCCGTCCCACCGAAGTCAAACAAAGGACAGATACATGAGCTGCGCTACACATACCAGTGTCTCCAGCCACCTTCCAATGGCCGTGACCCTGCTCGTCCCTTCCTCTTCCCTGTCCCCCTGCGTGTGCCAAGGCACAGCAATGGTTGCCCCGCAGCACTCCCAGCTCCTGCCTTTCAAGTCCTGTCCATCTGGACAAGGCTGAGGAGAAGGGAATGAATCAGTCCAGGGACTCATCCTGCTGCTCCCCTTGCCGCAGCAAGCAAAGGGAGGTGACGTGGGTGTGCAAAGGACACAGAGGAGATGGGGGAAGGTGTGTTTTACCCTGCCCGGCAGCCCGGGACTGGCGGGGCCGTGGCACACCACAGCGTGCTCCCAATAGCTTGGCATCAGGTGGCTGGAGCCAGCCGGCTCGGGGATGGCACTGAGCCGCCGCGGCAGCCCATCTGTACAGATTTCCTCAATGATTCGGGGACAGACTTGTACACCATGCAAAAACCAGCCAGATCTAATTTGCAGATTGGGTTAGTGGAGGAGAGATAAGACAATCCACTTAGTGGTTTTGTTGAGCTGTATGCGGCTAAACCAGATTAGGGGCAGATGCTCAGCGGGTGTAAGGTGGCAGAGTGCTGTGGGAGCCTGCGACAAAGCACCAGCCTGTTTCCTTCCCAGTGATCTCTCTAGTCTCCAGGGGCAGCGCAATGCTAGTGCAAGAGCTGTAAAGTGACATTAATACAGAGGGATGGATTAAATGGGAGATTTAGAGGTAGCACTATGCATGAATTTCTGCTTTGTCTCACCCCGGGCATCTCACCCCAGCCCTTCTGCAGGGAACGGTTGACGCACAAAGTGCTCCATCCCTTTTACAAGCGCTGCCTCTGGCTTTGCTGAGTCCCTTTGGCCAGGATGCCTGGGGCTGTTCGCATCCCGCTGCCCACACCGGGATGCAGCTCTGCAGTTGCGGGGCTCTTGCTCTGTGCCCGGAGACAAGGGGAATCAGTGAGAGCCCTGAGGCAGGTCCCTGAGACCTTGCACAAATACCCTCTCTCCCCCTTCCCAAGCCGACACAGCAAGTTCAGCTCAAATTTTTCGTCATGCTAAAAAGCAAGCTGAACTGCTACGTCCTTCACCCAGCTGGTTCTTCAGCCACGGGACTCCCACAGTTTCCGATCTGTCTCATGAAGCACTTCTCAAACTTCATTTATTTATGAATTAACTAATTTCATTTCTCCCAGGAGGAGAACAGGACATAGCAAGCACTGCACTGTCTGACTGAAGGCACTGAACGCTGTCCACCATCCAGCTCTCAGACTGGTCCCAGACCTATGAAGACCTCATGGGCACCTCAGGCACCCCCATTTTCCAGCTGAGGACCAGTTCGATCCATTATCTGAATCGTGTTAGACTTTGCCTCTTAAGGATGAAGAAACGGCAGCTGAAGGCATATTTTATCCAGGACGTGCCGTGGTCTGGTGGAACAGCATCACGTAACATCCAGCAGACCCTGAATCTAACGCTGCTTTGCTGTGGGGCTGTTGGTGCATCGCTTCCCCACACACGTTCACCCCTTGATCCGCAAACCAGCAGCGGGGTCACTGCACTGGGGACAGGGTGCAGCGGCTCTGTCAGGCGCAGGGAGTCCTGCCCCTGGGACCTGCCAGCCTCAGCTGGGGCAGAGGGATGAAGCACTCACTCAGCAAAACAATCCACCTCTCAAATTTCTTTTTAATTTTTTTTTTTTTTTTTCACAAGTGTTTAGTGAATGGTGCTGTTTCATCCCAGTTTTCAAACAAAATTTTCCACCTGTCTGTGCACAAGGTCTTTAACGGGTATGGGGGGCAGGGAGGTGGAGATCATAGAAACATGGAATGGTTAGAGTTGGAAGGGATCTTCAAGACCATTTAGTCACAGAATCACACAGAATGATAGGGGTTGGAAGGCAGCTCTAAAGATCTCTAAAGTCCAACCCCCTGCCAGAGCAGGGTCACCCACGTCCAGATGGGTTTGG
>VXBH01009992.1:8396-30444 GCA_013400035.1 Rynchops niger
ACTTCCCCAGTGCCTGCCGGTGACGTCATCCTGGGAGCTTAATACGGTTTTGTATATACTGTATCTATTTCATTATTTTCCTTTTTATTATATTAGTAATATTTCATTAAAGTAGTTTGGTTTCTTATAATCTCATAAATCTCTTTACCTCTCCTCCTACTCTCTGTGCACGAGAGGCTGGAGGGGAGCATCTGTCACTGGCCATTGGCCAATTTGGCCCAAACCACAACACTGGCAAAAACACCACTGCCCAAAACCAGCACTAAGCACCACATCCACCCATCTTTTAAATATCTCCAGGGATAGTGATTCAACCACTTCCCTAGGCAGCCTGTTCCAATGCTTGACAACCCTTTCTGTGAAGAAATGCGTCCATTGGAGGCTCTTACCCTCTAGAAAAGAGTCTCTTCCTGCCCCTTGGCACAGTGAAATCTAGTCTGTTTGAGAAATCTTGGAAAGCTAGGAGGAATTTCACGTGGTTTAGGTAGACATTTCTTGCCCTCTAAGACTGGGGCGTCACAGTAGTCGTGTGACTAGAGTTGTCCATCCCTTTGTATTTTGCAGGAGTAATACAGATTCTTAGAAGAGAACAAGTCAATAGGTATCCAGGGAAGTACAGAAATTTTTTAGAATGAGTTTGGATAGTTAATCTTACTGCTCAACACACTAGTATCAATGTTAATGTAACAGGAATTAACTTTTCCCTTCAATGACTATTTGTGTGCTGAACTGGGCAACACTTTAGTCACGCTAGTATGGTTAGAGGTTTCATAGAAGTCTTATGCAACATGGTATGCTTACTTCTGAATAATTTCTTCTTGAACCATTGTTTCATTCTTGTACAGACAGTTTTTATGCTGACGTATATGGGATTGCACAATGGAACTGTTACTTTCATATGAAACTTTGATCAGTCTCGTGATAGTGACAGTTTTTATTCTGTGTATCTTCTGTAGACTTTAACCAAAGGATAATGTACAAGAATTACTGGTAAGGCCAGCTCTGTCACAATATAATACCAGGACAGATCTAGGAAAGCATTTTCAATCAAAAAATCCCTTAGAATTACAATTAAAGAAATATAGGAATATCTATCTGTTCTTAGAAAAATGTAAAGGATACCACGGTAGCCACGTGGATTATGTATTACTTACTTAGTCTGCAAAGGAATTTTTAAGCACTGCTGCCTGCAATATTATTCTTTGTACAACTTTGAAGACAAAATTGACTCTTTGATTTTAGTTTGTTTCATTAGTCTTGGATGGGCTGCCCAATAATTTCTGAATACAGTAGCTTAAATGAACATAAACACAACAATCTCCTGAATATGAGCCAGCAGTGTGCCCAGGTGGCCAAAAAGGCCAAAAGCATCCTGGCTTGTATCAGAAATAGTGTGGCCAGGAGGCCTAGGGAAGTGATTGTCCCCCTGTACTCAGCACTGGTGAGGCCGCACTTCAAGTACTGTGTTCAGTTTTGGGCCCCTCACTCCAAGAAAGACACTGAGGTACTGGAGAGACTCCAAAGAAGAGCAATGAAGCTGGTGAGGGGTCTAGAGAGCAAGGCCTGAGAGGAGCAGCTGAGAGAACTAAGGTTGTTTAGTCTGGATAAGGGAAGGTTGAGGGGAGACCTTATCGCTCTCTACAACTACCTGAAAGGAGGTTATAACAAAGTGGGTCTCAGTCTCTTCTCCCAAGTAACAGGTGACAGGACAAGAGGAAATGGCCTCAAGTTGTGACAGGGGAGGTTTAGATTGGTTGTTAGGAAAAATTTCTTCATCAAAAGGGTTGTCATACATTGGAACAGGCTGCCCAGGAAAGTGGTTGAGTCACCATCCCTGGAGGCATTTAAAATACGTGGAGACATGGCGCTTAGGGACCTGGTTTAGTGGTGGACTTGGCAGTGTTAGGTTTACGGTTGGACTCGATGATCTTAAGGGTCTTTTCCAACCTAAATGATTCTATGATTCTGTGAATTTTATTTTGCAAAGCACATTCAGGATTAGTCAGGTATAAATCCAGGCAGAGAGCGCTTATATTGTGTCTTGATTAGGTAACAATCCAAAGCAAGAGACTGAGTTTAAATCCAGTTCCAGAGCCAATGGACAGATGGTGAATGGTTGCAGGCCCCAGATGATACTTCTCACAGCTCTTTCTCCCAACAGCTGTTCTCACAGTAGTCTCATCCAAGGTTGTACAGTTGCATTGATTAGACCAGATCTTGAACAAAGACAGCTAAACCTCTACTTCACTGGGGAAAGAGGCTTCAGAAAAAAAACACATTGAAAGATCGTTACAGGGCTGGTGAGTGTAATTAAAGCCTGTTATTGTACTCAGGTTCCTGATGTATATTTCATATACATACATGCCAGCCTTGCCACCAATCGACAAATAATTGCAGCATCCTGAAATCATTGCTCCTGATATGTAATTCTGTGTACACTACTGACATTCTTTTTGTGTGTAATGTGTCTTTTTTATGTAGACCCAAATGTTGCACTTCATTTGATGCAAGAGTTATGATGTTGACTCCCCCAAAGCTTTGCTGAACTGGATCTACAGGTTTTTTGAAGCTTGTTTAATTTGTTAGCTTAAAATTTTAAAGCCAAGCATTATTGCTGGAATTCTGTGAGTGTTCTAAGCTGAGTCAGACTAGTACTGCCACAGAAAAAGGTGGATACCATTATTTTTATTCCCTGCAGCTTGCTTCTGTTCCAACTGCATTGATCCTTAGTGCCACTGACCAGAGTTGTGGACTGTCCACCCTTGGTAATTAATATTCAGAACTCAGTTTGTTACAGTCCTTGGCAACCTGTTGTAGCTGACCCTGCTCTGAGTACGGAGTGGGACTAGAGATCTCCCAAGGTGTCTTCCAGCTTCAGTGCTTCTGTGAATCTATGAAGTGGAATGTGTGGTGGATGGAAACAAGTCATTAGGTACTCACAGTAATTAGGATTGTCATAAAAATCATATTGCCTATTGTATTTCTTACTGTTATTTATGTATATCTTGCAGAATAGGCATGACTACAATGTGCAGTACACTTTTCAAGTGCATATAATGTGCCATACAACTTATTAACTTAAGAGGAAATGAAGTATTCAGAGCGAGTTTTCATTTAGTAATCATCGTACTGGGTGTATTTTCACTACCTTTTCTTCATTAATTTTTTTCCTCAAAAGACTTATTCTAATCGATACCTAACAGTTGGAGCTGTAATGAACCAAAAAAAAAGTTATAACTTCTTGTAACTTCCCTAGTTGCTGGAAGAGCAAAGAAAATATCAGTAAGTCCACATGATCAAAACATATTCTTTTTAAAGTTGTTACAAAATCATGCAGGAGTTGCAAGATGAGGAAATGGCCTCAAGTTGCACCAGGGGAGGTTTAGACTAGATATTAGGAAAAAATTTTATGCTGAAAGGTTATCAAGCATTGGAACAGGCTGCCCAGGGAAGTGATGAAATCGTCATCTCTGGAGGTATTTAAAAGATGGGTAGACATGGACTTAGTGATATGGTTTAGTGATGGCTTTTGTCAGAGTTAGGTTGATGGTTGGACTTGATGATCTTAAAGGTCCCTTCCAACCTAGGCAATTCTATGATTCTATGATATCAAAATGACACCTGTAAACTACCAGAAGATTAGTTTGCTAGTACCTATATCTAAGATGTCAGTAAAGACAAGTAGGAAATGGGTTATTATTCTTAAAATCATACAGCTGAGCAGAAGTAACTCTTACACAGAAGTTCAATGAAATAATATACTTAATGTAAGAGTTTGTGAGCATGTAAAGGATATGTATGAAGTACCTATCATTCTAAGAAGTAGGTGATATAATCTGAAAATTGATCACCCTTCACGATATTGTACTTTTCTCCTTACATGAAAAGAAAGATTAGTTTGGTAAAAAATTTCAAGACTTTTGAATAGTTATTTTATGAATGGTTCATTTCACTGTGGAGCATTAAATGTGGTCTAGCCATGATAAAGCTACAAAAGTTTCCATACTTCCCTGTTACTGATATGCAATATGTGGCTATGCAAAGAATTTTAGTACCACATGGGTGGAGCTAAAATTTAGATGCTGTTATGAAACAATTAAAATAGATTCCCACACAATAATCCACATTCGAGAGCAAGAAAATAAATTTACTCATTGTAAGTTATTTACATGCTTTGATTGAAGCTTTGTGAGAAAAGTTAGGAAGTTCAGTGCTGGGTTAAGCGTATCAGAAGAAGAATGGTGAAAAGCTGCTACAGCCATAGTTGCTAAGAAGAAAGAAAATTGGTAGGCTTATGAATTACATGCTTATTCACTGCAACAGTCCATTTTTTAATTCAAATATAGGCTGCACTAGAGTTTGCATGGAAGCCAACAGACCATAGCAACTAGAAATAGTTCATAAGGGTTGTCATTTGAAAGAGGGATGTGAAAGTGAGCATGAAAATTAAGTCATTCTACAAAACCAAATACCAGATACCAGATTGTGAGGCTGTTTCACCTGGGGAAACTGAGACTCTGCATCAAAAGTATTAAATTATATGTACCTTCATGGTTTAAAATGGTGTCTCAGTTTATGAATACCAGCCACTTTACAGCACAATGCTTTATTTTTTTTTTTGTTTTGATTCAGATCTAAATGAAACATTATCTGACAATAATGTAAGAAAATACAACCTTTTTCCTCAAAATAACTGTGATAGGAGAGTGGCCTCCAAATCCTGAGAGATACACGCAATACCTGTTGGAATCTCTGCCTGCTTCTTCAGGGATGTTAGACAGAGCACTTGGAATGTAATCCAAACTTGAGTGAATTTAAGAATTTTGCCAAGAACAAGTTTTTAATGTACATTTTAAGTCTGAGAATTAGGGCTGTCAGAAGTGGAGTGTCTAAGGAAAAACACTCTTTCACTACTCATTAGCTACTTATCTCCTTTATCAATTATTGGTGCAAAATCATTCTGAGTATAGTTATGACTTAGTGCTATTAGCATAATTTCCATGAGGATGTTTGTTGCTTTGAATAGTGTATACTACATTTTGAGAAGACCCTTATGGTTTTGGGAAGTTAGTATTTTTTTCTTCAGAATGCCATTTACAGATGTCACTGTTAATGGTTCCAAAATTTGAAAGTTCTTATGAAAGTATAGCACAGGGATGGGGTTTTTAGCTTTGCTTTTCTCCATTGCAGCTGTTCTGAGAAGCATTACATGCTTGTAAAGGAAGCCATGATGTTTGTTTTCTGACAGAAGCTCCGTAATCTTCCAGCTTTACAGAAAGAGCGCTTTATAAGTAGGGCCCACTGAAGGAATTTAGCAAAAAATGAGGTACTGACATTAATTACTTAGTGGAATATATTATTGTATTTCTGATACCTGAGTAGCTCTGCCCTTAGTATTTGTGTAAACGTAGTTACTGATCAGAAGGCTAATCAAGCAAAAAAGAATGAGGGAGAACATACCCTAACTTGTGAATCTGTTTCCTTTCCTTATTTTTTAAATCAAGAGTGTTGATTTTGATACAAAAGACTAGGAAAGTACAAAAAGAAAAAAAAAAAAAAGAGAAACTAGGGGAAAGGTCAAAGATGAAGTATGAGGCAGTCCTGGCAAATACATACCTAGCAGTCCAGCAATGGTTGTCTGACACATCCTACTGTATTACAGAACAGGGGGGAAATAGGGTTTGTTGACTTCACTCAGGAAGGTTGTTGTCTGGTGACTCAGTGACTCACTATTACTTCACATCTAGAAAAAGTGGTTCCTTAGGAGGACTTCAGAATTAGCTGAATAGTTCTGAGGAGAGTCAAGGCAAAAAAACCTAAGGTTTTAAGTGTAAACAGTAGTAAAGGAATGGGTTTTAACTTTTCATGATATACAATCTTTTCTTTTCCTTTTTTTTTTAAGCGCAGTTTGTTTAGCTAGAACAGGAATATTGACTGAGATAAAAGCATACCTGCAATAAAACCTCACTGTGAGAAAAATAAGAAAAGCTGGGGAAGCCTGGGCTTTTGTTAGGGGTCAGGAAGAAAGACTAGTGATATTCTTATAAGTAATGGTTAAAGCTAGGTTCCATCTGCTTAAGATATCTCAGAGGTCTCCCAGATAGTATTTTGTAGATGTTCAGAAAACAGTTCTTCAGAAAGTAATCTCTCTGTGATTCTCCCCTTGCTGGAGTGGGAAGGACATGGATATTCGAATGGATCTGTGTGCACCTGTGGGCTGAGCGCCTGCTTGCTGGAATTTGGGAGAAAAGTCACTCAGGGAGGATTCTGGGTGTTTGTTCTTATGTGATATTACCAACACTTTCATCAATTAAATAATTGTATGGGACATCTGCCTTAATTCTTGTTTGAAAGACCAGTCACAACCTTAATGCTATTTACTTACCAAGCAGCTAAACTGGGATGAATTTCTGACTTGGCCTAACTTCTTTAAGGAAAAGAAGAGACATACCGTTGCCTCTTTTTAGCTAGCATGTGGTAACTTAGGGCATTCCCTTCTGCTTCCCTATTGTATCATCCTCCTGCTTTTAAGCTGAAGTATAGAAATCTAATTTGGCTCTTTCCTTCTTCTGCCTGAGCTACAGCACTGATAGCACACCTTGGACCTTCCTCATCACTATGGGCCTGCCTGACAACTGCTTATTACCCTCACTGGGCCTGATCTTAACTCTGAATTGCTGACTTCCATTCCTGGCTTCACCGTGACCCTGTTTCATGACGTTGAACTTGCCTGATATCCTGGCTTCTGTTTCTGGTGTTGTGGTTTAACCCCATCAAGTAGCCCAGCCCCGCACAGCTGTTTGCTCACTCCCCTCCAGTGGCATAAGGGAGAGAATCAGAAGTGTAAAAGTGAAAAAACTCACGGGTTGAGATAAAGACAGTTTAAAGCAAAAGCTGTGCTTGAAAGCCTAGCAAAAATAAGGAGTTAATTCATTGCTTCCTACGGGCAGACAGCCATTTCCAGGAAAGCAGGGCTTGGGAAGACAAACACCATAACTCCAAAAGCTCCTTTTTCCTCCTTCTTCCCCCAGCTTTTATTGCTGAACGGGACATCATACGGTTTGCGATATCCTGCTGGTCAGTTGGGGTCAGCTGTCCCGGCTGTGTCCCCTCCCAACTTCTTGCCCACCCCCTCGCTGGTGGGGCAGTGAGAGACACAGAAAAGGCCTTGATGCTGTATNAGTGTAAAAGTGAAAAAACTCACGGGTTGAGATAAAGACAGTTTAAAGCAAAAGCTGTGCTTGAAAGCCTAGCAAAAATAAGGAGTTAATTCATTGCTTCCTACGGGCAGACAGCCATTTCCAGGAAAGCAGGGCTTGGGAAGACAAACACCATAACTCCAAAAGCTCCTTTTTCCTCCTTCTTCCCCCAGCTTTTATTGCTGAACGGGACATCATACGGTTTGCGATATCCTGCTGGTCAGTTGGGGTCAGCTGTCCCGGCTGTGTCCCCTCCCAACTTCTTGCCCACCCCCTCGCTGGTGGGGCAGTGAGAGACACAGAAAAGGCCTTGATGCTGTATAAGCACTGCTCAGCAATAACTGAAACCTGGGTGTGCTATCGATGCTGTTGGTCACAAATACCAAACGTAGCACCATAGAGCTACTATGAAGAAAATTAACTCTATCCCAGCCAAAGCCAGTGTACCTGAGCAGGTCCTATTCATCATCCTCAGAGGTTGTGAGACAGGTCTGTGGCTCCCTCGGCTCCCAGCTCCCCTTCCTCAGGGAGCAGCCAGCCTGTGCTGCATGGTGACAGTTAGCTCAGGCCTTCTTGAGTCCTCAGCCCAGACAGCCAAACCTCTGGAAGGAGCGATGCACTCACAGTACTGACATTTTCTAAGGGGTAATACTCTTCTGCTATCTTGCTTTACTCAAGAAAGGATTAAACTGAGTTCTTGCCAATTTTGTATATATTAGTATACGTATATGTGTAAAGGTTTGGCATTTATTTTGATGTTTGAAGCAGTCGTACTGCTAGGTATCCCGGGAGAAAACTGTGCCTGTTCACACGCCTCACAGAGTCAGAACAATGAACACTGACTGTCCAGACACAGAAATTAGGAGCTTAGAAACCAGAATTAAGTCTGCTTACAGAAAACTGATGACCAAAGAGAGGAATTACCCCAGTCTGTAACAGGTACACATAAGATGTATGGCATCCAGGAGTATATCTGAAGAAAATCTACAAACAAAATCCCACTGCAGCTTCAGCTGGCATTGACGCACTCCCTAAAACAGACTGATAGCCTTAAGTGTTCCACTACATCCTTCCTTTTTGTAGCCAAGGTGTTCTGTTCCTTACGTGATCCATTGTATGACTGGAATGTGCGGTTCCACCATATGAACTTTGTTCTTGTTCTGTATATGTAATTCAAATTGGTTATACCTTTGACCTGAAACCTCTTATGAGCACAGTTTCACTGGCTTACTGTAGAGTTTGTCATAGGCTGACCATCTATTGTTCATTTGGTTACAGAACAAGGCTTTACAAATAAAATATCAGGGTACTATACCAAGCCCTCGTTCAAACTGTTTCAAAGTGAAATCCTAGGGAAGACTACTTGCATACGACATTTTACTTTGGTAAGAATGTATTCTACCAAGTTTTGTTCTATGATGATCTTACCCCATGATTGCAGTGCTGTACAGGCGAGGCACAACTTCTTTTCATTTCACCAATGCTGATGGAGCAGACTTACCCTTTACTAAGGGCTACGAGAGTTTCAGATCTAGCAGTTGAGCTGCTTGTGTGAATTACTCATTCATTAACCCACGTGATGCAATGTGAGATGACAATGTTATTTAAGCTGCCTGAAATAGCCAAGTTGAGGAGTATTACACAATAGTCTCATTTGGCAGCTCTGAGAGCATTGACATCTGACATGGCATGGAACAGTAGATAGGTTTGAACAGGTTAGGGCAGCAAGTTCTTCTGCATTTCTTGTATCATTTTGTCTTTACAATTAATCTGTTTGCAGAGGCATGAGAGAAATATGAACTTGGTGGTTTCATTGACTAAAATGTCTTTCAGTTCCTTTTCAGTGAATTTTGTACAGGTTTCAGAATAGTGGGTCGTAATATCCCAAAACAAATGTGGTTGCTCCCCTCCATAACAAATGGGGAATTAATGTAGTTGATCCATTAATTATGTGTGAACTTGATACAAGCAAATATATTAAGATGGATAATTACCAAGCTATCCAAAAAAACTCTAAAGGTTCATGACTGATGGAATCCTGCCCTGGTGGTACAGACTGCCTAGATGATGGAATAATAGCCAGGCATGTGGGAAAGAAGACCAGGTTCTTTAAACCATTAGAAAATACTTAACAAGATACAGCATAAGAGCTGAATTTTTCCACTTTCATAAATTCAACTAAGCTTACAGAGATACTATTTTTTATTTTACTGCATTTTCTTCTCCTTCTGGGCTCCATTTTTATTTTGTTGCATTTTCTTCTCCTGGGCTCCATTTCAATTACTGCTACAGGCTTGGATTGTCATGGACTTGAGGATGTCTGTGCTCCTTCCGTTGCTTTAAGTGGAAACCTTAAGGAGTTGGCAAGGAACAACCTTCAGCGGCTGTTTTACTATCTTTCCTTGAACTTCAGGGGATAGAACATTGAGAAACATCTTCCCACAGCCTAACACAAGCTGCCTGTTGTCTGCCTTGAACCTGTTTAAGTGAGCTTAGCTGACCTTGCCAGAAGTAAATTAAGAAACACCCTCAGGAATTCCTTTGCCAGTAAATTGGAGGAAAAAGGAACTTCGTATAGCAAAAGGAAGGCAAGCAGCTTGGGAAAATAACATCTTCCACTTGCAAAGATGGATCTGGAGGACAAGATGGTGGCTAAAGTCTCTTATCCTTCTTTTATAAAAAAGTATTGTTAAATTAGCCTACTGAATATACAATCAGTGAAGGTATAGGTTTCACACAAGCTAGCAGATTAAGTACGAGGCTTCCCACATTCTCCTGCTGATATGAAACCTACAAGCACTTTTTCCTCCATTAGGATTCATTTTGATTTAGTTAGGTCAGATGAAGAATACTTTCTTGCTCAGATTACGAAAACCTTTCCTCCTCCTGTAGCAAAGACAAAGCTATAAGAGTGTTAGATTAGATACAGGTGCCTCTAAACTAGTATGAGTTTTTCCCACTGAGTTCAGTAGGCATTGATTCAACTCCTAAGCACTGAGTTATTCAGATGTTTGCTGTGGAAGAAATAAGGCCTCTTGTGAAATGTTAAGAAACAGAAATGTAAACTCAGAATGGTCGATAATGGTCAATTTTATGTACAAAGCTCTGTAACTCACCACCCACCAATATAGAAGCCCTTTACAACAGAATCAATACACTTCTATTGCCCAGAATAGCAACATTTCAGAGCATATACAGGTACTGTTAGGTCTGCCTGAAGGCTATCCATGGAAGTCTTTGCACATGGAAGCTTTGTGTGTGATAGAATGACCATGGCAGCATAATTCACAGGCATTTTGAAGTACTTAAAAGTTGAACAGTACATTATTCAAGCACAGAGATGAAAGAGACACTCCAAAGCAGCTCTTCTGCAATTCACTAGCCCTTCTCAGCCCCACAAGAGCACAGCAGATGTTTGGATTGTATTCTGTGGGCAAGACTTCAATCAAAGAGAAATTTAGGACTTGGGGACTATTAAATACTGGATTAAAATATCGAAGTGGAATTTAAAATCATTGCCAAAACAGCTGTTGTTTACTGTCCCTTAACAAACCAGATGACTTGAGAGAAACATTTTTTAACAAGCAGATTACAGGAAGTCCAATATTCCTGTAACTGATATTTCAGGCAGCCCTAAGTTTGTACTCCAGCTGCACTGTTATATCTCTTGGCAGTCTCTGTGCTCTGTTCTTTATGCAAACCTATTACCCCTAATGCACATAGCCAGGAAATCCCATGGGAGAAAAGGGAATGAACAGGCATGAGTCTCACAGTGATTAAACAGAACAGTTTACAATAAATATGAGTCTTAGATGAATCCCATTACTCCAGTCAGGAGAACTCATTGACATGCTGCCTCTGGTTGGCAGGCCTAAGATTCAGCCCTGTTGGCTGTCAGTCATCCAGTTGTCCCCTTACTGCTCCTCCTCTTCTCAGTCACTCCCGTTCCACCTGAGGTGCTATCAAAGACAAGAATCTGGTTTTAAAAGACTCTTCTTCTTTGGCTTATTGATGTTCCTGAGCCTCTGTTATGAATGTGTTGGACAGACATATCTATGCAGGACTGTAGATTGAACCTTCCTCAGAGACTGAAGGTCATTGAGTGCATCTCTTATTTATTTATTAATAACAAAGTGAACTCAATATTTTTATTTTACAGATGGTAAAATTAAAGCACTGAGAGCTAGAACTCAGCTTCTAAGGCAGACTGATGCTGAATGTCTGATTTGGGCGTGCCTCTCAGAGGCATTGAGTATCCGGGAATTTCAGTTGGAGCTGAGGAAATGTTTGCCCTTGTACAAAGTCTTGTTAGCTACCAGCCCAGACTTTCCAATTTAAAAAAGGACAATGCTGCATTATAAAGTAGCACATTAATCTGAAACCAGTTACATTAGCATTATTGAATTTTTAAGTTGGCTTTACTGGTGTTCTTGAGCACTGTGGGTGAGGGACTCTGTTTCTGAATATGAGAAAAGCATTCGAAAATAAACAACCAGTTGAACCTTGCAGCATCCCTGTGGAGCATTTTTAGAGAAGACACAGAGAAATGAAGTAACTATTTCCAAATTCTGTAAGTTAGGGTGGGTCAACGCAGATGGACTCCAGTTCCACAGCCTTATGCTCTAGTCTGACTGGGAGAGGAGCATCTGCAGTCTGGAAGCTATGCAACACTGTTAATACAATGGGATGCCTAAGCTCTGCCACTCAGTGCTCTGCCTCTCAATGGAGCTGATGAGTTTGAGGGGAATGGCATGCTAACACAGTAATAAAAACTTCTGGATCACCAGTTTTGTGTTTAGCCAGTATGAAGTCTAGGGGAGGCTCTCTGCATTACCAGTGTATTTCGAACCTTGATCTGCTGATCCTCACTCCCCTGCATCACTGACCAGACTACATCATCTTGTGTACACGTGGAATAATTCTGGCCTTTTATGCCCGCTCTGCACAGTACAGTTCAGAAAGCACCTAATGGTCTGTTTTAATAGTAGTGTTTGATTTAGCTGGTTGGTGAACTTTGTACTACAGTAAAAGATGAGTCATTTTTACAGATTTTGGCAAAGCAGCCAAGTGGAGTTTAACCAGGGTTTGTTAACATTTTCATGCACTAGTTGCACACCAGTAGCTCATGTTCAAAGCCAGTATCATCTCAAAAGGAAACTGCCCAGGGACAGTGCTCCCCAGAGACACTAACATGCTTCTGAGAGAAACCCATTTAGCCTTGTTTAAGAAAGAAGCCACAGAGGTCAGGAGCTTGTGGAAACCTCAGTAGCAAGGAAAGACATATGTGAAAGAACAAAAGCGAGGCTGCTGTGGAAGCCTCCTTGGGTTCCAAAAGAACGTTTCCCCCACTGTCAGACCTGAGATTTTATTCTGTCTGCAAAGGCTTTTGCAGGAAGATCTTTTGCAGCTAAGTCAGCATAGAACTCCTGAAGCCAGTAATGCTAAAATGATTTAGAGTAGCTGCCTGTCTGGCCTTGCTTTTTCTTTATCAAGCAAATGGAAATGTAAGCAGTGAAGGCTTGAATGTTTTGTCATGCACACCTCTTTGATTTCTGTGCAAGGTATAAGAATAAATACCCTTCTGGTAAGTAACCTCTTTGTGCTTAGTAAAGGAAATTCTCAGACACAGATGGAAAAGCAGTTAGTTGCTAATAAGTAATTGGTTTCTATTTAGGTGGTATCTTAGCTTTTGTGGTGGGAAAGTCTTATATGAGAGCCTATGGGAAAATGGGGAAAAGTACTGCTCTGAATGGGAATACTCTGGTAAAGGAGCTACCTTTATCTTTGAGGAAGAGTGGCTGATTGCGTTTCTATGGAACACCTTCCTCCTAGGATCTTGAGAGATTTTTTAAGCATTTTCTTAAAATTACCATCTTTGGCCAGTTAATGTTTATTAAGGATTTAATCCTTTATGTATTAGACACCTCTGGCAATTTTATTCCGCCATAAGGAAAACTGAATAGAATAGTAATCTTTGTTATTGAGGTAAAACAAAAAGCTGTGAAAAGAAAATACTGCTCACATATGGTATCATCCAATAATCAATCCATCTTTCCTTACATGTCATTCCCTTAGAGATGTATGGAACTTGCAAGCAAATGTGACAGAAGCAGACAAATAACATCTATGTCAATATCAAGACAGAGTACCCGATCTGGATTCATTTTTTGCTTTGCAATCCACAGTCAGGATTCAGCATAGCAATAATGGGACTGGGATCCGACTATAAAAACAGCTTTTCATCATCACTTAAAAAACAGACAGTACAATGGTGATAAATAAGAAAAATCAAACTAAAAGGATAGAGTCTCCTATGGTATAGACAGAGAGATTGATTTGAATTTTTTAGGATTGCCTGTGAGAAGCTTATTTATGCTACATTCCCATGTGCTGCATGGTAAAGATTTGTTCTAGAAAGCACTCCTATTGACTCTACATTTTCTGGTCAAGTTTAATACTTCTTTAAAAAAAAAAAGTATCTGAAATGCTTTCTGAAAGAGAACACTTCTAGTAGCGTGTAATACAAACTCCTAAGGGCAGTAGAGAGGCCTAAATTGGTGAATTGACTATCCTTGAATGTGTTCGTTCTTTTGCTGCACATGAGAAGTTTGTAGAAGGCACAGAAACAAAGACTGTACTATTATTTTTCAAATTCAAGATAGCTGACTCATTGGTATGATTTCAAACTATGGAAGTGTTTCCATTAGTGCAGGCTTGGGTACTACTTGTCAAGTTGACACTATTAAATGTTTTACTGCTCAGTGAAGCAATGTGTGGGTTTTTGGTGGAACTCACTTCTTTCAGTATTGCCAGTGATCTGCTGTATGACTTCAAATAAGTTGCTTCTACTTTCCATCTCTCTCATAAATAGTAACAGCAACCTCTTTCATTCTGGCTTTGCATTGCTTGTGGTCCTAGAGAATAGTTAAGTACTTGCGGTGCTACTGAACAACAAAAAAGCTTTATATTTTCTTTCAAGAAACAGTGTCGATAATGTAATGAGTAATCTCAGTCATGCATGTCATGTTGCAAAGGTCACGAACTATATAATTAATAGTAACAAGTCTTATGGGAAACCCCAGTAACTCACTGAACACTCATGAAGGGCATCTGAATGTTACTCTGTCTCTCTGAAGTATTATGTTACATTGACAGTCATTCTTTCCAAACGAGGAAATATACTCCACTATAAATAACTTGAATTATGAAGGAAAGCATCAGATTTCGAAACGAACTTGGCTTACTGGAGATACTGAAGATGGCCTAAATAAAAAGATGGGATGAAATTTACTATAGTCGATTGCAGGATGTTGTCTGATATTGAAATATCTACACAGGTACTGGACGATGAACAATGTGTCAGGCAGGTGTTCTTCAGGAAGACTCTGGGAATTATAACAGATTGCAGGCTAGGTCTATGTGGCCAACATTGCTCTATCACTAGGACAGAGTAATATGGGTCAACTAGGTTTCAGATTGAGCACAGTGCTTCTATTTGAGAAAGAATTGAGAACTGATGAGATTGAGTGTCATCAGGCTAACAAATGTGACCAAAGAATAAGGGCTGGATGAACTATGTTCTTCAGCCTAAAGAAGAGAAGAAGAATATTTGGTCTATATCTTTGCAGATGAGAGAAGAGCCACCAATGTGCTTGAAATGCATTGGGAAAGGATCAGCATAAACATTAGGGAAATTTATAAACGGTAGGACACAGATTGCCTGTGTGTGATGTGAAACTTACATTGCCAGAGGGTCTTAAAAACAGCTTGGACAGATTTCTGTCAGAAATGACAGATGCTATTGCTCTTCCTTTCAGACAGGGGAGTGAAATAAAGATCTATTAATGGGTCATCTAGCCCTCTATTTCTGGGATAACTGTCATCCCATGAGCTGATCTTGAATCATTATCATCACCTAGAAAGTGTGTGGAGGAAAACATACCTGCATCCCCAGGACTTCATAAGGGCACAAACTGCAACTTTATGTCAGGACCATGAGTGCACTTATAAGCCTTAACTGTCTTAACTGGTGTCACTGGGACCATCACCCACCCACTCCTCTGCCCATGGCCCAGGAGTCCCATTAAGTCTAGGCTTGAGCCTCCCATTCTGGCCTGAGCTGTGCTGTACATTTATCTTTCACCATTCCTGTCTTCTATTGCTCCTGAATTGTTTGGGTTTCCTGACTTCACCTATAACCTGGTGCATTACTTTGCCTTATTGGGTGATTACTAAACTGCCAATAGGACCTGTTATCATCACCAACCTGAACCTGACCCTGTTTGGATACCCTGTTCGGACAGACCCTGTGGGACTGCACCCTGTTACTGAGGGTGCTGCCTGTGCTGATGTCACCCTTGACTCCTGGATATTTTTCCCTTAAAGAGTAGTCTGACTCTTTTTGATCCTTGTCACTTAAAGCCATTGCCTTCAGAGATATCCTAGTTGTCCACCAAAGTAATTCCTACCAATACCAAAATGGAATCTGATAGACCAGCAACCACACTTGATAAACCATTGTTTAAGTTACTAACATTTCTCAGTGTTGCTTTTAGATAATACAGGCTTCAACAACATGAGGGGGTTTGTGCAACTTCTTGAGCGAACATGATGGCTGTTGAATGTTGTGTTCCACTACTGTACCATTTTTTTGTCAGACCACCAGTTGACACGTAAACCATGGTACAGAAAGAGATTTTTCTTATCTGTCTGTTGTCTAGAATGTATTAGTCTTTAATATGAGAACATATCTCTAGCAGAGCAATTGCCAGTATTAAATTATTCTTCAACCCCTCATCCTTCCCAAACTCACAGATGTCTACTGAAATGGCAGTGAACTCTTAAAAAAAGGTCCACATCAGAATGCCTGGAAAACAACCAATAAAGTGCTCTGTGGTTATGTTATAAATTCTGACTGAGAAGATCACCTCACATATAGGCAATGATGGTATTCATTGGGCATAGCATACAAAGTAAAACAAAGGCGTTTTGGTGAAGTGGACATGAGTGAAGGTATTGGAGAAGCTTAAACACAGCACAATCCATTTGATGTGTTGTACCTGGTCCTCTTATGGCATCAGACAAATGCAAATGGTAACTATTATTCTATGCAGCTTAGTAAATATATCACAATTTTATTGTTTAGGAAGGAGTCTGTGGTTTTGGTGTACTGTTATAAATAAAAAAAAACCCCACCTTACTAAATTCCCTGAAAATGAAATTGTATGAAACTCACCAGGCTGATAGTGAAATGACTGTCTTTAAGGGACTCTTTGTATGCATCATGTTGAGAATTTTTGAATGTCATTGTTATCACTAATGATAACTATGAACTCCTACAGCACTGACTAATGTCAATTGAACAGCATTACATTCTCAAAGAGGAATAAGCCATAACTTTATATAAATACATAGTAACATTTTTGTAATACTGTTTTCTTAAGAAAAGTGCAAAGCAGTCTGAAAACTGACAGCTGGGATTTTTTCAGTAGCAGACTTAGCAGTACTAACCCTAATTCCCTTGTTCTGTGCCCTTTTCTAAACACGTGTGCTGCATGTGAGGAAGGCACGTCCTTGTTACAAGTACTTAAGAACAAAATTCTCTGGCTTCTGGTTAGCAGAATGGTTTCTGTTGCAGCTTTTAACCAGCTATAAATTATGACTTCAGGTATGTCCCTACAGACACTGCAGTTGGTTACATGTCTCTGCTCTCAGTTGCATTGAATATGATACTACCATAGTAATTATTCTATTATTTTTGTATCCTTTACAAAGAACAGCATCCTTATTCTACTTTGCCCAAAAGTAAAGCACTCCCACCTTTTGTTTCTGAGCAGCATGATCTGCAGGTTTTCTCTATTACATGCTGTCCTTTATCCCCTAGCAATTATCAATCTGTTCCTTAGTTCTAGAACAGGGACCGGATAATTTTGTCATGTGTTTGTGTGGTATCTACCGTATCAAAATCCTCACCCATAACTGCATCTCCTGGGTGTTAATGCAACACAATTAAACAATTACGGGATCATGTTAACATCATTACAAAACTTGCTGCATTGTTTAACTGACGGTACCTAGATATTTGCCAGATACCTAGGATATCATTTTTTTCTTTCTGCTGGTATGTCATTATGAAGTAGTTTGTCTTTTAAAACAGACTGCCTTATTGATTACTTCTGTCATAGCCTCATCTAGTGTGTTTGACTAGGTAAAGCCTGAAAACCACAGGGCTATATGAGGGCTGACAGGAGTTAGAACATATATGTCAAATGAGACACAAAGGCCTGCTGTGATCTTTCTGAAGGTGCTGCATGTTACCATGACGGCACGTTGCTGCCTGGCTTTTTGAGGACATCTGGCAGAGTTCTAGACAACAGTTGCCGAATGAATAAAAATTTCCTGTACATTATGTAGATATGTGTAATTGGCTCCCTATCCCTCTCAAGCCAGCATGAGTTGGTCCCTTTCCCTCTTCTTCTATCTTAATTAAACATGTGACATCTGTTGTGGGGGTGGTTCATACTCTATGTGGGCAATAGTACCTCTCTGCCTGTCATAGATAGTACTTTTGCTTGCCTTTGCCTGTCTTCAAGTGTTTGGAGGAGAACGACCTTTTACCCAATTCCTCTCTTTTGAATCAGATGTCAGGATAGCTCACTTACAGCTGAAGAGGTAAGAGGTAATGATCTTTGGACAGCTAACACAAGACCCTTCGAAAGATAAGTACATTCCAGAGGAAATGGAGCATGTAATAGAGAAAACCTGCAGATCATGCTGCTCAGAAACAAAAGGTGGCTTTACTTTTGGGCAGAGCAGAATAAGGATGCTATTCTTTGTAAAGACAATTAGTGTAAACTTACAAAAGGAGGATGGTGCCTCAGAAATCTGATATCCTCTCCTGAAGAGGGAAAAAACAAGTGAGTCATGGCAGGGAAACTATTGATGTGATTAACCAAGACCAGAGGAAAGCTTTTCATACAGGAACATATAAAAATGGCTTAAGCCCAAAACCAAAGAATAAGGTAGACAGACAGTTTAATTGGATAAGGAGTTAGTTGCGAGTCCAAAAACAGAATGGTGCAAGGAAGGATTACAAAGCCTAGAAATGGATTACCATGGGATTGGAAAGAAAGGGGAAAAGCAAGAGCTGAGGGAAGATAGCCTTGACAGTTGTGTTCTTTCACAGATAACAGTTTCAGGGTGTCCAACACAAGTGTGTTGATTCCCAGTTCCATAGATTCACTTGCATCTGACAGGGCAAAGTAACTTTTATAAACATGGAAAAGAAACACATGCTTTGAATATGATAAAACTTTAAGGCTAGAGGAACTGTTATAATCAATTGACTTGATTGTTTGTGTTATGGACCCTGAACCATCTATCTTTCACAGCTCTGAACACCATATTTTTCTTTGTGTCCCTATGGCAATCCTGACTGCTGGGAACTGCTGCAGTGGTGGTGCTACCGGTAAGAACTTGAGGCACAGAAGGCATGTCAGAGCTTTCCTGTGCTTCTAGCTCACTCCAGACCTCAGACTGTGGCAGTCCTTTAGAGCCTGCCAGCTTGCTAAGGCTGTGACTGGACATCCTTTCTTGACAACTCCAAAAGGCCACCCTTCTGTGCTCTCTTTTGCAGGACAAGAGCATGGATAGTTTCTCCTAACGTGGTTAAGAGTATGTCAGCACTTCACTGCTTTAAACAGTTATCCTAAAGACTGAGTGAAAAACTCTGGATAGCCATCTTGATGTGGAAGCATGCCTACTTTTAAATAAAGGTAGCTTTAATCTGTTGGGAGAGCTCTCAGTGCCCCATTTTTGACTCCCCAGGATATCCCTCCACCCACTGGCTGTGAGACCAAGTGAAGACACTTGTACCAGGTTTTGCCAATACACTAGCGCTCTGGCTGTCAGCCAGCTCTGGCTCAGAATATTAGGCTATACCTGTTCCTAAAGGAACAGTATCAGCCCACTCAGGTCCCTACAGATGTTACCACTGCTCTTCCCTTTTGCCTTCCTGTCACCTTTTTAGTGAACCGTTGATACCCTGGTCTCATGAGGTTCACAGCTGAAGCAAAAGTATCTCCAACCAGCTGGAACTGTCTGTCAGGGCCTGGATAGCAGTGACAGGTCTTACCAGCCTCCTGCTATGTCAGCCCCCTGGGGCTGGCAGCCCCGGCCCCGGCTGGAGTAGGAGCCAGTCTCTAGCTCCCCTCAGCCCTGCTGAACCCCGCGCTGATGTGCCAGCCTGGCCTCAGCCCATCCCAGTTCCCACCAGGTTCCCAGTCCTCGAGGCTGGGGCTGCCCCCAGATGCCCACCCCCCACCCCAGCTGCTCTGCTCCTGTATGGGGTGGTGGCACCCCACGGGGACTCCCCATGGCTCCCAGCTGCCAGGAAGCCACCAGCCCACACTGAGCCCTGACACTGCAGCAAGAGGAGTGCAGCCCCCTCCTCTTTGCTGTACTAAGGTGGTAAGAAAAGCTGGAGGACCTGAATTCTATCAGTTTCTGCTATCTCGGGCAGAGATATGTTACAAAGCTTGTAAGGCTGAAACCTAAGCTATTCCCTGTCATGGACAATATGATAATGAGTTTATAACAGATGCACCAGAGGATAGATATGTTTATTATTTGATCCATAATTTCACACCTTTTAATTTTTTTTCTGAAGTTACGGATAGGTAGGATGACTTCTGTTTAAAATGTTAATTAAATGGACTTGGATGTATGAATGTGCTAATGTGTTATTCAGACTGAAAGAATTAAACTTCTTTCATTAGATGCATTACATGATTTTAAACACCTGCCTTTGCTGCATGGAAGAGAAAGGCAGCATATACTACTATTGCCTTCTTCTAGCAGTGGCTGGTGTGGCATGCCTTTGTGACATCTGTTACTACTGCTTTACTTGATGCTGCCCCACCTTCCTCTTAGTGACTGGGATCACACTTATCTCTGTTTTAAGATACTTGAGGAATTTGGTCCATTCAAGAGGTAACACCCCATCCCCACTTCTCCCCTGCCGCCTTATTACCAAGACAAGGTTCTCAGGAAGAAAGTTCCTAGTTTTTCAGAATTTTAGATAATCCCCTCTGAGTTCATCGAATACAGAAGGGGACCGGGTTGTGAAGAGAAACATGTTCAGAATCTGAATTCTTAACCTGACAAGGACTGTTGAGGGGTTGATACTATCTCTTAACTATTGCATTCTGGTAGAGTGTGTCCCTGGGCTGTGTGAGTCCCAGGTGTTCTGGTACTACAAAGTGATACACATTAGTAACTAACATCCCTGGAACACTCTAGAATTTCCAGTACAAACACCCCTGACAAAAGGAATTAATTACTTTTGTGGTAGCCGTGGGTGCACAGAATGTTTTACACTTGAGAAGCCCCATGACTGTGAATGAGAAACAAATGGAGGTCTCAGATAACAACAACATAAGGAAAACAGTAGAGTGCCTGTGAAGTGTTTGGTGTGCATCCTAATAGAGACATAATAAAGCAGTTCAGAGAAGTGAAAATTACTGTTTTATTCCAGAATAATCTTCTATCTGTTCTGCTCTGGAACAAGAAAAGAGAAGTGATTCCTTTGCAGAAGCAACCTGAATGACCATTCTGGGAACGTCTTCTTGAAATGGGCTGGAAAAAAAAGATGCCCTCTCCCCCAGTCCGGGAAAATAGTGTTCTGTGGGAGCGAGGGTCAGAATCTCTCTAGCAGTAAGCAAAGGACATTTTATAATACTGTAACATGTGAATATACATAATAAGTAAATAATAAGAATAGACAGCATGTATATTTTCTTACCATGGCTTTGCAAGAAGTCTTCTCTTCCTTATAGTAGACCTCAGACTCTTTATGGTGGTCAGTCCAATGAGGAAAAGTGCCTCCTTCCCCTGTCTTGGGAAGTTAATGGTATTTCTTAATGTACTGCTCTGTATTGGTGGAATTTGGTGTCCATTATCGAGCAGAAAAAGAGGTCTATTTGTTTTAAACAGTAGAAGTTAAAACAGAATCATCATGCGATGGACTTTTGTTTAGGGAACAGAAACAGCATAAAGGAGTCTTTGTCCTCTGTGGCTTAGAGATAAGGTGGTTTGCTGTCAAGTTTAACCATTAAAACAATTAAAGTTTTCTGGGAAGGAAGTTAAAATTTCCTTTAGGAAAAATATTTGTTCAAAACCAACTGGTTCAAGTAGAATTTGTTTGTACACGTTTATAGCATGTGATTACCCTTGAGGCCTGAATCTTTCTTGTCAGGCTGTTCTGACACCCTGTCACTGCAACAATGAGCTAAATACAACTCTAATTGTAAATATATATTTGAGCCTTTGCCCACTGTTTTTCTCTGCTGGTTTGATAATCCCTAACTGTGATGTCCTTTGTTTATAGGTTAAAAGTGAAGTGCACCTTCAGAGTTATGAAAGTTACAGCATACCAAATGCGTGTTTAGATCTGCTGAAGATGATTATCCGTGAGCACACTAAACTGCTCCTGTAGCGCCTGAGGAGAAGACTTGGAGGCTCCTCTGCCCTTCCGAGCTGGAATCTTGCTTAGGGATGTGCAGCTGCCTGGCAGCCACAAAACCAGCTGACCCTGGTTTCAGCTCTCTCCATGTTCCAACCCCAGGTGGAACAACTCCTAGTTAAGAGGTGCTGGGTGAAGGATGACAGGTGATTAATCAGGCCAACACAGCCGTATCTCTTGCCTTGACATTCACAGAATCACAGAATCTTCAGAGTTGGAAGGGACCTCTAGAGATCATCTAGTCCAACTCCCCTGGTAAAGTAGGATTGCCGAGAGCACTTCACTCAGGACTGTGTCCAGGCGAGTCTTGAAAATCTCCAGAGAAGGG
>VXBH01009992.1:31318-48844 GCA_013400035.1 Rynchops niger
CTCCTTCTTGCCTTTTTTGAAGATTGGAGTGATGTCAGCCTTCCTCCAGTCCTCAGGCACCTCTCCTGTTCCCCATGACCTTTCAAAGACGATGGAGAGTGGTCTGGCAATAACAACTGCCAGCTCTCTCAGTACTTGTGGGTGCATCCCATTAGGGCCCATGGATTTATGAATGCCCAGGTCGGCCAAGTGATCTCTGACCCGGTCCTCCTCAACTGAGGGAAAATCTTCCTCTCTCCAGAACGTCCCCCTTTCCTCCAGGGTATCGGATTCGTGAGGGACAGCTTTGGCAGTGAAGACCGAAGAGAAAAAGGCATTCAGTAACTCTGCCTTCTCTGTGTCTTCCACCACTAGGGCGCCCGTCTCATTCATCAGTGGGCCTACATTTTCCCTAGTCTTCCTTTTTCTATTGATATACTTAAAGAATCTCTTCTTATTGTCTTTAACTGCAGTGGCCAAGCTGAGTTCTGATTGTGCTTTGGCCCTTCTAGTTTTCCCCCTGCATAGCTTCGCCTGGGGACATTCTTCCCCCAACTAGATGAGCTGCAAGACTTGCGTGCGAGAAGAGGGGGCGCGTTTTGCTTGTAACCCCTCTGTCCCTGTCTGGGCTAATGGCGGGCCTACACACCTCGCCTGGAGGCCTGGATCCACCGCTCCCCCGGGACCTTGTGTTTGTGTTACAGCCTTACAGTACTAAAGACGGGGCTGCCGAGACATCGGTCGAACCGGAGCTCCCTTTGCCAATGCACGTTTCCTCTGGATGAGGCCCCGCTCCAAGGCGCTCCCACCCCGGGGTGGGGGCGGTGGGCGGTGGCCGTGACGCACCCACCTCTCGCGAGAGAGCGGGCGGCGCGCGGCCGGCGGCAGCCGCTCCCCATAAACAGCGGGGCGAGGCCGGGCTCCCCCAGTCGGCGGCGGCGGCGGCGGCAGTGGCAGTGCGCGTTCCGGCTGCGATATTGGCTCCAGTTCTTCCCTCCCCGGGTGAGTACGGCCGCCCGCGGCGCTCCGGCCCGGGTCGGCTTGGCCCTCCTCGCCTCGGCCGCGGGGGTGACTCCGCAATATGGTGGAGCCCGGCGGAGCGGGCCGGGGCTGCGGGTCCGGCTCCGTCACTGTCTCGCCGCGGGGCCGCCTCCGCCGTCGGCCCTGATGCCCTCCCGCCGCGCATCCTGGTGGGCTGCTTAAGGCGCTTCCGAGCACTGGACCCCCATCCTCGGAGGTGTCCCTGGTGACACTTAGAAACTGGGGCGCCTTCCTCCCTTGGGCACGGCGGGCAGCCGGGGCGAGCGGCTCGGCTCCTCTGCGTGGCTCGTCGTGCTGCTCCCTGGTCTTTAACTTCTTTCTGTGGAGATGGGGGAAAGCAGAAGTTAAATTTCGTGACTTACTTTATTCACTTTGCTGTTCAGGGTCTTTCGCCATCACGGAAATTTCGTATTGTGGGCTTTGATTTCAGGCATCTCACTCACCGGTTCTGGTGAGGTGGATGTGACTTTTGCCAGAGCAGAATCTCTTCAAGGGATCTCTGAAACTGTGTGAGATCCTAGTTACCTTCCCTGTCTTGAAGAGCAGGAATAAATTCATGGACTAACTCCTGTTTTAGTAAGTAAAATTCAAATCCGTGCTGTGTGTGGCTGGATCTGTTAGGACACATTACAAATACTGAATACTCCTTAAATTAAGGGCCCTTCATTTGCTGATGATACCAAACTGGGAGGAGTGGCTGACACTCCAGAGGACCGTGCTGCCATCCAGCGTGACCTGGACAGGCTGGAGAGCTGGGCAGAGAAGAACCTAATGAGGTTCAACAAAAGCAAGTGCAAGGTCCTGCACCTGGGGAGGAAGAATGCTAAGCACCAGTATAGGTTAGGGGTGGACCTCCTGGGAAGTAGTTCTGAGGAGAAGGATCTGGGGGTCCTAGTAGACAGTAAGTTATCCATGAGCAAGCAATGTGCCCTTGTTGCCCAAAAGGCCAATGGGATCCTGGTCTGCATAGGGAAGAGTGTGGCCAGTAGGTCGAAGGAGGTCATTCTCCCCCTCTACTCTGCACTGGTGAGGCCACAACTGGAATACTGTGTCCAGTTTTGGGCTCCCCAGTTCAAGAGGGACAGGGAACTGCTGGAGCGAGTCCAGCGAAGGGCAACTAGGATGACTGAGGGACTGGAGCATCTCCCTTGTGAGGAAAGGCTGAAAGAGCTGGGACTCTTTAGCCTGGAGAAGAGAAGGNCCCTTCCAACTCTAAAGATTCCGTGATTCTTTGTTCAAGGGCCAGATTCTGCACTGTTAGCATCTTCTGCTGTTCTACAGCATGCTTTGCAGCTCAAAGTGAACTTATAGGATCATAGAATCGTTTGGGTTAGAAGGGATCTTAAAGATCATCTAGTTCAGTTGCATGCTAAATAATCTGGCTTGTAATGCTATGAGAGAGGCGTGGTGTGTTTCTGGGACTATTTCAGTACTTGATAGATGGATGGAAAACTTCTCCGTTACTGCTGTAATCTGTGTCTGTTACCTCTGTATGTTCCATGTACGATAGTTAATCTTATTGCAGGTGTTACCGCATGGCATGTCTGTGTTTATGTGGGCAAATATGCCTGTGAAATATTAACAGCACACCTTTGTCCTTGTTCCCCATTATATAACAGGGAAAAGTTTTACTTAACCTTAGGCAGAATACTAAAATGCTCCTTTTCATACTGTTGTGCATATGAGACCGAAAACTGCTGTTGGCTTTCTGACAAACCCAGCAGAAAGCCTTGACAACTGCTGTCCTTTCAAGGACTGACTTTTAGCTTGCCTTTCTGTTGCCTGCCTGTACGTACTTCACACTTCAGTGTCATACAAAACCATCAATGCAAAAAGTGCTTCTTGCAGACTTAGTTCAGCCTGCATGCGGTCATAGGATGGCAGCATACTTCTGTGTGTTCTCCTTATGTGATACTACAATACCCCTCTCTTTTCATAGGGTTGATATGGGGAGAGCTGTTAGTATTTTCTCCATGGGAATGCAGGTTGAAAAATAATTGAGTAGTGTAGGCTTGTTGAGTGACTGCTGTCTGCAGTCTGTTTCAGTGTGGGATGGGTAATAATTAAGTCTAAATTAGCGTAAAAGAGAGAGATTTTCTGCGGTGGGAAGGTCTTAAGCTCTGTTACAGGCATGCTACCCTGTGAGCAAGCTGAGCAGGGGGAGCACTACACGGGCATCAGGCACAGCACAAGACACAATGAACTCTGTGAGTTCAGTGGAATGACTTGTGGGAATTGAGCTAAGCTTACTGAAATGAGTACGTCACCTCAACCTTCCGTGTGTTTTTGAGATTTGGATAGCAATGGTGACTCAAACTTGACTCCCTTGTCCTAACAGAAGATTGAATCTGATTAAAGATATTGGTGATGGTTTCTTCATCTGTGTTAGACATCCTAAACTAGAGTTTTAGTGAGTTGCTGGCTGGCATTTCTTTGTCTTTGCTCAATAAATAAGCCCAAGTGTGTCTACTAGAAAAATTAATTAATACACTAGTAAGTAACTCTGGTAATTCTGCAAGGAACTGCTTTACCTCAAAGCCTGTGTCTTGTATGTGCCCTACTTGTGTTGCTTAAACCAAACAAAATAATTGGGAAACAAAGTTTTGGATTTCTAAATTGTAACTATGAAATGTAACTCCTGTGTGCAAGAATGTGAACATCCTAATCCCTTTGATCTGTGGGGCTGATTACAAAAGGGTTGATGGTTTCAAAATCTGGTGATTCAACCAAGTGGATATAAGAATGCTGTAACTCAGATATGCTTCTTTCACAGGCTGTGTAAGATTCACGACCTGAAAAATGGCATTGGCAGCAACTGATCCACAGCAGGTACGTCTGAGTAGCCCCATAGATTTCTATGTCTAGTTCAGAAACATAGGAGGCAATTAACCTCTTTCTTTTTTTAAACAGAACATTGTATCGAGGGTTGTCAACCTTCCCTTGGTGAGCTCCACCTATGATGTGGTGTCCACAGCTTATATCACCACAAAGGATAACCATCCTTACCTGAAGTCAGTATGTGAGATAGCAGAGAAAGGAGTGAAGACGATAACTTCGGTAGCCATGACAAGTGCTATGCCTATCATCCAGAAACTGGAACCACAAAGTAAGGCAAAGATGGAGCTGTTGATAACTTTTAATTCAGCTGATTGCTTTATATATCCAGATGCACTTAGAGTTTAACATGATCATGCTGATCTAGAGCTCTTTCAAGTAGCTGACTGAACCTGTTGCCTGGCCTGTTGAGTAACTGATTACAGATGGTTATGATTTAACATAAAAAAAAAAAATCCAGGGCCAAAGCAGATTCCAGCTTTTGTAATACTAAACTGACTGACTCATCTTGATATGTGAGATGGTTACATAGTCTCTTGCTCAACACCTTCTTCCCCTTTCACCTGGCTTCAAATACTGTTTTGTACTTTCTCTCACCGAGAACAAGTTGTGGTTAAATTTGGCAGCTGTGTCATAAAGCTGTTGTAACCAGGAGCCTGATTTCATGAAGTGGCAGAAGGCCAGGTGCTTTAGCTTGTTCTAACAGTTGCTTGTAAAGCATCAAATGGATTTTCTTTGCCTGCAAGTGAGCTTTTTTTCTGGCAGTGTAAACCTGCCTTGTTCTTGGGCTTTCCTGCCTCAGATATCACTGAAAAGGGGGGAAAACTACTTTGAGAGCATTGTTGCATGAGCTTTCTTTCAAGAGGAATTTTTAATTGGAGTTATTTTATACTAAGGGAAAAAAAACCCAAAATTAAAACCAACTATTGTAATTTCTTTTATAGTTATAGTTGCCAACAACTATGCATGTATAGGTCTAGACAAAATTGAAGAGAGACTACCTATACTGAATCAACCCACTGACAAGGTAAGTTCTTTCCATGTACATTAGCTAAGCAGAAGAACTATATGCCCTTCCTCTTTTCTAGTATCACTGAAAATACAGGGAGACAGATTTCAATAAGCCATCCCTGAAGCATGGCTTAGAAGCAATAAGGAAGTAAAAGGTGTTTCTATAGAATTGTTTGTTGCCTTTTGGGAGGCCATTAAGCCTCTTTTTTTTTTTTTTTTTATTTTGTTCACCACTTGACGCCCCTATTTATAGATGGTGTTCACTGGTAGGTTTCTTTTTTTTTAAAATTTGAGTCCTTGTCTCTTTCCAGCTCACTGTGAAGCAAATAGCGTCTGAATTACACTCACTGAAGTGTTTTGAGCTGAAGGCTGTGTGGCAGTCATATCTTGTTTTGTCTTGTACAAGTCTTCAGGGCAGAATTTCTCCTAGATAACAAACACTTGTATAAGCTTTAGCACAAATGTATATTTCCCAGATTATATGTCTCCCACTAGAAAATATTTCTAGTGAATCAACCTGTTTCCTATGGCAGGTTGTCGCCAATGCCAAGGATGTAGTCGTTGGAGCCAGAGAAGCTGTAACAACCACTGTGACTGGTGCCAAGGAAACTGTTGCTCACACCATCACTGGTGTTGTGGGCAAAACTAAAGAAGCAGTGCAAGACAGCGTAGAAATGACCAAGTCGGTTGTCAATGGCAGCATTAATAGTGTCCTGGGAAGTCGGGTGGTGCAAATGGTGAGCAGTGGAGTGGACAGTGCTCTCACTAAATCAGAGACTCTTGTTGACCAGTATCTCCCACTTACGGAAGCAGAACTAGGTAAGTGTCTCAGGTGGAGCAATTAACTTCACTTGTTAGTTACTACTCACAGAGTAGTAGTGAATGTTTATTAATATAAAACAGTGGTTTAACAAAGTTAGTAGTGAATGCGACGGTATTTTACAAGATTCAATGACAGGGTACACTTGGTTATTTACTGCACAGAGGACAGGGTCAGACAGAACTGTCAGGAGACCCTCCTGTTGAGTTATGAGGTTCAGAAAGGATCCCCCTTGCTTTCTAAATCCCTTCTCAGAAGGGAGTCTAGGTGCAGCTGGATCCAGTCCCAGACTTGGTTAACGGTTTATGTCTAAAGGATTATATATGTATAATCAATCCATTACATCACTTAGCTAAGATTTCAAAGTTTAGCATGCTATTAGTCACTTACTGAGAATCTGTTGCAGCAAGGAATCTGGTGGTAATGGCATCATCTTCACAGGGAAAGCAGAGCGAAAGTAAGGATTTCCACATATGGTGATCTATCAATGTATCCCGGTGCTAAAGAACGACTAAACAAGTCCACTGTTCAGCCATTATTAAGCAAATAAAATAGCCTCAGACCTCTTTTTTTTTTCTTCCACTGGTCAATTTGCTTCCTTTCTACATATCTAGAGAAAGAAGCTGCAAAAGTTGAAGGTTTTGAAGTTGGAGTTCAAAAGCCAAGCTACTATGTTAGACTAGGATCCCTGTCTTCAAAGGTCCGCACACGTGCCTACCAACAAGCCTTAAACAAAGTTAGAGATGCTAAACAGAAAAGCCAGGAGACAATCTCTCAGCTCCACCACACTGTTAGTCTGGTAAGTCTAAGCTTTCACTTGAGGTATAAAAAGCAAATATTGGCCTAATTTGAGTGCAGAAAACAGCCAAAAGAGGCATAGGAAAACAAGAAGTGCACTCTCGAACTAGATGCATTTTCTAAATACAAAGCATTTCCTACTTGGAGCTTTCCACCACCATTCAGGAGAGGTCCTAAATCAGTCCAAGCTGTAAACTAACCAGGAATTTTGAAGAAAGTGTCTTGCAATTTAGAAACACTTCAGTCCTTTAAGTCCTTTTTAAAAATTAAATGTTGGATTCTTCATGGGCTTGCTCTTCTTGCTCTGGGTATTTCTGAGCATTCCTGGGTACTTCAGTAGTCTTATGTACCTTTATGTACAGGATAAACTGTGCATAAAGAGTCATGGCATTCTCTATACATTTTCAAATCCTTGTGTAGGATGCTAGTTGGGGAGGGGGAATTAGTTGAGGTAGCGGAATACACTACATAACACTTCGAAACTGATTCCAGCTTTCTTTTGAAGAGAAGGAACACATTCTTATATTTCCCAAAGTCTTTTATACTGGACTCTTGAAATATTTAAAAAGGAGGCTACAAAACAGGTAAGGTAGGGTAGCCCTAATGGAATTGTTTGGACTCTGTTTTACTTCCTTATTTGGCTGTATTTCAGATCGAGTATGCCAGAAAGAACATGAGTAGTGCCAATCAGAAACTTCTTGATGCTCAGGAAAAGCTTTATCAGTCCTGGGTAGAATGGAAGAAAAATACAGGCCAAAATGATGATGATGAACCACATAGCGCTGAGGTAAATAGATGTTAATGTAAACCAGGATTAAGTGGATTGCGTACTGTCAAGGTAATGGCAAACTAACAGTCCCCAAAGTGTGCAGCATCTTAACAGCAGAGAAACTTATGTGCAAATGTGGAATATGAATGCTGAAGTTCAGGGTAGCTGACTAGTGACTACTATGGAAAGCAGGGGATGCCCAAACTCTTCAATGAGCCTGCTTCCTGCAAATACTTTGGGGTTCATTTCCCCTTTCAAGAGGATGCTTATCCTGATTACATGTGAACCTGTGTTGGGATGTCCATATCTAGATCAGCTAGGACTTAATTTCTCTGATATGGCCAGACCAGAAATAACGATTTCTCAGCATACAGCAGTCTTAGGCACAAACTCACTGAGTCTTATATGTAGCTTTAAACTGTAGTTCATTGAGTTAGAATATACCTACCTGCTGTGGCTTGTTATCCAGAGTTGAAACAAGAGCTCGCTTATCTGTCGCTGGGTAGAAGCTACTGATGTTTTTGTTCCACAAAGTACTTGAGCATTGAAGAAATACCAAGTACTTTCAAGTCCTTGACTCTTCAGACTAAGCTATGGCTTTATTTTACTTACATCCCCTTTACTTTGCTTCTTTATGTATCTTGAGCAACATAAAGCTGCTACAGTTATAAAAAGATACTAATGTGCTGTTATGCTCCTTGTTTCCAGCATATTGAGTCAAGAACTCTAGCTATAGCACGGAACCTCACGCAACAGCTTCAGACCACCTGCCTCACACTGGTCTCAAGCCTACAGGGGCTGCCACAGCATGTGCAGGATCGGGTTTACAGTGTTGGGTCAATGGCAGGTGATGTCTACCAGAGTTTTCGGTCTGCGTCCTCCTTCCAAGAATTATCAGACAGCTTTCTTACCACTAGCAAAGGACAGCTGAAGAAAATGAAGGAGTCTCTGGATGATGTGATGGATTATCTTGTTAACAACACGCCGCTCAACTGGCTGGTAGGTCCCTTTTACCCACAACTGCCTGGCATTCAGCATGCTGAGAGCAATGGTGAAGGGGAGAGAAACTCCAGCCAGAAAGACAAACAGCCTGAACACACTGCTGAGTAAACTGCATAGCATACATGTAGTCTGCTGACTGACCAAACAAGTGGCCTTAGCAAGTGTAGCTGTCAAAAAGCCTTGGAGAAAAATCCATAAACATAAGAGTGGGAGAATGATACAGAGAAAGGACGCTCAGGGCTGTGTTGTCCTGTATAGTTAAGGCACTCTAAAACTCAAACTGTCTCAAATGCCTCAATATTGGCAGCTTACAGTTGTCAAGATGCCTTGTTTGTCTGTCAAGTTAAGAAACCTCACCATACGTATTAATACCATTAGTCTAAATGAAACCTACCATAGCTAAAAGCATTTGATTTGTTGCCTAGCCTGTATCAGAATGATATAAAAGCCTTGCATACCGTGAAATGACTTTAAAAGCCCTGCAGTCTAGCTAGGTACGCTTAAATTCCATTTTTGGTGCAGATCACATATCTGATTATTATGGATCTGGCTGTCTCAAATTCTGCTGCTACACAATTCATGACAAAAGTTCTGTGAGTGCAGAATTCCAAAGCTGAAAGTGAGGTTTCTGAACGAGTCAGCTGGAGTTACTTAAATGCTGTGACAGTGCTAACATTAACTATATAAACTTAAATATTGTATAACACAGTGACCTGACCATAAAATCACAGAATATCTCAAGTTGGAAGGGAACCCGTAAGGATCATCAGGTCCAACTCCCTGCTCCTGGCAGGACTGCCTAAAATTAAACCATGTGAACTAAGCATTGTCCAGGCGCTCCTGGAACTCTGACAGGCTTGGTGCCGTACCACTTCCCCGGGGACCGTTTCGGTGACCAACCAGATCATTATCAATACACTTACTTTTGTATGCAGTATAAAGATTCATGCTGTTTGTACCCAGGTGCCTGCTGTTGTGTGGCTTGTTGGTTTTTTTTGTGTCTATCTTTTTGTAATTCATTTTGTATGTTAGTAATAAATGCTTCAGTAGTCAAAGTCTGTCTCCATTTCAGTTGTGTTTAAAACAGATGTAACTTGCTGTTCTGTGACTCCTTCAAGCTGTCCAGCAGAAAGCAAGCTTGAAATGCAAACAAAGTAGACACGCATTGAAAATGTATTTGTGTGTATGTAAGATACTACTGCAGCATTTCCTTCCTCCCTTTGAGTTCTTGTGCATCTTTCCATTCAGTCTTAGCTGTACCGCTGCTTTTTTGGTGCTTGCTGCTGTGTATAATGATGACTTAAGCTGTGAGCTGATGGATGTTCTAATACTGAGAAGGTTACACACAAAAATACCTGTCTTGCCTTTGCAGTAGGTGTTCTGTTTGTGTGAGACTGCCGGCTACCTGCTTTGGCTGCTGGCTTCCTATAAACAGTATATATTCCTCAGCCGCAAACACCAGTTTTAACCTGTTTATATACCCTCTTTTGAACTTGAGTGCCTAATGTACATTAACTCAGCTACTTGGGTGGAATTGTTCCTCAATAAATCCCACGAATCCCTCCCCTGGAAGAAAACTACAGTCACTAAGAAATAAGCTTTCTTGGTTTAGTGCTGTCCAGGTAAGTGTATCTGTGTTCTTAACGCACACCCTGTGCAACTTTGAGTTGCAATTCTTTAGGGTAGTAATGCTGGCCACTATTTTCAAAGAGATCACCAAATAGTGTGAAGCAAAAATGGAGTTCAAAGGAAGCCTAGTGACACATTGCTACATGGAACAATGCTTCCACCTGGTACAACGTTGGCACTAAAGCAAATTACATATAGTCTAGCCATCTAATGCGAGAGGGCTTGCTCAGCTGTTAAATGAGGGTTGGTGAAGAAGTGTTTTAAGCACAATATTAAACCAGATTGTAACAACAGAGGAGTACAGATAAAGATTCTGTAACTTCCAGCTTTAAATATTTACCTTCTGTAAGGGGGCTGTTTAACATGAGATGGTGAGATAATCTTTTCCAGCTAGGGCCTGAGTTAAGACTTCTGGAATTCTTGCAGCAATTAATTGTGTTTAAGTATTGAATGACTCCAGCCAGAGAATATCCTTTTATAATCTCAATTTGTAATAAAATTTGTAGAGTGCATTGACTGTTGTAGAGGTGCTCACAACAGAATGGGACTAATCAGGTTTGAACTGCAGCTGTCAGTTCAAAGAATGGAATTACCCTTCTTACATGTATTTTTAAAGTCTGAAGGCTGTGGGTCTTCATTTTGAGGACTGAGAAATAAACAGCACCATCTACTATTAATGCAAGAGCAGTACACCTCTCTGTTCTGTCTTAAGCTGTGCTTACTCTTTTATACCCTCTTAGATGGCTGCCCAGCTTTACTAAGTGTCAGCAAGTAGGTGAAGTAGAAAGCAAGGAAAAAATGTTAGCCACCTAGACCTTCAAATCGTTTCTCCCTCACTGCACACTGTTGGGTGGCTTCTGTGTAAAAGTTACTTTGACTTCTGCCATCTGACCTACAACCAGTGGTGGAAGCTAGAGGAAAGCCTGGTTAAATGCTTGCCTGATGGCTGGGCTAATAGCCTGTTACACCAAGATGCTGTATGCAGGTTCCTGTATCATGCTCTTGTGTGTGGCTGCTTCACTGGATCATGACCCCCAGCTCCCTGAAAGTGTGTAAGTTTCTATCCACCCCCTCTAATAGAATTAGGAGCCCTTCCTTGGAGGAAAAGAGGGCTGAATAACAGCAAATCAGTATGTTCCTGGTTTATTATATTGAATAAAGATCTCTGGATTGAAATTACTAGACTCTTCCAATAAGGACAGCACTGGATGTGTTGCATCCAGAATTGAATTGCAACAGTAGCTTGCATGGGTATCTTGCTGGTAATCTAGTACAACATATTGCTAGAGTCTATTCTAGTTACAAGTCTACAGACAAAAGTTGGTATTTTTCTCTAGCACAGTTAGAGACAGTGACTATTAAGATGCGGGCTGGAGGCAAGAATGACGTGGACACTTTCCAAAAGCCATCTTTGTTTTTTTTGCCACAGTGGACTAAAGCTGAAGTACATGCTAATAACTGCTGAAAACTCTCAAACAGAAGGAGGAAAACCTAATGCTAATAACTGCTGAAAACTCTCAAACAGAAGGAGGAAATCCTAAGATATTAAGAGAGCATAAATATTTTCTGCCATTTTACTTGTTTCTCTGTAGTTGCAAGTATCACAGCTCAGCTACACTGCACAGAAACTTGCTTGCTCACTCTTAGTCCAAAACCACTTTTGAGGATGTAGCTTAGGCTAGAAAGCTATGAAGGCTCTTTGGAACCTTTAAAAAAAGGTAAGACCGGGTATGTTGCAAATTATAGGAAAGAGTTGATTCTATTTGCAGCAAGGCGGATAAATTAGATGGAAATGGAACAGTGTCAAAGGCTGCTAGTCACACAAAATCTGGGGTGGTAAAGGTTAGAATACTAACGAAGCAATTATCACTGGTAAGGTTATTTAGGGTTTATTTATAATTCAGAAAATTATTGTTTCTCTTTAAGAGATCACTGGAAAACCATTCATGCTAGTTGAAGCCTCCCCTTTCCAGGCTCATGTAACAGAGAACTATTTTCCTACCATTGCTAATAATTCTTCCTCAAAAGTTTTAAACACAAGCATTTGTAAATAGCTCCATATGGTATAAAAGTTTTGCAAACATACCTTTATAGCAGCATACATATTGGTTGTTAAAGGAGAAGCTGCTGCCTGAGCATTCACACACCACCCAAATCTTTCTCTGCTCGTACCAGGGTCCCCTTGCCATGGGTGACCCCAGTGAGCTGACGGGTGCCACTTTTCACTCCTCACATATACTTAGTCTTGGGTACGCTCCCTCCTTCTTCAGGCTCGACCCTAGGTTTCCTGCAGCAGAGNTTGCTAATAATTCTTCCTCAAAAGTTTTAAACACAAGCATTTGTAAATAGCTCCATATGGTATAAAAGTTTTGCAAACATACCTTTATAGCAGCATACATATTGGTTGTTAAAGGAGAAGCTGCTGCCTGAGCATTCACACACCACCCAAATCTTTCTCTGCTCGTACCAGGGTCCCCTTGCCATGGGTGACCCCAGTGAGCTGACGGGTGCCACTTTTCACTCCTCACATATACTTAGTCTTGGGTACGCTCCCTCCTGCTTCAGGCTCGACCCTAGGTTTCCTGCAGCAGAGCCTCAGGGTGTCAGATTTTATAAAAATAAGTAATTTAATTGAAATGTATAGTAGCAAGGTCAGGCTGGGCTGGGTGCCTCTGAAAAGGCAGTGATGATGAAAACATCAGTGTGTTATCAACATTTTTCTTACACTCAAAGACTAAACCCAGCACTGTACCAGCTGCTAGGAAAATGACTAAGAAAAGTAACTCTGTTGAGGCCTAAAGGCTTCAGCAAATCTAGCTACTCATGCTAAATAAAGCATAAGTTATACTTTACAAATAGCATAAATCACTCAATATTATAACCCTAAGTAATTTATTCTAATTAAATCTTACTTATTTAAGCTAAACAACGAATATCTGTCAACATTGGTCAAATCCAAATTACAAGATTTGTGTAAGGACTAGAGTTGCAGGGATGTAGCTAGTTTGCCTCAAGAAAGGTGGAAAGTTTTTGAAATCTTTCCTATTCCCTAAGATGACTTTTTTGCAATAATCTTTTCCAAACTGCAACTTACAGCAATACTATATATAGCTAGTAAAATAGGTGAAATGATTTGGAAACAACTGATGGATTATTTCTCTTTATTAAAAACAACAAAACCAACCCAAACAACCGAAACCCACAAAAACCAACCCAAAAACTTATGTAAGCCATCTAATTAAAAAGAGAAAATAGAACCTGACTTATTTTTAGGCATGATCTGTTGGTCATTTGCATGATCAGAACAGCTTGCTGGAGGTATTGTGCACAGTATTTTGTTAAATGTATTTCTCAGCATAACAAGATGGAAATACTATTTCTTTTGGATAATACAGCCTCTGATGACTAAAAATAAGTGCTTGTCCTGAAAGCACACAAAATAAGAACCATCTCTCAAATTACTAGTGGCTCAGTTCTGAAAATATATTAAGCAAGAAAAAATGGATTCGTTTAAAGTCAAGTTGGTATTGACATTAACATAACACTGAAGTATGTTTTGCACTCTTCTGTGCAAATATTTTGCAAATTTTGCACTGTTCTGCATAAATGATATAACTGCATCTTACAGAGAAATAGCATGAAGAGTCCTATCTGGCCTTATTCTTTGTTGCAAGAATTGACTTACTGCTTTGATTCAGCTTCCTTTCAACTGTGAAAAGTGACATGGCACTGAAGGTCCTTTACCTAAGCAAGCCCGTTACACCAAGGGCTTTGCATTGTTTTAGTCAGACTGTTGTAGATGTCAGTTTAATACTGAGATAAATCATAGAATCATAGAATCGCCTAGGTTGGAAGGGACCTTTCAGATCATCTAGTCCAACCAGCAACCTAACTCTGACAAAAACCATCACTAATCTAAACTATGCCCCTCAGCACCACATCTACCCATCTTAAATACCTCCAGGGATGATGCCTCAACCAATTCCCTGGGCAGCCTCTTCATGAACCTGTTCTACCCTGATACTAACAGATACAGTACAATTTGAAATTCTGTCATGGGTCTGAACATCTTACTAGTATATTAAAGGAGTCAGCTGCTTGTGATGTGTGCATTAAAGAGAAAGCACAAACTTAAATTTTGAGCAATTATATTGTTGCTAGCAGGAACAAGGATATAAGTAATAAGAGTGTGTTAAACCTAAGATATAGTGAGAATTATCAGATGCAGTTACTGAATATAGTTATGTGCCCTGCTCAGTGTAAATACAGAATAAAACAACTTGTTTAAACCACCCATTTGGGCACATTTTAAAATGAGTTTGCATATGGACTACTTGGCCTTAGTCTATTTAAGATACCCCCATTTGTACTGCGTATGAAATACAGGGTTATGTGCTGATAATGGGAAAACTTGATTTCTCCAATTGCAGTAATCAGAGTTTTAGGTAAACTGCCATAAGCAGAAAGATAGAAGATAATTCTTGCTGGTAGAAAGATGTGTTTCCCACATTACTAGTACCTTTTTTTTAGGAGACAGATTACTACTGATCTCATTTTGGTCAAGTTTAGGTACTCAAAGTGGTCTGCATTTCATTGCATTCGCTCTAGCACCTGATAAGTGGCATGCTGCTTAAATTCTTCTGAAGCTCAGTTTTAATTAATATTTTAATTAATAAGTCCCTGGTGCCCTATGGCTACCGACTCCCTAAGGAACTGAGTTATTCATGTTCAGTGCTTCAGTGCTATCCACAACCTGATAGCTGAAACAGTAATCCCTTTAGCTTTTAATATGTTCTGTTCTTCTGACACATCGTCGTAGCAGATAAAGCACAGATTTCTCTTGCATTCTATCTTTCATAAAAGTAAGTCATAAGCAAGGTGTTCTGCAGTTAGGGAATGGATTAAAACTGCTTCTCCAGTCAGCACTGAGCTTAAGTTACACAAATGCCTAGAAGCCTCTTCAAGTTGCTGCTTCTTTGTATATGCAGAACTGAATTGTCAGCATGCAGCAATCATTACGTGCTGATACTGTGCCTGGCTCCGAGTGTGTCACATCACCAATATTAAAGCTAACCATGAATCAAAGTATAGATAAAGGTTCTTTTTACTTGGGGCAAAAAACTTTTGGTTATGAGTAAATTGCGTAGTTATATCCCATTTTTCAGAAGTGCCTAAGTAATCTAAGTCCTACTAAGGGGACTTAAAGGTTGGGACTTAAGCTCCTAAGTGACTTAGCCAACAGTTTTAGAAGTGTGTAACATCCATGTATCCAATAATGTCTCTGGCAATTCCTGAAACCACGTGCCGCTTAACAGTACAGAATACTATACATGCAGTAGGACTGCAGTTCCAGACATTTGCTCCCTGAGGAAAGGTTTGATGTGGTAGGCAGGCAGAGGAGGCCAGAGCAATCTGTATCACGCTCTTCCGGGCAGGTTCCTTTCTATAGCCTATAGGCTTTCCTATAGGAAAGAAGAAAGGCAAAGTTAAAAAACTTCATTCATTTTCTAGTGACCAGTTTCACTAAATACACTCCACTAAGTTCAGCTGTGTTCCATCTTTACTATAAAATCCTGTTTTCTAAGCAACTCATCTACAACTTGCAAAGTATTTGGCCTGTCTTAATGCTACGTGTTTCATATGTGACTGAGCACATTTCACTCTGTATTCAGTATTTTGGGTCTGATTTCAAGAGATGCTGATCATCTTTGTCTCCTGATTCAGTGAAGAGTACTGCACAGATTTATTTAGTTTTACTTTTAAATTGATTAAAATTTCATTCCTATGCAGGTTCCTGATTTCACTATTACAGACCTGTCTTCAGAGTCAGATGATATCCCAGACATTTTGGATTTGGATGAAGATGATCAACAAGACTTTTCACGCACAAATGGCCCTTATACTACAGGGCAAAGAGCTGAGTAAAGAGAAGCATAAAAATGTCTTTTTGATACAATGTACTTTTGCCATGTTTAACTTATATTTCTCCTTTTTAAAGATGAACCTGCCTAGCTTAGGGATTTTGGGGATATTTTTTTTTAATCACTACTCTTTGACTTAGCTGCATCGAAATTGTAATTTTTTTTCCACCTAAGGAGTGCATGCTACATTAATTCATCAGCATGGGTGTCAAGCTCCCATTCTACAAACCAGGTATAGCCTAAACAGTGTATCTAACTGATCTAACCTTTGTTAGTGATTTGTTCTCCTGCTGGCAGCAGCCGTGAGAACACTCCAGTGCTTTGCGTAAAGGGCTGCCAAGAAAAGGAGTTGATGAGGATTTACCCACAAAATTTCCGTTTTCGGTCTACATGAAAACCACTTCCACATCTACCTCTCTGCTGGTGGAAGGGGTAAGAGACTTTGTCTCAGTTCTCTCAGGTTCTTTTTGTTAGGCTCTGTACCTAGAGCTTAGAAGCTTAGAGCTTCCCTTTGGCACAGATGCTTTATGCACGAAAGGACTCCCTTTCTCTCTGCATGCCTTCTGCATGCAAAAGTTTTGCCCATCCTGATGCTATCAGTTGTGGGACCTGAGACTAAAAAAAAGAGTAAATGTTTAAAAAAGAAAGTTTTCTGGGAATAAGGATGCCAGTTAAAAAAGAAAGGGGAAGAGACCGTAAAAAGTAAGGAAAAACGGGGAGCAAAGAGATACAAACAGGTGTGGGACGATTTAGAAGTAGGAAAGAGAATTGACGGCAGGGATACTTCTGGTGACAGTGACGATCCTTTTTATGTTTAAATAAAATCTCAATGAAATATTTGCTATGGAATGTCGAATCCACATTTGCTTGCACACAGTGACTTTCTGTAGGAGTTGGGGTGAGCGTGGGAACTGGACTGGGGGCAGCCTCACGGCGTTTCTTTCCTGGGCTCAGGCTGAACTCCTCCCACAGAGCTCCCCTCTGTCGCTGGGGTGGCCGCAGCAGGTCTGGAGATGTCGCAGGGTGCTACTTTGCATACAGCCGCAGAAGCATCGCCCCACAGTAGGCCTTGCTGTGAGGCGAGGCCGAGGCCCCGGCTCTCTCCTCATCTCACACGTGGCTGGCGTGAAAAACTTCTGAAGTCTAGTCACTGAAATGCCTTGCAATAAAAGCGTGAACCGCAGAGGCTGCTGCCGGTGCGGGTTTTACTTGGTTTTCGCGTCAAATTTTGCAACCCGATTACGAAGCAATTTCAATTGCAAGGGCCCTCTGCCGGTCGCTAGGCCCAACCGCCCTCCACCATCAGCTCACGCTGCTTGCGGCCTCCTCGGGCCGGGTTTCGGTGAGCTGCTGCTGCTGCTGCTGCTGCTCATTCCCTCCATCCTGGCCAGGCTTCTTCGTGGACCCCCCGGCATGGTGGCGGGCAGCAGTTGCGTTCGCCGGCCACCAAGGCCTGCCTGCTAGCCAAGAGTCGCCGGGACTACCACTCCCAGCAGGCAGTGCGCCCGGAGGGGTGCCGGGGGGGGAGAAGGGGGCGACTCGCGGCATGCCTTGCGCATCCTCTCGCCTGTTTTGTCGGGGCCGACGGGAGGTCTCGCGGCGCTGGGACTCTGACGTAGGCAGGTCCGCGCGCGGGAGCTTTTGGCGGGCTGGGGAAAATGGCAGGGGTTTGCCCGCCGCGGTCCGGCCAGCTGCCGCCCTCCTCCGGCACCGACCCGCGG
>VXBH01009992.1:49115-69002 GCA_013400035.1 Rynchops niger
TGCCGTGGCCGGTGAGGGGCCTGGTGGCCTTGGCCTGCCTGTGCTATCTGTGCCTGAAGAAGTGAAAGCCAGAAGCAGTCATGACTCCTGCTCTACGGTGGATGCATTCCACGCAGTCCTATGGCGAAAGTGGGCGAGTTTGCTCTGTCACTCCTGGTTTGGAAACTAGTTTTGAGGAAAAAAAAACGCTCTTACTGAAATCACTTCAGCTTTGTTGAATGAGCTGGAGGATGTTTGTTTTTAACTAGGCAGAAAATAAAGCATTCAATGTATGACTTGTAACACTTTAATATAAAGTAGTATTTTGTAATCTTAAGCACCTAGTAAAAATTCTGTGTAAATTTAGCATCCTAACTACTTCTGATGTAGCTGTTTATTTGTGTCTTAGGACAATGTTCAAGAAACCAAACATCCCAGGGTTTCACGCTGTTGCCCTCTTCTTGTTTACTAAACTGGATCGGTTCCGTGCAGCAGAAGTTTTCCGGTAAGTATTTGTCTTGTGAGGTTACTTCTCTGCCGATTACCAAGAGTGTGGATTATGCAGTTGCTGAGGGGGGCGGGGAGGAAAGTGGTCTCTTGGGGAATGCTGTGGAAAAAGGACATACAGTCAGAGAATTAATTTCCTCTTGATCATAATTCTGTAATGAATCAGAAAACTTGCCTTAATTAAAATTGTTTCTGATAGTATCTGTAACTCAGTGAGTTTGATAAGAACTTTCATATCTGCAAAGTAATCTACCTTACCCATTCATTTCTCTGACAAAACAGCAAGTAACATTTCCTCGTTATGGATTGCTGCCAGATCTTCAACATGGCAAGAACCCCATCTTCCTTAATGTGTTTCCTCATATGGTTGAGCTACTTTAGCTTGCACATTGAAGAAATGGATGGAGGAAGACTAGCGATACAAAAAGTGTCAGTGTTCTGACCCTTTTTTTTTTCCCTCTCCCTTCTCCTGAGTTGAAAAGAGCTGCAGACGAATCTGTCTCTCGGATAGTCTGTTGTTAACCTATTATGGCAAGAAAGCGTTATCATTTAACAAACTTACCTATTCTTGGTCTAGGCTATATCCACTCATCTTCTGGCTCCTCCAGGAAGCATCACTAAGAAATATTTGTTTTAGTCTTGTTCTTATAGTAGTTAATAGATAACTGAATATTTGAATGTGTTTTGAAATTGCTTTTTCTTTTTCTTTCTTTTTCCGCATCCTTTTTAAATGGAAAAATACAGTTCCCTTCCAGTAGGAAGGGAATTTAAGAAGCAGTGCTGTTTATGGCTAGAAGCTATTGCAGTGAGTATTACAAAGAATGGAAATTGATGCTTTACTGGTTTCTGTGACCTCATTCTTTTTTTTTTTTCCTAGAATGTGTAGTGCTTTTAAAGAAGAGTTTTAAATGAGGTTGTTTTATCAAAGAATTTAGTTTTACCCTGTGTCTTATTTCACATAGTCTATTTTAGACTTGTTTGAAGAAAAAATTGTGGCATGGTGGCATTTAGATGACAGAGACTTAAAACTGCTGTGGCTAGCTTCTGAATAATGGTACTTGGTTACACAGAAGTCTAGAGGGTTCCTCAGCTCTGGGTGAGAATAATTTTCTTCAACTTGAGAGATGTTTGCTTAAGTTGCCTGGGAAGGTGTTTATTATTGTGAAAGTGGCTTCAGATGCACGAAAAACTTTTTTTAATGTTAGTTGTTCTTATATATGGGTAAAGGGACTAAAGTTTAAGGGAAGCATTCTAAAGGAAAAGAGACAAACCTAAACTGATTTAGTCAGATATCATAGGTTGTTAGGTTATCTTCTCATGCTGTTCTTGTTTTAATGATAGTTCTAGAAATCAAGTCTATGTACTGGAACAGTTATTTTTTAGTAGTAATGGACAAGGTGAAAGCCAACAATGCAATATCTTTGAGTAAGATAAAAGCACAACAAAGTACACTGATTAGTGAGTTCAGTAGAAATTATGAAAGAAAACTTGAATGTTTTTTCAAAGATAGTGATTACCAGTTAGGAGTGAGGAGGGCAGAGACTTGTAACGTTTAGCCAGCACCGATTTCAGTCTTTGCATTGAAAATGTATTTTGCATACAGAGATAGGGATGGTTTGGGGAACATTCAAAAAGTTTTAGTCCCTTGTGCTGACGAGAGTATGTGTCAGCTGTAGTGGCGTAGTAGTTGAGCTTTACATCAGCCTTATGAACAACTAGGCAATGTTTTGGTACTCAGCTAAATGTTTGAAGGCTGTTGCTTAGGCCTTATTTCTTATATTAGTTTTGTGTTTAAAACCAGTTTAACTTTTCTAGAAAGAAGAAAAAAGCAATATTCCAAAATTTCCAGCTTCTACACTTGCTCTTCCTACTGGTCCTAAATTTATTCACCTAATGTATCAGTTTGCAAGACATGCCGTTGTTGTGGACATGAAAAGGAACTCTCTAGGTAAGCTGTAATGGAACAATAAAAATGCTTTATTTGTCATGTTTGACAGTGAATCTGTCAAGTTTTTAATATATGCCAAGAGCTTTAAGTAGTTCTGAATTGGCTGCTCAGTTCAAAATCTTTCAGAGGGTTCTGTGTACTTGCATAGAGCTACTGCTGATAGAAAGAACAGTGCAGATTGTTTTGCTTTCTCTTGCTTTATGGGCCTTGCTCCAAGGTTCTTCTGTGTGATGCTGTACACAGTTAAACACACAAGCAATGGTTTCGTCCAAAAGTATTGCACCACTCTACTCTTTCTCACAACTTGTGGAATTCTGAAGGATCAGAACTGCCTATTCTAGGCGTCTTGTATTGTTTTGGTGACCTAAAGAATACGGAAAGAGAGTGAGAGTGATGGAATGAAAATGTATACAACAGAAAGAATTGGCAAAAAAACCAGTACACTGCATACTCTATTTCTGTCCTGGTAAAATGTGCATCTGGATATGATTCTTTCAATTCAAATAGGTAGATTAGGAAGCTGTCTATTTGCTAGAAGTGAATGATGTAATCTAAACATTAACTTTCATTTAGGCACTGGTATACCTTTTGCTGAAGCTGTAAGTTTGACACCTAAGAATATGTACATGGCAAGTGCAAGATGTAGAGTTGCGTACAATAAACTTCTGCAGATTTTTCAAAAGGAAGATTTTGTTGTGCGAGAATACAACAAGAAAATGCAGTAAGTAATGTATTTAAAGAAATGGAGTCTTTTCATAAAAGCTGACCCTTCTATGTGTGTGTTTTTAAAAGGATTTGAGGAGGCTGTATCTGCTTTACATCGTGAGTTCTGATGAGCCTCTCACCATTTTTTCCCCTTCTACCTCCTTTAATCAACAGTTCTACTGTTTGTAGGGTCTTTTCTGAAGCATAGTAGTCTAAAAAGTTGGTTCTTCAGTTAAGATATGCTATATTTTGGAAGATATGGTTACTTGGGCATCAACATTGATCAGGGAATTCTTCATGTATAGCACTATGATTTCTTAACATTTGAAGGGTTATATCTTAGAATATAACTGTCTCAAGATGAAACATTTGGTCTTTGCTTAATGACTGTGGGACACATTTTATTTACATAATCTTTAATTATTTCACCAAAATTATGCTATTCTTTATGCTTGTATATGGGAAACATTCCCAGTTTGAGAAACAACAATTACGGGACTTTTCTGTGCAGGTACAGAGTTATATGTCATTGGGTTGGGTGGGACAATTTACATGACTGCAGCACTGACATGGGCAGTTGCAAGCTGTTCAGTAAATGTCAGAAAAGGAGGAGGAGTTGCATTGTAGGTAAAAGCATTTTCAGTGCATGTAGCGCTAGTACGACAGGACTGGTCTGTTTCATGCCTTTGGATCAAGATCAGAGGGTTTAGCATAAAGTGAGACCTCATGGTAAGTGTCTGCTATACACCTCTTCCTCTATACCAGGAAAGGTATATGAAGCCTTCTTATGATGATCAGACACACCTCAGACCTGCAGGCCTTCATCCATATAGAGGATTTCAGCTTACCCTGATATTTGCTGGGAAAGCAGCACAGTGATGCCTTAGCAATCTGGGAAACTGGAGTGCATTGAGCATGACTGCGTAATGGAGCCGCTAGGTGTGCTGAGAAGGAGTGGTGCTCTTCTGAACCCACTGCTTATAAGTAACAAAACTTTTCTGGAGTTGTAACTGCCAACAGGTAAAGGGGTGAGTCGAAAGTGCCTCAAAGTCTAACTGATCGTGAGTGGAGTTCTTTGAGGCTGATACTGGGTCTTACACTATTCCTTGTCTTTGTAAGTCGTATGGATGACAGGATTGAATGCAAACCCACCAGGCTTGCAGATGATGCCGAACTGTGCGGAATGGTAGATGTAGTGGAATGAAGAGCCTTTCATAGAGAGACCTTGCTGGGTTTGGAGACTTGCCCAACAAGAACTGTATGAGGTTTAACAAAGATAAGTGTAAAGTCCTGCACCTGGGATGGAATAATCCCCAGCAGCAGCACAGGTTTGTGGGTGATTTGCTGGGGTGTAGAGGTGAGAGTAGTGTTGGAACACAAACTGAGTAGGAGTCAGCAGTGTGCCTTGGTAGCCAAGAAGAGCAACAGCCTCCTAGGCTGTATGAAAAGAAGCACATCCAGCAGATCGAGAGATGTATTTCACTCTATCTGGCAATTCTAAGGCCACACCTGGAATACTCTGTTCAGTTTTGGTCCCCCCCAGCAGAGGAGAGAGATTGAAAGGTAGGAGAGATTCTAGCAGAGGACTACAGTGGTTAGATGGTTGGAGAACTTGATGCATAGGAGTAAAAGCTGTAGCCTGAGGAGGACAAAACTCAGGGGGTTTAATCACAATCTTCCAATAACTTAGAAGCAGTTGTAGAGAAGATGGAGGCACTCTCTTTAAGAGGATATATGGTGACAAGACAAGAGCCAACAGACCGAAGGTGCTTAAGGGAAAATTCCATCTGGATGGAAAAAAAAATTAAAAAAACCTTCTTCTGTTAGAACAATTAAACACTGGAACAGGTTGCTCGGGAAAGTGGTGGAATCTCCCTTGCTGGAAACATTCAAGACTTGACTAGACAGGACCACGAGTAACATAATTGAAGGCTCTGCTTTCAGTGGGAGGCTCAACAATATGATTTCTAGAGGTCAAAGTCTGCTAAACCTCTCTGATTTCTCTGTGTCTTCTCTTACCCTGCTTGGGAAGTGTTAGTGCTTGTGCTTAACTTGTGAGTGGTACCCTTCAAAAATGTAATTCTCCATAGTTTTTTTCACTCTTAACAAGGCATTAGAACTCTGAAGATCATTTAGAATTCAAGATGATTCAGGCATCCAGTGTTTCGGAAAATCAGGCCACTGTGTTTTTACATACTGAAAAATTTAATAAAAGTGCTTTGGCAGAAGAACTTTGGTGATCCAGCTGCTTGTACCCCTGTATTCTGTTCTCTAGTTTTTTGAAACTGAGGGATTTGGATACTGGACAATTGCTGAATATATTTGAAGGTTTATATTGGTAAAATACATTTCTAGTAATTTCATTATTATGGGTCTATAAAAGGTGTTCCATTGCAACAGAGTAAGCAACAGCTTAATTGCTTAGTTTCCAAATATCTCAGTTGCTTTGCTGGCTATCTTTCTGCACAAAGTCACGGTGAGGAAGTCAAGGATAAGGTTTTGGATTTGTTTGGTATTTTTTTCTTTTGGCATTGTTTCAAAACTGCCTTGGTATGCAAATTTGGAAACAGTAAGCATGACTGCTTAGTGATTGTAAGGAGTTCTGAGAATAGCAGAGTGGAAACTTCAATTTTTTTTTTTTTTTAGAACTCTGTTGTAACTTAACATTTTTCCTAGGCTTTTAATTAAAGAAATAAAGGAGATAACGTCTGAATATGAAGTCCTGCAGGTACAGTCTTCCCAGTAAGTGTTTTTCCTTGTAACTAAGTTAGCATATAAAAAATCAATTTCTTACTCAATTTGATGAAATATGAACTATAATTTCATTGTAGTCCACTTGAACTTTTGTTTTGCATGTGCATGTAGGATGAAACAAAATGACCAAAGCAAAAATGACAAAACTGAGAGAATTCAAAAGGTGAGCTTTTTTTTTTCTGCTGATGCATTGTACTGTGTTTATTCTCACATTCTGCAACACTTTCAGATACTGTTATTTCCACTTGTCTACCGTGATTATGCTAAGCGCCTTCATCTGCCTTTATGCTGTTTTGATACTCTGACGTCGTTATAGGTGGCAAACATTTTAACATAGCACTTTTGTCCTTCTTGCCTGTTAAGGTCCGCAGTATGTGGACACTTATAATGGAAATCCTTACATCTCTGACAAAGGAAAAGGAAGCTGTGAATTATGTACTTGAAGGTCGTGTTGGCCAGTTTGTTTTAGATGGAGCTAATGTTGTTTTCAAAATTCCACGGATATTGGCTCACAGAGTTGAGAGTGACGTACACCAAGTAAGTAGTTTTTTGTCCTTGCTACACTGTATTTTTTTAAGTCCCCAGGTGTGTAATTAGATACCTTAACAAAACCTAACAGTACTTCACAAATTATAAGAGAAGATTGCTCAAGGATGGAGAAAATATGTCTAATTTGTATGTAAAAGTTTGTTATGCTGCTGTTTTGTATTAGTTATGTTTCAACCATTAGCTTTTTAAGTTGAATAACTGCATTGATAAGTCTGCCTAATTAGTACTTGATTTTTTTGTTGTTTAGACTTTAAAACTAGGTTGACCAGTTTAACTATTACTTTAAATAATGGGCTTTTGTTTCCAGTGTGTAGTATATGGTGCTGTTTAGGCCTGCCACATCTTCTGGGGCAGTGGTTAAACAGAATACCTCATTAGTTGAAGTTTTTCTTAGTTCATGTGGCTTTAGAGGCAGCTTTTAAGCACCTGATTCTAGAAACCAAACCTGAGGCTTAAATCTAGCATGTTTTTTGAAAAAATGAAACAATCAGGAACTGAATCAAAATACAAAGTGGAGCTTTATATCCCTGCTCTGACTACAGAAGACATAACTTTCTGATATTGATGCTGTTCACTAATCTTTTTTTTTTTTTTTCTTGCTTGCTATACTTGAAGCGTTGGTCAGGAAATGTATATGAAGCTAAAAACCTGAATTTCTTAACCGTCATTCAGTTATTAAATGAAGCTCTGAGGACTCTGAGAGATGAAATTTGTCAATCTAAGTTAACACCACAACTTGATTACATTGAAAATATTACTATGGAGTGCACAGAACTACTACAGAATTTGAAAGCAATCAGGTATTGTCTGGAAATTTTCTCTGGTTGCTTGTTCTGTAGTCCAAGGATCATGTGTTCCTGCCTTGGAGCCTCTTCTCAAATAATGTAGTTTATAGTGAGAACATGTTGGTTCAGTCTTTTTCCTTTGCCTCTGGGAAAATCATATTTGTCTGGATTATTTATGTAACTTTTAACTGAGATTCTTCTCTAGGTAACTTCATTTTTTTGCCCTTGCTTCATTATTAGGCTTTGTTCCTGAGGAACTTGTTTGCTTGCTGACACTTGATTTTTTTTTTTTTTTTTTTNTTTTTTCCTTGTTATGTTAATTGGTTCTGGGATTTTAAAACTTTATCTCAAACTGGCTTAGGGAAAGTTTAAGTGTGAATCTCATTGTGTGTATGTATTTTAGTATAGTTCTCCGAATTCTACTGTAAGAAACATGAAAACTATCTAGCAGTTGCTTTTTAGGTTGTGAATTTAATTCAGCGCATGCTCAAACGCATGAATAAGTTGATAGATAGCAAATATTTTGCAGTATAAGGGGAAAGCATAACACTCTTCATCTTTATGCAGAATTGTGATCTCCAACAACAGATGTGTTATGTTCATTTTCCACGCTTATATGTTACAGGCTAAAATTAGAGCAACAGCATTGTGTGTCAAGGAATGAATGTATTTCTAGAGAACAGGAAGCCTGGGAAGTAAAGTGGAAAAGCCTTCTTGGCCGGTGTCCTTTAAACTTAATGTTAGAGGTGGATCCTGTAAGTAATGTTCAATTTATCGGGTTCTGTGAAGAGGAGGGGTGAAGGTGAGAGAGGTTGTATGTCTAAGCTGGTGTATTCTATTGCGACACTTAAGCTTTATATGTAAGGTTAGGGAACCAGCACAATATAGCAGAAATTGCTTTATGAAGTAGTCTTCCATAAAGAAGATAAATTTGACTTAATGACTGGTATCTTCATTTGAGATGGGGGATGGAACCATCTTGTCAAGACAGTACATCAGCGTAAGAGCAAGCTAGTTGGTTCTGGTTTTATCCCTGTCCATCCCTCTGTGGAAACTGAGCTTTCATGTGCTGTCAGTGTGAACGTCTGCTGAGTTCTTTTTTTCCCCTTTTAAAGTCATCTGCTTGATGAATGAACAATAATTTCCATTCTGATGCTCTCACTGATGCAGGGATCTGAGGTTATACCCTTGCCTAGCTACCCAGCAGAGAGAGAAAAGTTTCATGTTGAGTCTGACAGCTGGTTTGCAGAAAACCTGTTGTAAATGATTGTCTGTTAATTGCAGTTGATATGCAGATTTTTTTTCAGCCCTCTTGTGTAATTTTTTTTCTTCTGAAAGGCACTTCCTTTAAGAGCTTCACCACCCCATTCTTTTCATCGTGCAGAAGATGAGGAGGATAACATCTTTTATCAGCATCTAGTATCAGTTTCAGGTGGGTGAACAGAAGAAGCTGCTTCTTCTCCTCCCTGCCACAATTGTTAAAAGTTACTTGGAGTCAAAAAGGCTCCTTGATTGCATTTGCAAGTATCTTTGATAGTTTCTGATAATCTGGTTCTGAATGACTCATCGCCACAACTGCCCTACGTTTTTCAACCTTGTTGTATCTCAGATTCTCTGAGGCTTTTGATATGGCAAAAAAGCAATGCTGGAGCTGTTTGGTATTTTGTTGTTCTTGCATGAAGGATGTTGAGACAGATTTCCGTGTACAAAGGTTCATTCATGAGTGCTAGAGAATACATTCACTTTAACAGTAGAAGTTGGTTCAGGTTGGAGGTGTAATAAGAAAGAGAGAAAGAAGGTAAATCTTTTCCCACTGGCCATCTGGGAAAAGAAGTTGAAGGCATCCGTTCAGGTAAGCATCATCCCTGGTGCATTCTGAAATGCTTACTCCACAGTAACTGTGTGCCATTTGATCAGGACCTTACTTGATCTCTGTGTTTGTTGCTTTTGGTCATTAGGTTAACAGTGCTGAACAGAGCTCACTTTGATCAGACGTGGCTGTTGCACTTACTGATCGGCTGATGAGTTGATTGTATTTTACGGGGTAGTGCTTATTGATCAAGTGTTGATTGTCCCTGGTATATAGTTATAAATCAGAAGCTACATGGCAAGGGTGGAAAAGAAGGGAGAAGACAGCTTGAATCATATGTCATTTGCAGACCCTTTCGGGGAAAAATGACATAGGAGACGTGTGTTGGAATTCCAAGGTGCAAAGCGATAGGGAGAAGATCCTTTTGTTTACAGAGGTGAAAGCAGTGCTTCAGCAGTCTGAGGATATGTAGGTGTAAGGCTAGAAGCTGCAAGGGAAGGGCTACAGAACTGCGAATGGAAGGTCATTTGCCTTAAAAATTTCGAAGATTAAAGCACTATGCATTAATGCTGTGAACTTCTGATAATATGAGAAAGCCTGAGACAAACTGGTGTTTGTGGAATTCTCTCTACTCCGCGGTTAAGATGTTTGATCTGAAAATCCAGCTGCAAAGAAAAGTCGCTTTATGCCTGCTAACATGGTAAGTTTTAAAAAAAAAAATAAAAATGTTAACCTCACCTAACTTCTTGAAGTGAGCCTTGAATTTTGGGGCTGGTGTTGAGGTGAATACAAAAGGAAATAATGCCATTTATGTTAGCAGAAGCTGAACCTTAGGGTTGGTGGAGAACTTTGGCTGTTTATCCAAATGATGTGCCAAAATACTGTTCTAGACAGTCTTGAGCTGAGGTACATGTACTGTACTCAGTCTGATAGTGTGCAAAACGCTTCCTTATGGTGTGCCTTGCCTTGCTCAGACTGAGGCAGTGTTAATCAGAGGGATGAGTGTGTCCACAGAGATGTTTATTGATAAATACATGTGAAGATGGTGGGGAAAACCTAGGTGGAATTTTGCTTTGTGGAGTTGATGTACCATACAATTGATGTGTATGTGGAGAGGAGGCATAATGATGACATGTGGCTGGGATTGTAGTCTGTAGAAAGGTGGAATGTATGATTAATATGTGCAAGGCGGCAGATAGAATTGTGCCTCTTGAAGATGCAGTCAGGAATAACAAAAATAGGTGCTGTCTGCATCTGGCTGCACGTGGTATGGCAAAAGGACTGATTTCACTGTCGTGCTTATGTATTAATTTATTTTTCTTGAAATGTTCATGAAGTCTAACCTGTGAATAATCTAAGGAAGTGGTCTGAGTCACTTGCATCGCGTGGGAGGCCTGAGCAAAAAAAAAAATCAAGCAATAATAAATCTCTTCACTTGCTTTTCTAGATGTTTGTGACCCTGTTTGTGAAGTACGTTATGAGAAAGATGATGAGGCGTTGAAAACTGTGATGGATAAGCCAACACAAGTATCAAGATGGTATGATGTTAATGAGAAATTGATAAAAAAGCATTGGAAAAATACACATTTACTTGTTGGAGTTGAATATATCTATCTCTTGATCCTTAGTGGAATATTTCAGTAGCCCACTCCTTGCATGTGACATCTACCTGATGTGCCGCTTTCTCCACCTGTGACCAATTGATAACTGTTTGCTGCTGAATAGGATGTGCAGCAGCCAAGTTGCAAGGTTTTTATCTCACTCTTTAACTACATTCTTTCAAGTTTTAAAAGCCAGGTGGAGAAAACGGAGAATTCTCTTTCTCGGGCTGTGTTGAGGCAGGCATATATGTTCGGTATAGCCTGAGAGTGAAAGAACAGATGTTCACAGGAGCCCTTCTTTTGTATTTAAGAAAGCCAAACAAATAAACGCGAACCAAAACAAAAAACCCTGACTCACAAGCAGAATTATGATGCTAAACTTTCTCAACAAGGCTGTTCTCATGAATCTTCTAAAATCACTTCGTTCTGTAGCTTCTCTTACAACGGTTCCAGCAAAGGGTAGAAGACAAAACAATGGTATTCTGTGAAGTTTTGGCCTATTTGTAATTTACTTAGTCCAGGAAGGTATCATAACCTTTTGAATAACACTGTATTTCATAATTTGACCCCTACAGATACTTCAAAGTTGCCTACTAGGAGAGAAAGCGAGTTAGCAAAGGAAGGCTGTCCTATACTTAAGCATGAGTAGATTTAGTTACATGTAATTCTCAAAGGGTCCAAGTAGTTAACAATTAAAGCCTGAATTTCTCTGAGTGACTTCATACAGCACGGATTTTTGTCTGCTTCTGATTCTAAAGACAGATAACAGCAAATATTAATGTTTAAGGTGTGTTCTTCCTAATAAACAAGGACTGTACCTTATATTTTAGAGAGCCATGCAATTGCAACTACACTCATCAGAAGTGGTAAGACTCAAGTTTTTGGTTTCCAGGTGATTATTAAATATCAGTAAATTCATATAGGAACAGATCCGTGGATGCCAGAGGCGATTCAGAGGAAGAATATCTAGGGAAAAGAACGTTATCACATGTGCATAAGACTTTTCAGTTATCTTTGATTGCAGAATACAGAAGACTCGTTTACAAAATATATCACAAAATCCCTTCTTTTTCTGTTTGGTAACCAAGGAAGGGAAAACATTCGTAATTTATTAATTTTGGGAGGCTGATACACAACTAGGGCTAAATCTGCTCTAATTGTCACGTGTTCTCCCTATAGTAAATTTGCCTTCTGATGACCGGGACGAATTGAGGGAAATCGTAACGGACAGATACGGGGCACACAATATATAATGGGCTTTTAAGACTCGCATGCTGCTTGTTTAATTTGTCTCTAAAACCTCTTTTTTTTTTTTTTTTTTTTAACACCTCTCCCCCACCCCCCTAAGGATCTCTTCAGTGCATTTGGAGTTGTCAACAGCATGTGAAAACAGAGACGTATTAACTGAAAAGGTTACTCTTCCGTAATTTCCTAACTGTCTAAGAAGTTAAACGAAAGATATTTGCTTTTTACATTGATTGAAGCTTAGACTTAGTATTTAGGGTGGAGGGTTGTGGTTTTTTGGGTTTTGGGTTTTTTTGTTTGTTTTTTTTAAAGTAATATTTTCACATATTTGAATCAGTTCCGTAAAAGTGTAAAAGCTAACTGCTAGGGACTTCATTAAGTTTTAGGAAAGGACAGTAGGATGTAGGTGCGCTTGCGCCTCATTTCCAGTACAATGTACAGTGTCTGAGTGCCTGCTTGTTGAGCAAGCTTTTTGGTGTGAGCAGTGGTCAGACTTTGATGTTTCTTTAAGTTTTGTGTGAATTTAAGTTGTGTTATAATGTGGCCTAAAAGCAAGTTGGATGTACAGTTGTCCATTGCACGATTGTTCACTGTAGCGTGTTGAAGGTAGTTGCAGATGAGTCACCTGTCTTCTATGCAACGCATCTCCTAGCCATTACTTATGTTCTACTTTAAATATGATTGTAAAACTATTTTGTGTTTAGTTAAAGACTGAAATATTTTTATTAATTAAACACTGAGGCCATTGCTGTTCAGAATTTGTACAGCAGTTTCCCTACACTTGAGTTTAAAACTTCTAATAATTCCTGTGTATTGCTCTAGAACTTGCCTATTGAGACTTGCAAGGGGGAAAAGATGCCCATGCCTTCAAAGATCTCAAAAAATGGAAAGGATGAATCTGCCATTTCAGAAATGTCAGAGAATGCAGGTGATCATGTTGCCCCGACAGTGTCTCCTGTCAAAAAAGAAGACCCTCTTAAGAGAGCCAGAGATGAACTGGCAGAAGAGGTTAGGAAAAGTTATTTTTAAATTTTTTGTTTGTAATTTAAATAAATGGTCATTAAGCTCAGAGAACAAATTACTAATTATATCATAAAATGCCACTTGTAATCCGCATATGTCAAAAGTTACGTTTTTCTGCTAAATAGTAATCTGTGTCATTGAGCTTTAGGGGTGCCCAATTAAGTACACCCTGAAAGCATGGAATTTGTGCAGTTATCATGCTTATAAATCACGATAAAGTTAATCGCACTTTCAGTAGAATCATGTTGTGATTTTTATCACCTATCATACTTTAACCTGTGAAACACTGCATGTGTTCAGAAACAAAAAGGAGCCTTGAATTCTTAAGTTATGCAGGTTAAACATTTAACAGGGGCTTGGGAATTCTAAGCAGAAATTTAAATATTTCCTCCTTTAGGTATTTTATTTAAGTTTTAAGGAATTCTTCCACAAGTGTTGCTGTAAAATGAGCCACAGCCTGATTTGGAAAGCAAATTGCATCTTTCACTGAAATGTTACAGTTATTTTTCATCTGCTAAAATGTTGTACTTATGTAAATAGAGCTCTAGTCTTCATGCTTATGCAGATCGTGACTAGTGTCTCAAATATATTATATCTCAGCACATTTTCTTATTTTAAAGATGGATTCATAGATGATGAGGGAACTTAGAATTAGAATTCTGATTTCAGTCCCATCTCCATTTTGTGTTTGTAGTACACTGTAGTAACTGTGAGCCTAAGTAATAAAAGGCAAAAGAAGAATTGGGAGATTCCAAACTCTTCAGATCATTTTGAGAATGGGATTTATTTCGAGCCATAACTGACAGAAATAAAGAGGTTATAATTTTGCTTTCTTGTCATTTGTCCTTCTCTAACATGCTACAGTTTGCAAGAACAGTGACGTCTGAGTCACCTCAGGGTGGTGAAGGAAAAGGAATAGCATTAGAAGATCTTTTAAACGTACTGGCTTTTAACCCATTTTTAACAAGGAACCAAATTCCCCGAACTCCAGAAAATCTGCGTAAGTCTAAAACTCTGTTTTTATAATACTTATTGATTAGGAATGTACCATGTCAATCAGCTAATCGCATGTCACACAAGAAGTAGAAGATAATTATTTCAGTGAAGGTGCAAGTTATCCTAATCATAGAATTGCCTAATATACCTCACTCAGTAACACAATACAGTAGGTGTAGTAAGATGCAGGCTTAATAAGATGTGAGTACTGTGAATTTGATTTAACATAGACTTCCTTTTTCTGTGTAGAATCTCTTTTGTGTTTAGCAAGAAGGCTAAGCATAAATAATATAAAGCATTTATACATCTTCCTTCTTGGATTGCTTATGTTACTGAAGGGACAGCAGAAAAACATTGATTTGAGAGTATGAAATTACTAAAATTTTACCTTGGTTTGTTCCATTTAGTTAGTGAAATTAGAAGCTCATGGAGAAAAGCTGTTCAAACTGGGGGCTCATCAGTCACAGAGCTGCCCCCAAATGAAGTAATGACAGAAGAAGCTCCAATGGATGCTAGACCTATAATGCACAAGGCGGCAGATTATCAATTCGTGTGCTCTATCCCTGCATCTCCTGTACCTGAGTCTGATCCTCTTTTGTCAGAAAGGAAGACCCAATTGAGTTCTACAGTATTCACACCTCAAAAGCAGATGAGGGTAAGCCATATTATTGAATCTCCAATTCTGGAAACAGCAGGAATGCAAGAGAGTGAAAGAACCGAAGAACAGGAATTAAAATGGATTGTAAATATTTCTGTACAGAATGTAAATTCTGTAGAAGACCCAGAACAGAGTTCTCAATATGTAAAGAAGAGAGTGAATACTCCAGACATCTGTTCAGAAAACAACAGTAGAATAAATGTTCTACCTTCAGACCACTTTCAGCATTCCTTAATGGATAGGATGCTGAACCAGAATGTATCTCCGTTGTTAAATTCTGCTTCCCACTTGCAGATATTGGGTGAGACATTTCCAGAAGAACTTGGTAACATGGGTACCCGCAAGTCTGCAAGCTCTGACTCTGGTTTGGATGTAGTAGACATCACAGATACAACAGAGAGTTCAAAAGATATTCAAGAATCAAAGCTAGATCTACACTCCCTGTTCAACACAGATAAAGCGCTTAAAAAGACTGCATCTAGAAACGAAGAGGCGCTGCATCAAACACATAATGGAGATGAATCTATAAGTAGTAAATCAGACCAAAGTCTTACACCAGAAAGGAGAGAGAGAGATGAATTTTGCAGTTCTCTAGAATTCTGCTTGGATGAAGCATTTTCCAAGGTCCCATCGCCAGTATCTCTTAATGAAAGAAAATATTCCCTGTCGTCTTTGCTGGTATCCTGTCAACACCTGGAGGAAATGGCATCAATGGTACACAATATCCCATTAGGCTTAGTAGCTCAATTGAAAAGTAAGTGTCCGTGTACTTTAGTAGCAAGATTTTGTCCGTTCTGCCACTGGGTATGCTACCATAAATAACCTACTCTGAACAGCTGAACCCTGTTGTGGAAGTGTAGGGAGATGGATTATTTGTATGTTACTCATTATGAAAGATGAGACATAAAAGCAAAAGAAACATGCTTCCTTTAGTTGTATGAGCATCTTGCAAGTAGGAGAAAAGGTGCTTATCTGACTTCCTGAGGTAATCTGCAGCTATTTAAAAAAAAAAAAAAAAAAAGCCTTAAGATGCATTGGCAATAGAGTAATCTGAAGTTAAATTTTGAGAATTCACAAAGTTAGTTTGAAATAGCGTATTTACTCTAAACGAATCTGTCTATTTAGAAACGCATTGCAGGTAATTGGAACTTTTGTGAGGTCAGTCAGGTGTCATAGTCCGTAATACTTCATTAATATTCTTTTTATTATGAAATATCCTGCTTTCTACAAAATTACAAAATTAGTAGTACTATTTCATATATGTTTTTTTAAATGTAAGCCAAACGCTTTTGGAGCAGTATTTCTGTCAATTAATTGAATGTTATAGAATGCTAACGAATACACTTTTTCTTCCAGATATAGAGCAGTTGAATGAGGAGCCAGACAAAATGGAACTATCATCAGGACAGAATTTGTAAAGCAGAAACACAACCATCATCATGCAGCTGTGGTTCACTTGAGCAGTGTGTACCACCTTCTCCAAGCACTACCTAGATGGAGAAGTTGCACTCCTTTCTGGTGGATTTTTTTGCGGAGACTATATTCCAGTCTCCTTGTGTAAGAGTGTCAGTTACCTGCTCTAGTTCTTCCAATTTCATGTCATCCATAGTAGCATTCTGTGCACAGCCCATCATTTATGTACAGAACTACATATTCCTTTTTAAGCCCATTTTCAAAAATAGCAGATGTTGAGTAGGTGACATAATCCTAGAAAATGTAAAACCAAAGTTTCAGTGAGACTGTCTTTCTCCTAATTCCACCAACACCCGCCACCCTCCCCCTGATTTTACTTAGTGGTCTACATTCATTGGATTCTTCTCTCTTACTGAGAGTTCTGATTGATAATTGCCATCAGCTCTACCTGTTGGTAGAGGCTGCTGTCTTTTAAACTGCCACTGAAATGCCTGTTTTTTTAGGCATGTTACTGCATAAATGTATTAAACTGAGTTAAAAATTCATGACTTGTGGTAGTGTTAATACCACTTTATTTGCAAGTAGTTGATATAAATTTATGACATTGTGTTGTAAGTAACTGATAATAGAGCTTGTGGTGGGGTGCGAGTGTAAATTTGAGGTTCCAGCAGATGAACTTCTTATTGTAAAAGTACTGACCCCTAACCTGATGTGTTTACAGAGTTTGGGAGGATTGCTAGGTAAAGTTGGTTTTCTGTTCTGTTGTATCGTTATCCTACTTTCTTCCAAAGCAGTTGCAAATAGGTTTTAAGAAGGATCTCCACCTGTATTTGACATCTTCCTTATAAAGCGGAATTTGACAAACTTTATGAAAAGAGATTTATGTGGCTGGTTGTGGAACCTATAACGTGGCTGCTGACATCTTAACAACTAAAAGGGAACTGATTCTTAATAGCCCATTTACATGTTGGTCTAATGATGGTCAGATGGCAAGAGAATTGGAAGGTCTGACCTTAGCTTTTGGCTGTCCTGAACAGGCCCAGCTGTGTTGCTTGCAGACCAGGGCTCTAGAGCTTGGTGGTGGTGACTTCACAAAGGTTCCTCACGTTACCATCACGGCTTTCACGCCCTGGTCAGAAGAGGCGTCAAAGCAGGGCCTCAGAGCTCTGGTTGGGATGCCACCAGAGGAACCTGGGCAGGCTGCCCTAGGGATGGAGCTGTTCAGCTGGGATGTGTAGTGCAGTCTGTACCAATGTTATGTGCTCTGTCCCTGCTTCTGAAGGTTCCTAGAACATCTGATCTAATTGTCTCCAGGCATTGCTATTGAAGAGTGGTGGATTTTTTTTTTTTGTTTTGTTGTTGTCTTTTGCTCTCCTGTAGAGAGAGCATCTGCTGGGAAAGACCTGAACCATAACTGTTTTTCTTAGCAAACATGTCTCCTGTATCGCCTGTGCCTTCGCATGCAGTTCCACCCTTGAAGAAGTGCATTTGTCAGCTGTGCTCCTGTGGGTATGTAAAAAAGGCTGGGGGAAGGAGCTTGGAGTAGTGGTTACTTGGCTAGCAGGCTGCACTGCTCTTCAGGGATGCACTGTTGCTCACTGCTATAAGTTGCATATGAAAAATTATAAAAAAAAAATATCTTAGAGCATTTTTAAAGCTTTAAAATAGGAAATTTCCTCCCCCAACCCCCCATTCTGCCTGTTCAACCACTTGGTTCTAGCTTTTGTCATAGGAGTAAACAAACAGCAGGGAGACTTTCCATTTTTCTTATGTAGGTGGATTGCATCTCTAAGAGGAAAGCTTTCCACTTTTTGGCCACAAACTTGCTTTTGAGTGGATGTTACTGGCTTTGAGTTTGTGTTTTAATGCAATACAATGCAGTACTTCCTTTGTAAACATGCTGATTCTGGAAAAGATACAGGGGTAGAGCTTTACAAATGGAAGACAAATGAAAATACAAGGGTTCATTAACAGTTTTGTTAGAGTCAGTCTTGTGAATGTATGAAAACTTCTTGGAAAGCAATGATTAGCTGTAGGCCCTTCAGCATAACATTAATTCTCCCATATTTGCAGGTTAACAATAAAGTTATTATTAGTGGGGAAAAAAAATCTTTTTGACTCAATCGGATTACCTTTCTTAGTTTGTTTAAAGCTACTGAATAATTATGAAGAAAGTTTAAAAGTACAAAATTCACACCCAGAGTTTATATGAGGTGGGTATGCATTGTTGTTACTCATCATGAGAAACAAGCAGATGTACTCCAAAAAGAAAACCAGTAGAAATACTGATACCAAGCAGATTATAAACTATTTTTTAGTACTCTTATCAAGTACAAGTGCATCTGCTCCCTCCATTCATCCTTCTGTGTGTATCATTCCTTTTTTAAAATCAGTATTTATTTTTGACTTTGTGAAACACGTTCCAGAGAGAAGTAACAGTGATTTGATTATTGTATTAGAGGACTATGCTGTCGAGGACCTAAACAGGTAACACTGAGATCTGGATTGAGAAGTATCATCTGTTTCTAACCAAGTAATGTACTGAAATATAGGTCTATAGGTCTATCTTTGAGGCATCCTTCAGATGCTAGATGAGGTAGTAAGGTAGCTCAGTCTAAGGATGTGGATATTACCTTGATTGTGGCCTGTCTTTAAGAAAAATTAAAGTGCATTTTGGGCTGCTGCTATATTGACAGTTCTGAATTAAGAAGTGACAGCTAAGTAAGAACTTTGACTTTCGTGTGAAGACCTGGCCTCAGGTTCCAAGTGATACATATAAAAGCGGAAATGATACATCTGCGCACCTTAGGGATCTTTACTGCTTGCGGGCAAGTGCAACACTGGCCTTTGTGTTGTAAGTAGTAGCTCGCCTGTCCACTTGTTTGTGGCAAACACTTAGGAAATTTTGGTTGGGTGCGTATTAGAAGGCCATCATAATTACATTGAACTTCAGGATTAAATCCTCTTATAGAGCAGGGATTTACTGATCAGTGAGGGGGAGCTCGGAGAACAGCAGGGTATTATCAGCAGTATAGATAGATAACAACTTTTTATATATTTTTGTGACTTCTTTAAAGTTGGGTATTTGCTGAAGAGGAATAGAGTATTCATAATGTACAGTGTTAAGTGTCTAAGATACCTATCCTGAAATACCATTCAGAAGTACTTGCCCATTAAGCTTAGGAAATTAATTTTCTTATTAACTTCCTAATCAGAAGATTTCTCCATTTAACTTTCTAAGAATAAGGAATTTGGGCTCTTGAATTTAGCTGCACTGGATTATTATTAGCTGAAGTACATAGTGCAAATACCTCATTGTCCTCTCCAGAGGAGAATATGCCATAATTTAGTGCAGCACTGCAGAGCAGTCAGTATTTTGCAGTTTAGATTTGCCCATCCTTACCAGGTGAGTTCCAAAAGGATGGGTTTCCGAACTTCTATACTCACTAGCCTTTTTTTTAATTTGGAAGGTTATACTACTGTTTTCTTACCAAAGAATATATTCATTGCTCATAGAAGCATGATGAGGTGTCTGGAATATCTTTCCTCCAAGTAAAATATAAAGTGGTCACATGTTTGGTAGTGGTATATCAAATAACATGTAGCTATAACAAAACATAAGTTGCTATAACTTTTGCAGGATAACAGGTAACTGCAGTCTGTCCTGCATATGTTCTGTCTGTACTAAACATAACTCAGTCTATTTTTAGTGAAAAGTAAAGCTAAAAATACATAATTGACTGTTGCTAGTTCACTGAGCATTTTGAAAATGCAAATACTTTTCTGTCAGTGGATTTCCGCAAGTAATGGGAGAAACAGTCTCAATTACAAGACTTAATGAACAGCAAGTCTGCTCTGTTGTGTAACTGCTGCTTTTAGAATGGTTCATTGTGGACAGTGGTAGCACTAGCTCA
>VXBH01009993.1:521-26746 GCA_013400035.1 Rynchops niger
GAGGGAGGTCATCCTCCCCCTCTACTCTGCCTTGGTGAGGCCGCACCTGGAGTACTGTGTCCAGTTCTGGGCTCCCCGGTTCAAGAAGAACTGCTGGAGAGGGTGCAGCAAAGCTCTACCAAGATGATTAGGGGACTGGAACACCTCTTTTATGAAGAAAGACTGAGGGATTTGGGTCTCTTCAGTCTGGAAAAAAAGACGGTTGAGGGGGGATCTTATCAGGACTTATAAATACTCAAAGGGTGGGTGTCAGGAGGATGGGGCCAGGCTCTTTTCAGTGGTGCCCAGGGACAGGACAAGAGGTAAGGGGCACAAACTTGAGCATAGGAAGTTCCACCTAAACATGAAGAGGAACTTCTTTACTTTGAGGGTGGCAGAGCACTGGAACAGGCTGCCCAGAGAGGTGGTGGAGTCTCCATCTCTGGAGACATTCAAAACCCGCCTGGACGCGTTCCTGTGCAACCTGCTCTAGGTGACCCTGCTCTGGCAGGGGGGTTGGACTAGATGATCTCCAGAGGTCCCTTTAAACCCTATGGTTCTATGATTCTATAACCAACTACTAACAGTGAACAACAGTTTCCCCTGACATAAAAATCTTAGTTATCTGACAGACACTGGGGCTTGCCACACAAACCACTGCAGATAGCACCTTTAGTTTTAGCAGGCTGCCGCCTCAGGCAGTACATTGTTGTTTCTAACTGAAAAACAAATTACTGGATGAGGCTGGGTGACACTAACAAGCGTCCACAAAAAATTGCATTCTACATTAACTTGAATCCGAGTTTACCCGATTCTGTTTCTCCACCATTTCTCTGTATTCAAATCTAAATCCTCATCCCACTGTACAGTCAAATGCTATAACTAGACACCTCTACTTTTTAGAAGCTAGTTGTTTCTAGACTGTAGCTTTATGACAAATCACATGAAACTAACTCACTAATAACATTTATTTTGATTCTAGGTGTCTCATGTCATAAGGGCTGGCAGGATATATAGCACTTTATCTTGTTATGTCACTGCTTAGCCCAGGAAGGAGCAAATAATTTTATCTTGAACTCTTGTATTAAAGTGTTTTTGTAAATTTTTTCCTAATTATTAAACTCTGCAATGACCCTGATAAAATATAATTCATTTTACACAGTCTCTTTAAATGATTCTATTTAAACCAGTTTCTCCTCTTGTTGAGACTAAACAAGGAGTGTCAATGTAGCTCATCTTCCCTGTAGATGGATAACTTTTCTCAGAGTATATGTTTGTCCTATCTAGCAGACCTTTTTCTCCCTAACTGCAGTTGAGTAGACTGAAGTAGGGTAAGTTCAATACTATTCTCTTCAAGTTAAAAAAAAAAAAAAAAGCCACAAAACCCCCAGAATAAAAAATCCACACACAGCAACAACATTTCCAAACTATGTTTTATATCTCTGCTGTGAGACACATATTTCAAGACTAAATACCCTTTCAGCATCCCATTTGGGATCTGTATCTGACCCTGGACTTCCATTTTTGGTGAAAATATGTGATCTCCGATAACCCATAGCACTTTACAATTTTCAATCAAAACTATAGAGTAGCAGTCATGATCTCACTGTGCTCCTCTTGTTGTTAAGAGCTACCTCTTTTCCTACCCCCATGATATTTTTCTAACGGGCTGCTGCTGTGACAGATATGCTAGAGCATTAGTTACTTTCCTTGTAGGAAATCCCTAGGGCAAATGTTGCATTACACTACCATTAACCTGATACCAGATTATCAGCATCAAACCTCTTCCAATTCCTTGCTCTTAGCAGATCAGTTTCTTTGCTTTTCATACCACGTAGCACAAATAACTTCTCTGCCTTTTGGGAAAGGTGCTATTTATGAAGCTGGCAGACCAAAAAAAATAGAGCAAAGGTTGATTCCAAATACTGACCACCCCTTCACCTCTCTCTGAACAAAAAGGTCTGAGTATTACAGTAAATATACTAGCTCTTGGAATAGAGATATTCAAGTACTTATTTTACAGTTCTATTCTCATTGGGTTTTAACTTCAATCTAGAAATCATATACTCATTTGACTGAAATTTAAAGTAGATGAGAATACTTCAGCTATGTTAGTAATTTTATCCCAGATCAGAAAAATCCTTTAACTACTGTATTGCCTAGATAGATGAAACAGTAACCACCAGCACTGTTGAGCAGCGTAAGCACAATGATGTTTCCTACAGTTCCTCTGCTTTACCAAAGCATTTAATGTGAAACTCTTTATGGCGACAGACTTTTTTTTTTTTTAATTAGCACAAAACTATAAATAAGTGGAATTAAACTTTGCTGATAAGGAAAGAATATTAGACATACAGTTTAACATAGAGCTGAAGTTAGAAATTAAAAACTTGTGCACCTTACAGCTACTTCAAGTGATCAAATATTTAGAGAGGCTGTGAGAATTACACCTCTAACAGATGCGTAAAGGACTCACACATAACTGTTCTAAGTCCTCACAGTGCTGCATCACTCTGCCTTCCTCAGTACATTCACTAAAGGTTAATTTCCTCAACTCTGATCCTCAGCTGACCTCAACTGATCTTAAGTGTCAGAAAATTAGTAAATATTGTCCTCATTTTCATCTCCACACTTTCACCTTTTCTCTCCCACTTCCCCTTTAAAACAGCTGTGTACTCCCTGTTCTCCTATGGGAAAAAAACGCTGTAACAGATTTAGATATTTTAAAGAGATCTCTCACAGTTTTAAGAGTTGCCACCTTTTCATTTCCTCCTGGATACAACCATAGCATTACCCATTTCATACGCTGATTTTATGAACTTCCTCTCCAACAAAAATTGTGACTAGTGAATGAGGTGCTCCTGGAAAATAGATCCAGTACCCCAAAGTTTTTTCAATTCATGAATAAACAAAGAGCTTCACCAGCTGAACAGTTGTTTCTATGAAACATTCTTGTTTTGCTGTAAATCCATATTCAAAAATAACAGTTCAGGCAACTAGATATATTCTTTGTTTCATTTGTACATCATAAACTGTTTAAAACTATTGTTTTCATTTAGAGTGAGCAACTTTCAAGCTAGTTTGGTAATAAATACACCTGATCAAGAATTTGAGGTGCTGTCTCACCTACTGGCAACTTCACTGTCAATACAATGATCTTGCATACATTACATACTATATGCTGGAGACCAAGTGGGAGACCAAATAATTTTGGTAGTATATCCACTAAAATGAAGTATTTCAGAGCTTTCTGCAAACTAATACTACTTCTGATTTTGCAGATAAACTGCAGACCACAGTCCCAAGCTGCAGAAGCATCATATTGAAACAAAAAAGCATATTCTGAGCTCACAACATGGAAAGGTACCCCGTGTACCGCAGTGCTTACTGAACGGGAAAGGACAAAAATCTATAGCAAGAGAAACTGCATTTTCAGGTTTCAAAGTGTTGCAAGTACTGCAGAAGAAAAAAAACAAACCCAACAACTATTGATAGTAAAGGAACCAGCAGTATCCTTCCCACACAGAACTTACTTTTGTTTAGCATTTGCATTGATGATTTATATTGATGTGGCTATAGCTCAGAGTAATGGACTAATCTTGAATACTGATGAAAACTACCATCTAATAACAAGAGCTAGATGTATTGTCATAATCCCCCTGTCTGCAAGAAACCTAATAGATAATTATGAATATTTGAGTGGGAAAAGTATTTTAACAAGTAGTAACGACCTCATAATTCAGTGCTGGAGAAAAGCCACCAATTCTTTTAATTAGTGTTTTTCCTCACAAACTGTTCTTATTAGATTCAAGGAACAATGGGGAAACTGTTATAAAGTTACTAATAGCTAAGTTAGTAACTAACATATTGCAGTTGCAACCATACCTTTGTCACTTGTAATGAATGGAAACATTATTGACACCTTATATTCTATTTCAGATCTCTGTTTTCTCGTCCGGATTGCTCAGTACTTTTACCGGCAGTATCACGTGAAAAGTTAAAACTTTTTGATGAAAGACTATTTAGAAAGTATTTAATAGAAGTATTTAAATAGCATCCAGAAATTTCACAAAGAAATGAAGCAATTCATCTCCTTAAGACAGATGTACCTGTCATTTAATGTGGACCTAGATGATGTGTTTTGTTTTTACTACCAGCTTATTTGATCTTCCATTAGCTTTATATGCTGTAACATGTACATCTCAAAAAAAAAGCAAGCAGTAAAGCTTTTTTTTTTNATAATGCTGCAAACACTAGTGAATGTTGGTGGAAAACTGTTAGGGTATTCCAGTGCAAACATTCTTTGGATTATCCTTCACAATACTGGCCTTCAGCATGTTCCTTCTCATTTGCCAGTTAAGTGTGAGGCACAGTTGAGGAAGGGAGTAGATAGTTTTTGGCTCTGTCAGGAGGACAGTTAAACATTCACAAGCCTCCCTCTGCCTCCTCTGTCCCTCCACGTTTAATGGAGGGATTTCTTTCACAAATCTTGTTTTCTGTTCTGGCATTAATGCTTGCATTCTAAGTGTAAAATGAGCAGAACTTCAGGCAATAAATACCCCACTCTGTTCCAATTTATATAAAAAAAGAAAACAAGTTTTGAGGATCAATTCCTATTTCTTATAATATGCATCTATGGTCTAATGGCATCTTCCCACTGTACCAATGTTTCTCACATTGGTATAACCCCTCCACCCCCAAACACACCCTCAAGCATGTTTATCTGTCTTTCCCATACATTCTTTGCTCTTTTGATCCTCTGAACATGAAGAAAAATCAAATAGTTCTTGAAAGGATGGGCAACATATTCCCACAATATTATTGAAAAATCAGAATCAACAGTCCTTGATTAAAAATCATATGCCATCTTTGCATTATGTGGATCTCTTGCTCAGACAAAGCTCCTTTTGACTAAAGGAACAATTATGGACCTCATCACTGACTCCCCACAGCTCTTATTCCACCATTGATGGAATAACCAAGGCTCAGCTTTCTTCTTATGTTCCCCTTACCTGTGAATCCCAAAAGCTGTAAGCCCCAAGCTGCAAGGGGTGTGGAATGCCAAAAGCAGATAAGTGCTCCTACGCAGCATGTGTTCACAGCAAAGGTACTCTGTTATACAAACACACTATTTTTAGCTAGGAGTTTGTTTCCTCAGGATAGCGCAAGTAAATTGGGAATACATTTAAAGTGATCAAAATAAGGCTCTCCCTACTTGTACTGGTTTATGTTTTGGAAAAGAATATTTGTATTTAAAACTAGAAATAGTGAGACTAATGAGATCCCTGTGTGGCTATACTGGCAGTTCTATTGACATACACACAGTTGTATAGGAATGGGGAAAATTTATATCATTCTTAGGTAGCAATGTAACAGCACATTCTAAGGGAAATAATGAAAGCCAGTGTGTCTGTTTAACTGTACCAGTAGAATTACTGTAAGTGTAGTTCAGGATCAAATTAATCAAGATATGGCAAGCAAATGAAAGTAGCCCTTAGCTAAATACGAGGTTTGAAGATTTGTTGATAGCTAAGAGAAAAGTTTCTGCTATAGGATAGCAACTCTTCAGATTCATTCAAAAAAATCCATCACATAAAAAAATGCATTCAAAACCAAATTAAAGTTAAACATAAGACAAAGAGCTTTGTATACAGGGTGAGAGGATTTTAAAAATAAACAAACAGAACAAGACCAACAATGTCTCTATTTTTGATAGAGCCTTAAACTTTACAAAACAGCCAAATCATCCACGTGATATAACCAAAGCAGTCCTTACTGCTTTGAGAGTTAATGTTGGCTCTACTATAAGCTTTCTGTTCTTCAAGCATTTGTATAGTACAGATACTGTAATATTACTTCTCCGAGTCAGATTTTTCAGGTCAGTAGGTAATAGGAGTAATCTTCTGGAAGTTTTATTCCAGTGGCTGCAAAATATAGATTTTTATTCCGCCCCCACCCCCCACCCCGTGTTTCGATTCAGAGTGAGAAAGCTCAATCCCATGTTTTCCTCAGTAGGTTTGTGAGCATACTTCTGCAAGCTGTGGAGGAAAGTGTCTCAGACCTTTCTTGTTTCAATCATACTTACATATTATATAAAATTAGCCTAGTACAGTATACAAATAAAATATGTAGGAAGTCCTTCATTCACTCTGTGGGGAATTTCAAATATGCCTTCTTGCTTTTGTGATTTACAAATAAAATACAACCAAGAAGTCCCTAGTGGTGGATATTATTTGTCACTCACAGTGACAAATAGGTTTGGGCTGTCATCACCCAGTATAGTGACAAATAGGTTCCTGAAAATCTTGGAGACAACTGAAGTGCCAGGGAGCAATGCTGAAATTTTTGCAGTCAACAAAAATCCATTTGCTTGTCCCTGTTAAAGGTAGCTCATATTTGCAATTTAAAAAAAGTTGTCTATAGTTGGGTCCTTCCCTCAGAAGTATAGTTTGACAATTTTAAGATACTCCTATCTTTGCCTCTACTTTGTTTTCCCAGACCAGGCTTTTGACATCTTGTTTTGTTACCAACAGATACATCAAATACATACATCCATCTTTTTTAGGGCAGCTCCCTCCCTTTGGGATACATTACAGAATGAAAGCTTTCAGAATAGAAACAAAAGCAAATTGAAATTTCAGTTAGAACTGAATGGCTACAGAGCATCACAATGATACTTGTAAGGAAAAGAATTTCCACAGAAATGGAGTTGTGAATCTTCTTGGGAAAAGGAAAAAAAGATTAAAGTATACACCCTAGTCAGAAAAAATATTTCTTCAATATCAGCAGCAGCTCCCCAGAAAAGTTTCAGAGCTATCACTACTCCAGGAAAAATTGTGCTTTCACAGACAAGAAGATTTAGTTATTTCTACTTCAAAGACAAACTGAGCTTCTTTTACTTCCTGAAAAAAAAATTCAATTTCAAGAAATGCTATTAGATTCTAACCACTTCATATCGGACTGTAATGCAATATTAAATTTCCTGTAAATATCTTTATTCTGTGAATAAACAGGTAAAGACACTCACTTATCTGATACTTTCCAGTGTGAATTCCTAATACATGAGAAGTATTTGGTTATTCAAAAATATAAAACTGCTTAGTTATTAATTAATTGATTGAATAATTGCTTTACTTTGAGGGAGAAAGCTGCAGAATTCTGTGTTTTGGTTTGAACAACCTCCACAGATCACTCCCCAAGTATAGCCAAAGAATACAGAAACAAAGTTGAACATACATGCAAGCTTGCCTACACCTAGAAGTTGCACCAGCGGATCTACCTTTACTTGTACTTGCAATTTTAAATTCTTGTATTTTGTACTACTTTCATTCCAAATTACAACACTTTATCTCAGCACTTTGGTTTTAGCTAGGAGAGTTTGTTTCTGGATGTTGTTTAAAAGTCTGCTACAGCACAGTAAAATGGATGGGTTCAACAAGAAGAGAATAACTCAAACAAGACTATCCTGGAGATACTAAAAGGGAAGTCCAATAAAATTCTCAAGTCTAAAAGTTTTGTTGGCATTGCGTTTTTTGTTTAATTGTTAATTTGCATTAGATTTGCTGGCTTTTCACCACAATTTAGAACTTCATTATCTCTAGGACACCATTTTGCCTCTGCCTGAAGAACTGAAGCACGCCCATGCCAGGCAGGACATGGAATTGAAAATAAACTCTACCACAGAGGCAGCCTGAAGTAATTAGAGAAAATGTCTCCATCACCTCCCCCATACCAAGGGCAGTATCTCAATTCCCTGCTCTGCCAGCAGAGCAGACTCCATAAAAGAAAAAGCTAACAGCGTCACAAGCAGGTAACACTGAAACAAGAGAAGCTCCTTTACTTTCCAGCCTCCCGACATGTAACACAGTAAGTAGCAGAGGCTGCTAAATAAGAGAAGAAATACTGAGACAAGAGTCCCAATCAGTTATAAGCGAACCATTGCTATTTAGTATCACTAGGCTCAAAATACAAGAATAAAGGATTGTTTACCTCATTTTAGCCCCATTTTTAATTACTTCACTCTCATTAGGTATTAAACTTTCATCATACATCAAACTTGCCACAAAAAGGTAAGAGCAAACTGAAGTGGACGAGGATTTCACTAACACAGTACAGTGTCATCAGAACTTTTTCACATATTTTTGTTAATCTATTCGTCAGCATTCATCAATCCAATTATCTTTTTTGTCAACACAGTGGGTTCCTCCCCCATTTTTTATTTCCAATGTTCAATAAGCACACTTATCGATCAATAACCACTCACTTTTAACATCCATTTTTTGAGAATTAGAACAGACACATTCAAGAGGTGGGAAATTCAAAGCACATTTTATGTGGCTGCCGATGCAGAGGTGGTGTTACAGTACTGAATTTGTGTACGTATACAGTTATTCTGGTTAGCTGTTTACAGTTTGTGCAGTTTAAACCTTTGGTCTTTAGAAATGTTCTCCATTACCCACATTTTAAATATATTGCTTCAAAATTTATTAGTCTGCCTCACACTGATTTTATTTAAATTTTTAAAGTTCAATAGAGAGAAGTTCCTATTGTGTTTTGCCTCCTTTCCCTGATTAGTCCCTAAACAAAGCATATTACAACATTGCATTTACTATTTACTGAAACACAGAACATTGACTCATTTTTAAATTAACTCAGAGAAAACATAGCAGAAAAGTTATTACTACAATGCAATTTAGAAACAGTCTATCAAGTTGTCTCCAAAAAATACAGAGTTTTTGTCACAATACAGCATCTTAACTAACATTAACTTAAAAGAAAAGGCCGATTCTCATATTGGCTACCTGCATAGGTTTGGTAAAATTGCTTATGTGACATATTCAGTTCACCCATGTGGGAAAAAAAAAACTTTGCAATGACTACAACAACAGAAATAGTGAATATATGTTCAAAGATTAACTTAATACCAAGTATCTCACAATTGTGCATTTTATCAAGTTTTGATTTTTTCCAGCTTTGACTTTGAACCCCGATTTGTTTATTCCGTTATTCTGACCTGACTGTGATGGTCCCACTCCCTCATAGATACCTTTTTTTCCCCTTGCATTGCTGATGGCAAGTACCTCTTTATGTATTATTTTTATGTATGGTTATTAAGGAAGCAAATATAAATAAGGTCAAGGATCTATTTACATTTCTGACTTCATCACAGACATGCTTCTGCTGGAATTATAGTTAACTTTATTTTTCAAAAACCTCCATGGGGTGATGGCACCAGGTTATTATTTTTTTTCCAAGAATACTGTAAAACGCACTGATGAAAAACACTAAACAAACTCTACTTTAATAGTGCCTCTTTTGACATTATGTTTAGTGGTGTTTGTTTGTTTAAGCCAGTTAAAGGGCCTTGAGGGATCCTTACAGAGCTCATAAACACTGAATTCATGTTTTAATCTCCATCCTCTATACTCAGTGTTCCAACAGACTTCAGCACTGTCAAATCCTACACAATGGATGAGCAAGCATTGCAGTTTGCGTCATGATCTCGTGCTAATTAGCCGGTCACCTTCCTGCCTCCATTAGCATGAGTCTAGAGCAGTCTCCCTTCCTATGTGGGCACCTAGAATACCTCTTGGAAAATAGAAGTCAGAGACTACAAATGAGGAGACATAGGGCAGAAAGGTTTAACAACGTGAAGGTTATGAACACTGGAAGTGGGGCAGAAAAGGACCAGCAGAGCCCATATCCAAACACATATATCTTGCACATAATTTAAAGCTACAATTTCAACCCATATCATCCCCCTACAAAGCAGTTAAAAAGTCTGTGTTTTGAAACGAAGTGATACATCTGTTGTTTTACCTCATAACAGGTTAATACATAGAGTTAGAACTCTGGGCTAATGTCCTCTACTCCTTGAATAAAATAGTCTATTTTTACAAAGAGGAAAAATGAAACCCTGAATTTAGAACAAGTGTGCATGGAAATAAGAAAGAGGGTTTTCTTAATGCATGATACACAAATATGGCAAAGTTACTCCTGAAAGATATGCTGCAGAGAAAAAAATAATACTTAAAGAATTATATAATACTTTTATTTTTCTTAACACAAATAGACTCAGGAGGAGTCCAGACAACAAATTACCATTTTAAATTTATAAGGGAAGAGCTATTTAAGATGCCTTTAATATATCTATGTTTTATTTATTAGAAATGGAAAATCCTTAAGACTTCACAATTACGTAAACACTAAATAACTGTATTTGAAATAATATGCCCAGCAAGTTCCATGAAGGTTCTCTTGTTTGTTTGGGTTTTTTTAAAACAAAAACAAGTACTGTAAAATTAAACACTTAGTATAACAACAGGCTTTCTTTTTGAGTGGTTTTTAACAGTACAATTTCTTAAATAGATTACTAGAATTTTTTTAATAACACACAAAAGTTTTAGAACAGTGCTGTTTTGATGACCATTTGGGTTTTTTTTTGTTTTGTTCTATTTTTTTTTTTACTTTCAAAAATATGAGCTGCCCTTTCTTCCTTACCAAGAGATGAGGGATCTTCTATGCTATCCTAACAGTAGATCTCACCACATTTCCCTACTTTGTAATCAATTATTTTAGTCTACGTTACACCTGAGCTAATTAAGGTACAATCAGTTCAATAGAAATTCTCAGTTACACTACGTATATATTAATCCCCAAGTCTGTTAAAGAAAAGTAAGCCTTCTGTTGGCCACATTAGGGCCAGAGCTGCCCTCAACATGAACAAGAAATAAGCATTGCTATGTGGCCGTTAAAATTGACATGCACAATATTGCCAATATCTTGGGTCACTGTCACTTGCAAAATAACGTTGCAGGTGCCATCCTTTCCTTTCTCTCAAATGCCAATAAAACACAATACCATGCAAGACACAGATAAGTTACAGAGCAATAGTTGAGAGAACTCTACAGAACAGAAGGAATCAGTCATCACGGTACCTTCCATGCCCCCCACCTACAAGAGCTCTCTAATGTGCTATTTCTCTTCCAACAGCTGACTCAGCTTCCTAGTTTTCTTCTCCCATTGATTTTTGGGTTAGAATATGAATTTAACTACTCCAATGGGTCATTAATGATACCCACCTATTACATGAAGGACCCTCAGCTACTGGGGAGCTTGCAGCTTATTATAAAAGCAGTAGCAGGCTGTGTTCATTTCTTCCTTCTAAGGACTGGAAAAACACAGTTGTACATTTTCTTCAGACCAGACTGCATGGCATTCGCCATGCATAGTGCCAAACCAACTATTATTTCAGATGCACGTGCTTAAAACTGTACCTTACAGCACTTTCAAACCCTGTATCTAATCCCTGTTCAATTCCCTTTATTTTTTATATTTTCCACAGAAGGTAAAAATAAAAGATGGAATTGCTGTCTGATGATGGATAGTAAAGTTAGACCCAAGAGTTCTGTTGACTTGAAAAAGGGGTAAATATCGAATCCCACATAGTCCAAGTGACATCAACTCCCATTCTCCAGCCTGGGATCATACCATCCCTACAAGAGCAGTCTTTCCTTTTTCCTTATAACAAGGACCTTCACTTACTTGGGATGTTTCATTCATCTAAAAGGTATAAACGAAGTAAGAGCAAAGCGAGAGTAATATTTTCATAGTTCTGTTCTACTCCTCTCAAGAATAAACTCAGGGCTCCCTGACACAACTCGAATTAAACAAACTTGTTTGAGTTAGCTTTGCTTTGATTTGCCCTCATTTGTAAAACTCTTCAAGATGTCTGCAGGAGTGGTGTTACAGAAATGCTAATGACTGACTGAGAAGATGCCATGGTCTAGGATAAAGCACACTTATACAGTTCTAAATTTACATACAGCAGAGGTCCATATCTGATAGAAACCATCATGATTCTACTAACTTAAAGGGAGCCCTGCATGTTACCACAAAGTATAGACCCATTCCAAAAAAATAGAAAGACTTTTGAGGATCAGACTAAAAATCTCTATGGCTGTAATAAGCATAAATTAGCTACTTGTCTGCTTGATAAGAAAAGCAAGTGAACCTGTATACCAGCAGGCATGTATTTAACCGTGCCTACTTTCTCCACCCAGGAATACTCATTCAGCCAAAGAGATATCATAATTTACATTTGAATTTCGCCTCTTCAGAAAGGACATATTTTCTCCTTCTGAAAGGACATCCAAAATAATATAAAAGTTGAAGTGCTTAGAAACTTAAAATATAAAGCTTATTCACAAACTATTAACAAAGCTCTTAATACCAGATCATTGGTATAATGTCATATGTATTACAGGACAGACATTCTGGGTAATGGTACTGTAATGATGAAGAGTGTGCAGAGACCAAGGTGGCTTTTAGACTTCATTGAACAGAAACAAGATTGGTTCCCTTAAGAAGTGTTAGAGAGACTAAGCTGAGACAGCCACAATAAGTAAGAGGTGGGGTTATTGTGATGTTTCAGTAGTATTTAGGAGAATAATTAACAAGAAAAAAACCTCTAAAGCTTCTAAGATGACACAATTGAACTACTGGTGAGTGAAGTACATTTGGGTTATCTGAGTTGTCTCTAAAACTGCAGAACAACCCTCAGAGATACAACACATACAACTCTCATGGTTATTTTCTTTGAGTTAAACATGCCAAAACTGGGAATTTTATAAAAAACATCCTGCGGGGATGGGAGAACTAAAGATTGCATACTAGGTTTTATTAGTATATCGTCTAATACCCCTTTTTCTATGACCTTTGAATCAGAAGACTGTTAGATCCCTAGATGCAGCACCCTCTTCCCCCCCAGCATACAGGGATATGATTTTTAAACCGATGTTATCTCTAAGAGACTGTAAGTAGCTACAATATAAAAGAAAACTGACTAGCCTAAATTCTTTGATGGATTGTTGATGACTGCAGTTAAGCGCTGCTTTTTCTTAACACAATGTTGATAATGGTGAAAATCTAATCCATGGTGAATTTACATGCTTGAACTAACATTGATTCAAAACCCCAGTATCTGCTGTTAAGCATTATACTAGAAACTATCCCATCCCTCTTCTGCTACAACAGAAAAAGCCATGCGGTTTGGACAAGCCCTGGGGGAGGGAGAGGAATCCCGTGCCAAAGTAAATAGGCAGGTTTTATTAATCAGTGTTCCATAAGGCCACATCTACTTAAAAGTTTCCTTGCTTAGAAATGGCACAACCCCTCACATGCTTATTTTATTCAAATATGAACTCCATTTTAACATGAAAACAGATTTAAAAAAAAAAATCATCTTTTCAGGTGACAGTTCTATTTAGGTGCAGCACCACAGTAGTCTACGTGTTCTCTGTGGTTCACATAACACTGTCATATGACTGATATCATTGCCTAGTATGCCAATAAAAAAGTGGACAGGCCTTGTTCTGATTTTAAACACGAGTCCTTTTTAATAATTTTATTTAGTTCACTTCATGGAAAAAAGTTGTATCACTGACTTAAAAACAATTTTTTTTAGAGCAGTTTTATAAAATAATAGAACTCTGAAAAAATAGTCACAACTTAAGTAGCTCTTTCATATAATTTATGTAGGGTTTCACTAATTGACAGAATGAGAAATTGGCAATTCATTTATTTTTTTTAAGATTGAACAGAGAGCAAAGAAAACTTAATGAAATAGTTTAGAACTCATCATGGTAATGCTGTATCTCTCAACTAGGAAGCAGAAATAGTGTACATAATATCAAGGGGTTGCCTGATGGGATGTGTTTTCCTGATGGGATATGTTTTATTAGCCATTTTTTGCTTCACTACCGGGTGGCCGCATTCTTGTTTTTATTTAGAGTCCTTAAACTTCCTGACTATTTAAACGGCAGGAAATAAAATACAGGCTAGATCAGGTAGCGTGGAGGAGCTGCCTATTCAGTGATATTCAAGGCAATTTTAATGGAGCCCAAGAATACCATGACTGGACATGTGTTAACACAAATGGTACCACCATAGGTGCATGAAGACAGCAGCTGTCTGCCGTAGAGACAAATTATTTTCATTGTATAGATTTGGCTAAGTTGCAATTACTCAGTTACTCCGAGTGAAGACAAAAAAACAATAATTCTAACTAGTGTTTCATCTTTGCCACTCTCCTTCCATCTCCCAAGCTTCACAACTTTTAAGTTTTTTCCTCACATCCAAGCTGTCAGATATATTTTAAAATGAGTAGCTTGAAATGTTTGGCTACCTGGGGCCGTAAACCCAGCAGGTCAGCAACAGACACTGTTGGGGGACTTTCCATGGCTTTTACTGGAATTAAAACAAAACAATCAGGAGGGAAGCGTCATGGGTATGGCGATAACTTATTAGTTCTAACTCACATATCCCTGCAGATCACAGCGACCTCAATCTGCTTAAAAAATGGCTTCCTTGGGTTAGCCAATCTTTCTATTAAATAGGTCGGCCTTCCCTGGAGCCAAGATCTGCCTCCTTCTGCATGGATTATTATAACAGCACAGGCAGTATTTTGTGCTCTGACAATTTCCAAATAAAAATCAGTCCTACAAAGGCTGAGATTGTTTATTTTTCCTTAGGGCATTCAGTTGTTCTGATTAGGGACAGAGTAGAAGAAAAGCTGGATATTAAAACAGCAAAGCTGTTGTGAACCTGAGGTGTTATTTTTAGTTTAATTAACAATAGAGGAAGACACAGAAATGAAAACAAATCATACGACACCTAAAATATGCAGACAAGGATACACTATGTGACCTGCTAGGAAAGATCTCTGTGATAAAGACACAGAGGTAGTAAGAAATACATCCTGCATATCTCCAGAGTAGGAAAATTGGCGGGGGGAAGGGCAGGAAATAAGTAATCTATTATAATTTATAACACTGTTATCCAACTTATTAACTGTGTAGCTTTATTCAAAAGAGACACTGTAAGTTATTTCAACCTTATAAGTTACTAGCAAAACCAAAGATACTTTTTCACATCCCATAAATCTCCTCATCTTCCATAGTCGCAGAAACACCAAAATGAGTGAATGCATCGAAGTATGTACACATCCACTACCTTTCATAGAATCACACAATGGTTTGGGTTAGAAGGGACCTCAGAGGTCATCTAGTTCCAACCCTCCCACCAGATCAGGTTGCTCTTGAACACTTCCAGGGATGGGGCATCCACAACTTCTCTGGGCAATCTGTGCCAGTGCCTCACCACCCTCACAGAAAATAATTTATTCCTGGCATCTAATCTAAATCTCCCCTCTTTCAGTTTAAAACTCTTACCCCTTGTCCTATTGCTACAGTCCCTGACAAAAAGTCCCTCCCCATCATTTCTGTAGGCCCCCTTTAGGTATTAGAAGGCTGCTTTAAGGTACCCAGAGCCTTCTCTTCTCCAGGCTGAACAACCCCAACTTTCTCAGCCTGTCCTCATAGCAGAGGTGCTCCAGCCCTCTGATCATCTTCATGGTCATCCGCCAGACCCATTCCAATATGTCCATGTCCTTCTTGTGCTGAGGACTCCAGAGTTGCACACCGTACTCCAGGTGGGGTCTCACAAGAGTGGAGTAGAGGGGCAGAATCACCTCCCTCAACCTGCTGGCCATGCTTCTTTTGATGCAGCCCAGGATACGGTTGGCTTTCTGACTTTCACACTTACCTTTTTCCTTGGAGTTTCTGGGAAGTAGAAGGAAGAAGATCTCAGACTACTCACTCATTCCAGATTGTTGGGAATTGAAATGAAGAAATTTTTTTTTTCCAGCCCATCAAGGGTACAACCTAGCAGGTTTATACCACATCACTTGAAGGTCTCATTTAAAACTCTAAGCAGACATTGCAACAATTAAATAGAAACCCCTAGGTTTCATCCCCAAACTTTGATCCCCTCATAGCTGTGCTTACACAAACTTTACCTCAAAAACCTTCTTTTCTACCAGAATAACCTCCAGTTCCTTTTTATAACCCACTGGGGTCAACAACAGCACCTGCTTCTATGACTCAGTGGTAATTACCTTGCACCTGCACACAGAGATCAAGATCCTGATATCAGAATGACTCAAGAGAGGAGTCCTGTGTTACTGGGCAGGGTCTTCAAGTTTTCCCTGCTACTAACAGCTAATGCATATTATCAAGTTTCCTATTAGATCGTAATCTTATAGGCTAGATTAGGTAAATGTCAGAATGTTATTCTTATGCTAATGAATTATTCAGCATTTCTTACGGTAAAGCTATTATTGGCACCACTGTGACCTGAAAGTAGTTTAATTTTTGAAAGACCATAAATAAATTTACCTCTACCTGAATATTTCTTTTATTTTTCATAAATACCACCATTCACATTTCATGAAAATGTTAAATAGAACAGAAAGCAAACAAGCCTGTTTTGTACTGGAGGTGCACATAAAACTGTACATGAATTACTAAACACTCTGATTTTTAGAACAGAATAATCAAAGCTTATCTGAAAAGTCATGCAGAACCAGAAGTAATATCTAATCTCAGCCAGATTCTAATTCTGGTACTCTGTCTTTGCTTTTACCCTTTCAATTGTGGTTGAACTATTTATTTGCATTTTTTTTTTTTTGGTCATCTTTTTGTTGCTTTCTGTGAAATTATGAACATACAGATCTCCATTTTATAGATAAGTTTGTCAGTAGGAATAATTTTATCCAAGGCTTCAATATGTATACAGGAACTGATTGAATGCTTTCAAATACTTCACTTTTGCTAATCCCTAGAACTGTTTGTAATTGCCATGACTAATCCCAGCTAGTCACTTGGGATTATTTCTGCTTCCTAACCGAGTGAATTCTGAGCATTCAAAGAATATTCTCAACTCATCGGATATTGATATTAGCAAAATTGTTTAGCACCATAATTGACCCCAACTTTCTGTTGTGTGACTTCAGAAACCAAGCTTTGGATCATATTTACAGCTGTGCTTAAAAGCTTCATTTGGGGTCGGGGTAGGGAAGAGGCAGAGGGGAAAACAACACAGAAAGAACAGTAGTTTCATCTTTTATGAGCCCAATCCACAGGACCCCAAGACAATCCAAAATAGCAGAAGCTAAACACCTTTTCAATATCACTACAGAAAAATTCAGTTACAGCAGCAGGAGGAGGGGTGGAGACGTTTTAGCCACAGATGAACAAAAAGCGACCCTTAGCACATAGGAAAAGGCGGCTCTTTTTTTTTCCCTAGCAGAAAAATAGTAAAACCAGCCTGCAACTCAGTAACAAACCACTTAAGAAGACCCATTTTAAATTACATCTATTAGCAAAGGAACAACAGCTAGAACATTTCTAGCCAGCTGTATGTAATGGTAAAGCAAAGAGCAATAAAATCAACTGGCAGCTGTCACCTTAGCTGTTGTCGAGTACTAGCTGATAGTCCACCGCAAAACAAAGCACTGTAGATTTTTTGTGGTTTTAATAGACTTTCTTTTCCATAATTAGTTGGAACTAACTGACTGAAACACTAAAACAACCTATCAGGCTAAGCAACAAAATAAAGATTAACAGACCAGCCTGTCCCTCTTCTCTTTTGCCTCAGCCATTTCTCCTACCATTTCAGAAATATTTATTTCTTGAAGAGTAAATGAATTCTATTTATTCCTAGAAATAAAGGTATTCTTATCCATACCATAGAACTTCTCATAATGCTTTCGCATTCTTAACAGTAAAACTCCCACGAACCGCCGTCAACCCTACAAAAATAATTTGAAGCCACAGCTATAACAACTCCAGATGCTGCATATCCTGTTTAGGTCACTTTTCATTTGTAACTCCAGAGACATTACTACTACTGGAATTCTTTCTGGATCAAAAAAACAGTTTTATTGACAAACTCCTCTATTTCAAGCAGAGATATGATTAAGAAGGCCTATATTTTTAGTTAAGGATTGTTCTGAAACTCTGTTTCCTGTCTTATATGTGTATACAAATTTCTTCAGATTTAATGAAGTTGAGAAAAATAGTTTTACACTTACAGAAAAAACCCCGAACAATAAATGAAGGGACTTCACTGATAGCAAATAAGGAACAATAGCTTGAAAATTTTGAAGAGAAATCCCGAAAGCTTCAATTTGGTGCAAAGCACTTGCTATTATTTGGGCAGGAAACAAGGGGAGAGAGAAATATAGAGCGACTACTATGAGTCATCTTTACTGTGGTTCAGAGACTATGACATGCATCTGGCAGGCAAGGAAGAATGGAATTTTATGGCAGTGGCAGAAAAATACAAAGCAATATGAAGCCAACAGACAGATCATTTAATAAACTCATATTGTAAAATAATTGAAAACCACTTTGAAACGAGGAGTCCCCTTCAGTTTACTGCTAATATGCCACAGTTTCACTGCAGAGAAGTTGAGGGACAGCTGCATACTCTGCAGTAATGCTGTCATTCCTGTTGTATTTTCTTTTCCTATGTGCCTTGGGTCACTTTTTGTTCATCTGTGGATAAAACTTCTCCGCCCTTCCTGCTTCCTAAACACTTTTTACACAAATGCACAAGAAAAAGAAATTTATGAACAAAAGACAAATACTTAGCATTGGAAGAGGGCAAATGAAAAAATACTGAGTATGAACCTGCCAAAAATTCTGTATTTAGGATCAGCCTAAACTTCTCAAAATTTAGATGAACTTTGTTAAATGAAGATTATTCTCCTAATACTTAGTGATAGGTGGCTGCCTGAACAATGCTAACCCCATCTCTCCTAGGACACATCTCATGGTAAAATCTACTTGGCTACAAGAGGAACCCATCTCTGTCTCAGTCTGTACCTCGCTTTGCTTACCTGGCTCGACTGTCTGCAAACCCACACACTGCCAAACTCTAGTGTGACCAGCACGACATCCTTGAGCTGATTTTCCATCAGTTCTGACTATAAGTATCTTCAGTTGTGAAATGACCAGAAAGGAGACCAGAAGACATCTGACACAAGATTTAAAAGCCACCTGACAAAATTACTCTATACTGTAAAAGGCTGAGGTCTCTCCAGTTAGATAAAAAATATCAGCCACGGTAGGAACAGCAACCACAGCCAACAGAAGAAAGGTAGACAGGCTGTTGACCAGCAAGTTTTTGAGGCAAGTCTATGCACGTAGAGACTGATGAGAGGAGATTATGTGTTTTTTGAAGACTGACATAGAAAGCATGTGTTTCCTTTTATTATGCAAATACCAAAAACGGCAGACGCAACTATTTTCAAAGCAAACTGATTTAGCCACACAATTGCTGTGTTCAACATCTGGTTTAATCTCCTGCTTACTCCCCAAAACTGAACTGTACAACTAACACATGCTTTCAAATGCACTGAGGAATTCAGATGAAATAAAAAATATCTATGGCCTTACCACCTAGACTTTAAAGGCAGCGGGGGTTCCTCATGACAGAGGGACAGAGGGCTCCCCTGCCGCCTCCCGAAACAGGGGAAGAGCACCTTCCCCTGATGTAGGTGCTGATGGATGCGCCTGGGAAGCTGAGCCCTGCCTTCCATCTGCGCCACCTCGGGGCACTGGCCAGTCCTATGGCTGCAGTTGTAGATGGGGACATTCAAGAGATTTCCTATTAGTGCTCAGCTTCTCAAGTTAAAGCCAAGGTGGGGAGAAGCTGTGGTATTCTCTGACCCTGGGGGTAATGCCCACTGAGCAGCTTGGGAGCAGGAAATGGATGCTGTTGGAGTTGGCAAAAGCTCTTTAAAACTCTCTCTACCACCTGGAGAGTTTTATAGAACAAAGAAACAACTCAAACTTTAGGTGGGCAGCTTTTCAGTGTTACAAGCATAAAAAAGCACCTACGCTTGCCTCAGAGTTTCCACAGTGTTTGGTTTTGCCTTGACGCGGCAAAATATTCCAGTGAACCGTCCCATCAAAATATCTCAGCTAAAAGTGCTGAAAGCTAATCTTCTGGCTAAGCACTTCACTAGATTCCCGATTAGTGTAACTGTAAGTATTGCAAGTGATTGAAAAATACAGAGCATGAACAAAAAAACAAATACGTGCAATGATATGTAGAGCGTTCGGTTTCATGAAAATGTAAATGTTCAATGCACAGATAAGATGGTTAAAAATGGAAAAGACAGCCTGAGCATAAATATATATGGTAACTACACAGCAGTAACTGACAATAGTGGATCTATTTTACAGAATATTTAAATCAGCAAAAAGCCAAGATACAATATTTAAATGAGTCTTTATCATAAAACGTATCTTGAAAGTTCTGTGGAATAATAATATCAGCTAGGGTATACTTTAAAGATTGTAATTGGACTTTATCCCAGAAAAGGCTAAATAAATTGAAATATGTTTTATATCATTATGCATATTCTTTTGTGATAAAAATAGCTTTATATTTCTTAGCAGTTCAAAAACCTGTGCAACAAGGGAATAATAATAAAGGAAAAGAAGCAATCAAAATAAGAAAGGGGGGAGACTTCTTGTATCCCTCTGCAAAAGAAGTATTAAATTACAAAAAGAGGTATGTTCAAAAAATTGAATAAGCCGCGCGTATCTCCCAGATGACTCTTGGAAAAAATTCAAGAATTGTCTCAAACACTTGTAGAAAGCATATAAGACGGGTTTTTTTTAATCTCAAACATAAAAATGTGTGAACTACAATATTTACTGAGCGCAGTTTTATCACATAGCCCTCTAAGAGAATCCTACAATAGTATAATATCAAAAGTCTATAGTCCATAAAATTTCTTCAGTAAACTGAAGAGCCTCCCCAACACATTCCTCCATACAATGTTCAACAAGAAAAAATTCTTAGCAGGTATTCAAGGTTTTTGAACAGGACAAAATTCAATACCTGTAAAAGAGATGTAATCTACCTTCCTCCATTCCAGAATCACGTACAAAAAGGACCAGTTTCACTACTGTGTGGCAGTGGTACTCTGTCTTCCCAGACAAGAATTTTTTTTTTCATATATTGAACATACACAAGCAAATGAAGAACTTAAATCTCAGAAGTGCTTAAAATTATGTTAGCTAAGAGGTTTTTAACTTGAGCATTTCTAACTCAAAAGGAAGAGAAAAAAAAAAAAAAAAGAGGTATGTATACATATGAGATTTTACAGACATATATTTACATGTTTTATAAACATTTAGAAGCGTTTCATAAAGCACTTGGAAGTATGTTTTATATGCAGACACACAAACACACTAAGTGTTTTCCATATATTCTTTGCATGTTGTCTCTGGTGGAGAGAGGAAAAAGCTTTTTAATTTTTCTGTTATTTTGTATTAAAGTGTTATTTCAGCACAGGAAACAGTCTTCTCAAAGGCCACTGGAGCAGGATTTCCGTCTTCAATCTGGACTGGAAGTCACTTCTAAAACTGTTTCTAAGCAGATGATCAGTTCAAGCAGAAGGCAGGCTGTTATAAATTGTAGTAGGATGAGACCAGAGATGACATTTAAGGACTTGAAATGTTTATTAGGCATGGAGAATGATTTTTTAATGTGGTCCAAAGGATCTGGGTCACCTGCAGGAAGAAAAGGGCAGAAAGGTGCACAGGTCCATGCAGCAGTCATGGGGAAAGGCGGTGGAGAGTGGTACCAGGGAGGCCTAAAGAGCTACCAGCTGTTGAGTTGTGGTAGATTTTGATTCCAGCACTTTTCCTCTTCTTGTTATGCTTGCAGTCTACAAAACTGGTCTTTTGTCTTTACTTATATATGGTCTTAAGCATTTCTAAAACCACAGATATAGCAGCATAACTCTACTTTTCCATTCGCCCTTCCTTTCTTTTCTCCCCTTTCCTTTCTTTCTTTTCCTCAAAACATAAAGACAAACCCCCAAAGCATTCATATAAACAGCACATACAAATGCACTTGGGTATTCATTCATTACTCACACTGCCTCGTATTTTCTCACCTCAGTAGGTGATATGATAGTTATCTAGATGTCAGCTTGTACTTGCTCCTTTTTTTGTCCCCCTCCGATACATGCACACCCATACACAAAGGAATGGCATAGCTGCTGAATATTTGCTTTTCCACTTATATCACTATAAATAAAAAGTTGTGTTAAATAAACTGCTGAGTGCTATTCCCATGAGGACACATTTTTTACAGTTACTATGATCTTGAATCTTTCCACGCCAACATGATACTGAAACAGTGTTTCTCATGGGGAAAGTCACAACTTTTTCTTTTTGAAAATGTCCATTTTTACAGGACATACTATATGCCATTAAGTTACTCAAGGGGTTAATAAACCTCAGAATCCCTTGCCTTGTCTAGAATGAAGTAGCATAATGACTTCACTGATGAGTTTTTTCCTGTAAAGGGGAACATTAGAAAACACACAGGAGAGAAATGAATGCATGCCCTAAACCCCTAACCAGCACTTTCAGTGCCTTTATAGTGTACCTGAGAGCATATTAGGAAAATAAAGAAGAATCTTCAATTTACTGACTTCAAATTATTTTTTCCCTTTTCTCTATTGAATGACTGAATCTTAAGAACTTTAAATTATATTTTAAATACAAGGCTTAAAAACTAATTTACCATATTCCTATCAGCCAGCAGATAAAGTCTGTAGCTCAGCGGTAGATAACAGTTTCCAAGGACAATACCTATGCCCAAAGCTTTCCAAAGGTATAACATGAAGGATACAACAGAGGAGGTGATATACATCAGGCTATTTGTCCCTGGACCCTTTCCTTTCAGCTTCGGGCCAGCTATATATCCGATGAATCCGAAACCCTGTCATCCCCTTGCGAGTGTCATAAGCACTAACATATATGGATTGCTGCAGCCTTCTTTCTGTGCCAATGCCATAGTTATCTCAGTTCAGGGACTTTGAAAGAATCACAGAGGAGACAGATAACTGTATTTAAGCCTTAGGAATTGCCATCTTTGTGAGGGGTAGCCTCACTTTCCCATCAGAGATAAAAGGGACATGGCAGCCTGTTCTGAGACAAGCAAAACTGCAAGGACCAGAAGGTAAAAGCTGGAATAACGTGAGAAATCTTCAGAGATGTCTTGTAAAAGCACAAAAGTATTGAGAGCATCGATAAATCCCTAAAGCTGGCAACTCTAGTTCAATGGAGCCATGCCAGCCTACTCCAGCTGAGCATCAGGCCTGCGCTCTTTGCAAACAGATATAAACATCCCATTAAATCAAACCTTCTCCTTGCTGTGCTGTTACAGCTAAGAACTTTTCTCAGTAGGCAACACCCTGCTCATGCTGAATAGACCGTTTTAGAGACACACTGCCTAGGTACTTTTTGCCTGAGAGCAGAATCTTCTCTCCCCGGTCTCTTGTCACTCTAAGCACCTGCTGCCGCTGCAGCAAGCACCTCACGCTTTGTATTTCTCTGCTTCCTCATGTATTGTTTTTGTTACCTCCGCCACTAGCGTATGCCTCAACTGTCTGCACAACAGTAAACAATCAAAGGGCTTGGGCTTTTTTAATAGCATTGAAATTAATGCTGTTAAAATTAAATTCATTCCCATTTCCACCTTTTGAACAGCAGTGTGCCAGCAAATGATTGAGCCTATGCATTTCAGCTTTCAGGGTGGCCAACCTCTTCCTGAAGTTTATTTTCTAGCCCATGTACAATCTGTCATGCTTTGATCCATCACGAAAAGTATGACAGCACAACGAGGTGTCCCTCTGCATCTCAGCTGTAATTGCTCAGAATTTTGCTTAATCAGGAAATCCTCGGTACCTGTCAGGCCAAAGTCAGGGCAGGATGCTGGACCAGGTGACAAGGGTCATCTGTTTCTCTCTGACTGCTTGATATTAACACAGCAGACAGTCTCATATTACTAGATGTGCTGCACTGGCAGAGAGATAATAAAGCTTGCTATAGACTCTGGAATTCCCTTTGGGTTTCAAGTAACAGGCTTGCCAAAAGTGGTTCACCTTATTTTTTAATATTTTATAGCTGCATAAAAAGTGCCAGATGCTGTTTAGAAACTGGACTTAGAGCTAACCACTCAATCAGCAAAAAAAGGAAATTGAAACGGCTTTTATTTAGCAGCTGCCAATATAAAGGAAAAACCCTAAACAAAACAGCTACGCACATGATATAATGTGGGTGTAGAGCCACTGTTAAAGTGACATACTCAGAACATTTCCCATTCAATTTGAGATGGCAGGTATTGTATTTTACATACAACAGACTTATTTTCTAGTTGAGACAGCTTTTTCCTCGTGTCAGTGGAATAGATGCTTGACCACCTGTTCTCAAAATTGAAATGTTTCATTAAAGAAACACGCTCATTATCCATCGTGCAGAAGATATGCTGTATTAGCTGCATACTTGGAAGAGGAAGAGGGTGTGAAGAAAGACAGTAAAATAATTAGTGACAAAGTAAAAACCCAAAATGTAATATTTCTGGATTTTGCTAAACATTTGACATGGTGCTGCACAAAAATTTATTTGAAAAAAAAAAAAAATTAAAAATTAGCTCAGAAAAAAATATTGTCACATGAATGGAAATCTGGCTAAATTGTCCTAAAATGTGTAATGATAAATGACAACCTACTGATTGAGCTGGAGGGCAGATATTTTTGGGGTGCTACAGGCTTTGGTGGCTGCTTTCATGCATAGACATTAGATACACTAAATAATTTAATGTTTGTTTCAGAAAGGTATTACATTGCAACATCAGCATTAGTGGTAAAACAAGACAAGAGTGTGACTCTAAACACACTGTTGAAAGAAAGCTAAAATTTAATTTCAAAACATGCATGAGAGGATTAAATGAACAATAATCTTACATGCAGTTTTTTAGGTGATAGCATGGAGAGAATAATTTCACATAAACTAGAGCTGGTAGAATAGGTATGATATACCTACAGAATAGGCACACTGGCAGTCAGATGTGGCAAAAAATGCATATCTTATTTTGACCCACATTTATTTTTGAGCACCTCAGTTGCAAACTAAAAAAAAAAAAAAGCTGAGTCACTGACTTCTGATCAAGGTTTAATGTACCAAAGCCCAAATAATACAGGGAGAGAGAAGGGAAAGGGGAGGAGTGGGTAGCCATCTACAGGAGCTCAGACATCATGAAGCTCATAGAAAAGAATTATTAAGACTAGTTCAAACTATTAAAAAAAAATATGTAGCCAGAGTAATATATAAGGAAAAGCAGAAATGACATCATTTCCAATGAGACACATGAAAAAAAAGGCAATCAAAGCTTTTCACTAAGAACTTCATATTCAGGGTGAACAGATAAGTACAGTGAAACTGCAGAAGCCAGTGGAGTTATTATAGTTATGCTGGGACTTGACACAACAGGTAAGGAATATTGCAATATTGTTTTGGTAGCTACAGTTCAGCTAGGGAGAACCAAGGAGAAAGTCAGAGCACTTAAGAATCCACAGAAAATATAAAGAACAAACTGCAGTAACTTCTGCGGTTTATTTCAAGCTCCCAAAGAGCATATAACTGTTGAATAACAATCTAAAATATTTTTACAATACCGGCTATCTAAAAGGGAGAAGTCTCTTCAAAAATATTCAAGACTGCCTAGATGAACAGAAATTTGCTTTGACTGAGTCATAAAGATTGGATCAAGCAGTGACCTACTCCCCCATATGTTGAAGACAGGTTTTGGATATCTTCTTAGTTTTACTGACAGTCTTTCAGTAAGGCAAACAGCATCTGAAATACACACAAAAAATGCAATCATAACCTTAACTGTACTTAGTTAAAGCTATAGCAATCACTTTAACTGGTAGAGTGGCCCAACTCAATTGATGTCCAATCTGATTAAACACCAGTGCGCATATATATATATATATATATAAAGGGATATATACTACAATATATGCTGTGGCAAGGCCAGAATAGAAACACTAAACTTGTGTTTAAAAAATTCACAAGCACATATGGCTTTTTATGGTGAGTATGTATATTTTAGGTTGTAATCACTGCCTGAAAGTCAAGACAGCTAAAGAATAACTCTGTCAAAAATAAGGTCAGAGTAAGGCAAAGATCAAGACTTTATTCCTTGAATGGCCTGCTATAAAGTTATTTGCCAATTTGTTAATATTGACAAAAATGGCTGGAAATTATTCACACTTTCTAATCTTTACACTCAGCCAGGAAGAATGGGCTTGTTTCATTTAAAGCCTATGATGATACACCTTCCCAAAAGGATTCTTAAGGACGATGTCTATCTGCAGATAAGGGATCTATATGCAGCTACAGACCAGACTTCATTCCCTAGCATTGCAAGGTATAATCTAGTGTAATGAATGAAACGTCATACAAAGTTCATAGACCTTGAAAGTTCACAAGCATAGCTCATAAATAAATAAATAAATAAATAAATAT
>VXBH01009993.1:26838-69296 GCA_013400035.1 Rynchops niger
GAAGGAGTTATCTTTCAAAGAAATAATGACCTTCATGAAATTCCCATCTTTTATTATTGGTTTGGTAACTGTCTAGGGACATTAGGAGCCTACATCCGAGCTAAGCCATTTCGTCTTAGAATCACAGAATGGTTCGGGTTGGAAGGGACCTTAAAGATCAACTAGTTCCAACCTCCTGCCCTGGGCAGGGACACCTCCCACTGACGAGGCTGCTCAAAGCCCCATCCAGCCTGGCCTTGAACACCTCCAGGGATGGAGCATTGTACTGCCAGCCATGCCGCTGGCAACACAAGATAAAATGCAAGTCTCAAAAGGATATATATAAAAAAAAAAAAAACTAATGAAGGGAAATAGTCACTTTTTTTTTTAACTATTCTTTCCTTTCCTGTTCATTTCCATTTGGCAGGTGGACCCATGTGCTCCTTCACATGTACACACACACTCTAGTGACTGCAGTGAGATGTTCACATGGATATCTGAGATCTTAGTTTTGAAGAAATTTTGTTTATTTAGTTTCGGTAATGAACAAAGGAGCTTTCTGTAATCTTTCCTCTCAAGGAGACAACCCGGTAGGGATCTAATGCCAGTATGCTAGGGCAACTTTGCAGTGATAGTATTTAAGAAAAGAGATGAAAAGCTAATAACCTCTCTAGCTTGGAAAGAGCTTCCAAATGATTGCCTTCTAGACAATTTATCTAGAGAACTGCTGATACATTGTCCTGGTGGAGAAGAAACCAGCAGTTGGTCTTTGCAGCAAAGAAAGCCTTTTAAGCTCCTACTAGCAATCTTGTACAGAAGAAATGAATAAGGAAAAGCCACCTCCAGACATGAAAAAAAAATCTTCACAATAAACCAAATGGGATAAAATTAGAATCTGTGATCACGTCTGAAAAGCTCAATGCTAATACTGTAATTGCAGCACAGAGGACTGCCTTAGAAAGAATTAATACAGCTGCTTTCAATTAAAAATGGTCAAGGAGTATACCATTTGGAAATAGAAGGGTTTAAGAAAATTAGTTCCTCCAGAAAAGGAAATGAATTCTAGCATTTCACCTGATCTAGTATACAACTCATCTCATATATATCAGTATTAAACTAAAAAAATGAAAGGCGAGTCCAGAGAAGATTGAAACAGTGGCTTCATCACTGATTTAACTTCTGCCATGCAGCAGTTTGGGGACTAAATCCTCCCCTCAAACCACACATCTCAAATGCAAATCCGGTACTATGGCACAACCGTTCCCAGAGTTTAAAGTGTTAAATAACAGATTACAAACACATTACACAGGAAGAATGGGATGCAGCAGCCAGGTTTGTGTAGACATTTGTAAAAAAGATTGCAAATATGATGACTAAAGGTACCTCCTGCACATACCTGGACAGGGGTTGCACTCAGGACCCTTCTGATACACAGCTTGACGTGCTGACTTTCAAGTTTGCAATACTTAGTGGTTTTGCTCTGCAGTATTTCAAGAGCAAAACATCTTAAATTGAACTAAATTTGTTCTGAGATCTTGTGAGCTTGAGCTACCTTTCTATGAATTTGTGTCCAAGTTCAAATTGTAATCCAATCTGCAACTAAGTAAATTTCCAGATGACCACATTGCATGTAAGTTTTTTTGTTATTGTTTTTCTCTTTCTTTTTCCCCAGGATGCTCTGTAGGGTTTGGTGTGGATTTTTTTTTACTGTATAGTTAGTTTATTCAGACTTGAAAACTGTAATTTGACAGAAAGATATTTTGACTGACATTATTCCAAGTTGTACTCTCTTTCCGTCGATGGAATTTAACAGGGCATGACCTGGTTCTATGATTCTAGTCCATCAAAACAGAAATTATATACTTTATTTAAAAAGAAAAGGTCAGTTGTTTTGTGATAAATTTTGAGGCTGAGAAAAAATAATCTTGCAAAGATCAATAAACTATGAAACATCTCTATAGGGAAAGGTATTTTTCTCTTCAACTTGGTACAAGTATAGTCATTATCCATCTCCATTCCACTGAGACTACTTTTTCATGTAACTATTTAGCTTGAGAGTTACTTATTTGTTTCAAAGTTAGTAGAAGAGGTAAAATTCAGCACTCAGAGACACTACTTTTGGCTGAAGTTACAGATCTAAAAAAAATGCAAAAACCAAAATCACACATGCTACTTACAGGATGGAGGTGACCTGAGTCTCATGCCTAAAGATACCTGCTTAATCTTTTGGAACGTCCCATGGAAAAGATCAGTTTGCAATTGACAGGAACATTCACTGTTGCAAACGTCCCTCTTGGGATACAAAACTGAGGTCATTTATGAAGAGGAAAATAATGAATGGCAGGGCTGATCCCTTTAGTTTTATGGATACGTACCAAAAAAAATCTATCTAATGAAAGACTGCAAATTAATAGTATGTTAAAGCAGGCTGGTTTTGTGTCTGTGGTTACTGACAAGTCACCAGATGCCCAAGATCAATAGATGTTGTGCATATTTTAATTATTCTTCTGGGTTTAGAACTTAATTACTCTTATGGACTTCAGGTAGTTTTGGCAGATATAGTTTACCTTGAAGCTATGAGTTTTATTGTTTCATCAGCTAAAACAAGGTGCCAGAATGCTTATGTAGAGACATGCTTTTATTTCCAGTGGCTCATCTGAGTGCTGGAAGCTAATACCACAGAGAATCCAGCATGTCTCCCACATCACAAAATTATGTTTAATTTGCTGGCAAATAGGGGAAATCTATTAAACAAAGAACATTATTTTATAATCCTACATTCATTTTCAGAAACAATACTCCCAGTCTTGTGGACACTGACAAGGGCCTAAGAAGAAAAGTTAGAGAAAACATTAAATGTCAGACAGATTAAACAAGAGGGGGGAAAAAAAAAANATCAGCTGGACTTGAATTCAGGGAAGGATTAGATTGTATTGATTACAATACAAATAAAAGAATCTGCTTTCCAGTTAAAGAAAGTTTTTCATTAATGGGTGCCATACCAATCTATCCAATTACAGGCTTGTACCCTGCTCCCTGGATGCAAATCATTCCTCAGGCTGAGGCTGGGGAGTTTGTCCTCCCAGGCAACCTCCCCCAGCTTCCTTTGCTCCTAAATGAAGCCAGCAAGTAACAAGCCTGCCTCTATGCAAAGACTTGCCATGGGCTGTGGACCAGCAGCCTTGTCGTGCTCTTGATCTGCTCCACCTTCCCTGGCCCTGGGTTCCCTGTCCTGCTTAAGAAACCCTGTTTGTGTGGTTCTTCTGTCTTCTACTCTTGCTCTGGTACCAAAACCAGTCACCAAGGGTGACTAGTTTCATCCTGCTCCAGTTCTGCCTCCTCCAAATATTTTGTTGTCAAAGGAGTAAAATATTAATTACCTCAGTAATGAGTTAACAAAAACTTGTTTTGTTCTTTTAATGTCTGAAGCTGGACTAAGTCATATGGGAGCATACATGAAACATGGGTTATTAGCAGCTAACAAGAAGCACAAAATTTACTCCTTACATACTGTGTACACAACAGTAAATCCAAATAGAACAGGCTGATCTGTTAAACAGACACAACCACTAACACACAACATCAATCTTAACAATTCTTTTCATAATCATATTGCACTATAAATTACTAGAAATAAGGATTTAGAATTGGGAGAAAAGATGCTAGAGGAAATAAATCAGATCAAAGATGGTAAGAAAAAAAAGGATGCATAAAAGTCATAGCAACTCAAGGTTAAAATACATTTCTGTTTATCTGTGCACTTCCCAATAAATCCTTTAAAATGATTGATGGGGATGGACATTCTATCAACACCTCAAATACTTAAAATTTATAATAAATCAATCAATCCAGACCATGAGCAGGACTCGTGACATCTGCATATCTGTTTTGGGGTTTTTTTTTCCTATTCTCCTTCCTTTCTCTAGAAATTTAGCTACTTAAGTCCTATTTATGCATTTTTGCATACTACGAACATTCATTTTACATTCCATATTATTAGTTGTACCTAATTCCTGCTGCAGTCAGCAATCTCCTTCAGCTGAAACATGGCACTAGGTTCTGTCTAGGTGTATTAGCATTTTGGAGCAATTTCTATCAGTATTTTTTTGCTGTTAATAAGTGATACAACCTTTTGTATGTCCTAATTTTTCTAGATAATTTTTTTGAAGGCTTTGCTGTCATCATCATGCTGATAATGAACTAAAAGCGAGATGCACTGTATCTTTTTTTTATATATATATACACCCAATGCTAAAGACTCCCAATAATTCAAACAAAAAATTTATGGCTCCACCTTGGTACCAGCCCCTGAGCATGCTGAAAGGACAGGGGAGCAGCAAAATGTAGGATGTGAGGCAGGATGCAACGTTTCACGTGCAAAGCTGGCTCAGCTCTCCAACTCCCTGTTCAACCACAGCCTGTCCGTCCGATCATGTACGGTGTACAGAACCACGTGTGCACTGCCAGGCGTTGCTTGCAGCTGTCTGCACCACAGCCAGCCGCTCAAAGCGACGGCACCATGTCGGGAGCTGTGTCCAGGGCATCCAGAGCAACCCAGCCTGTGCTTACAGGCTGCTGAAGCCTCCAGCTGTTACGCCCCACAACTTTGCCTGAATGAATAAAACTTTGAGAACCCTTATTTAGGAGGCAGGAACATTCAGGTTACTATTGGGAAAAGGGGATGTCAGCAGTCTGACAGAATAGGACACAGAGAGCTCGTTTCTTCTTCCCTCAGTTTCCCCCCCTCACTTCTATAACAGTTTCCCCTCTTGTTAAAACAGAGATTCATTTCAAGTTCAAAGTCCATTTCAAAGGTCTCCTCACCGCCATCGCCTGTTGAGAGGCCTCATGACAATGAAACCCACGGGGCAGAAGACACAGTCAGATGACGTCCCAAAGAGCTACGGAGGACATAGAATCAGAGAATCATAGAATTGCCTAGGTTGGAAGGGACCTTTCGGATCATTGAGTCCAACCATCAACCTAACTCTGACAAAAACCATCACTAAACCATATTGCTAAGCACTATGTCTATCCATCGTTTAAATACCTCCAGGGATGGTGACTCAACCACTTCCCTGGGCAGCCTCTTCCAATGCTTAATAATCCTTTCAATGTAAAAATTTTTCCTAATATCCAGTCTAAACCTCCCCTGATGCAACTTGAGGCCATTTACTCTTGTCCTATCGCCTGTTACTTGGAAGAAGAGACCGATCCCCACCTGTCTACAACCTCCTTTCAGGTAGTTGTAGAGAGCGATAAGGTCTCCCCTCAGCTTCCTTTTCTCCAGGCTAAACAACCCCAGCTCCCTCAGCCACTCCTCATAAAACTTATTCTCCAGACCCCTCACCAGCTTTGTTGCCCTTCTCTGGGCCTGCTACAGCACCTCAATGTGTTCTTTCTGGTGAGGGGCACAAAACCGGACACAGTACTCGAGGTGGGGCCTTCCCTAGTCCTACTCACCACGCTATTCCTGATACAGGCCAGGATGCTGTTGGCCTTCTTGGCCACCTGGGCACACTGCTGGCTCATATTCAGATGAGCCACTGGCTCAGGATGTGTGGGCCAGATTTGCAAAAGCACTGAGACATCTCAAGATGCAGCTAGGCATGCCACAGAATTTACATAAATGCTTAACCAGGCACTGGCTAGCTGCCATTGTCTTTAAAAATTAGTTAAATTCTTGTGTGCTTTTGTTAATCCTGCTTAGTGCTTTTCTGCCTTTTTTGTGCGGTTTAATCTTTTTTTATTCTAGTCCCAGGTTATTATGTTACAAAACTGTACTTTGATATATATATTCACAAAGTAATTTACATTAAGTATGTAGAGCTTTAGAGAGCAGGGCCATTTCCGTGCTTCTTGTTTTTAGTGGTGATTGTTAACTAACAGCTTTAGCATTCCTATAGCTGTGCCATCTGATGACTGCAAAAACCCCTCAAAATATTAATTAACTGAGCCACACAACGCACCTGTGAACTAGATTTTTATCATTCATTGGCAGATGGGGAAACAAAGACACAGAAAGGTTGAATGCCTTATTGACGAGCCCAAAGGAGGCCTGCTGCAGAGCTGGAAACCAAACAATTAGAACTCAGATACACCAACATTTGGTGCTGCACATTATTACTCTGCAGTACCTCTCAGGTCTTCCTTTCAAGTCTCAGACCACAATCCCTTGGTAACTTGAAATTCTTCTACTGCTACTCCTCTTCTTCCTCAAAGCCCTTCCATTATCTTCATTCTGTGGACAATGCCCGGCCTGTTACTCAGCCATGGGTAATACATTTTGACTCTAGATTTTTATGTTCTGTTGAAGACATGCAGATAGCTCTTTACCGGCTGTCTAAGACACAGCTTTCCCATTTTGCCTCCACAGAAAAAGTACTTGTCTAAAGTTTCATCATATATCAATAGCTGCAACCCTTTCCTTTTGGCCTTGACAAATGCAATCTCACACAATCAATATTCCTCCAGAAAACATTGCTGAAGAGATCATGTCCGTAAGCCCTTTGCTTTGTCTTTGTCATCTCTTCACCGTGTCCCCTTCATTTTCTTTTACAAATATAAGCTCTTGTCTTCATTTTTTAAGTCCCTTGGAGCCTGTCCCTGCATTATCTATATTGGTCATCCAGTATAAAAAAGTTAAGTTCTACCACTGATGTGCCCCTATAAAGATGGCAGGATAGCAAACAGACTGAGAGAGAAAAGATTGGTCTCTTCCTTTTAACAGAAGACTCTTTCACTCTGGGATTAAAAAAGTAGAGTGTTAGCAAATAACTGGCAAGACAACTGGTACCAGAAAGAAATCAAGGAATAGATTAATATGAAGATTGTTGACTAATGTCTAACAAGTTACCTAGTAACATTGTCCTCCAAATATAAACAATACTTGCTTTTAAAGCTCTTATACGTGAAGCAGATTTCAAGTCCACAAAACCTTCTTTCTTGCACGCTTGCTCTCTATCTCTGTAGCTAACTATCCACTTCAAAAGAAAAGTAACAATTTATCATCGATGAAAGGTAGAATAGGAAGAAAGAATTTCTCTGCATCTTTACAACAAATCATGCATGGATTTAGTGAGAATATTTCTGCTGAAAAGAAAAGCTGCTCTATTGAATTCAGGACAATTTTGGTACCTAACCTGATTTGAGGCTCTGGATATTCAGATCACAAGCATCTATAAATTACAAAAAAATCAATTTGCTTTGAAAGGCAAGTGAGGCTACACCAAAGACGATCATCAAAAAGAAGCCAAGAAACAATTTCCCCTTTTATTTTACTGAGACATGACTGGTGCAAAGAAGTCAGGACACATGCATTAAACAGTTCCTTAAAAATAACACTAAAATACAAATGGTTAGATGAATGCCACAGTGTCTTCCAGGGATCTTTGGTAGCATATATCTACATCAAGATAGCAGAGGAAAGAAAAACCACCATGACGCAAATGAACATAGCAGGAATTGTTGTTCTATGAAACAAATTTCAGGCTATGAAATAATTCTATTAAGCAGTAATTTCATAAGGAAATAAGGTTAGAATCGTAAAATCATAGAATAGCTTGGGTTGGAAAGGACTTTTAAAGGTTATGTAGTCAACCCCCCGTGCAACGAGCAGGGACATCTTCAACTAGATCAGGTTGCTCAGAGCCCTGTCCAACCTGACCTTGACTGGGCAACACATTCCAGTCTTTCAACACCCCCAGTGTAAAAACTGTCTTCCTTCTATCTAGTCTAAATCTACCCTTTTTTAGTTTAAAACCATTACCCCTTGTCCAATTGCAACATGCCCTGCTAAAATGTTTGTCCCCGTCTTTCTTACAAGCCCCCATTAAGTACTGAAAGGTCACAACAAGGTGTCCCCAGAGCCTTCTCTTCCCCAGGCTGAACAATCCCAACTCTCTCAGCCTGTCTTCATAGGAAGGGCGCTCCAGCTCTCTGATCATCTTCGTTGCCCTCCTCTGCGCTACTCCAACAGGTCCATGTCCTTATGTTGAAGCAGGTCCAGAGCTGAATGTAGTACTTCAGGTGGTGTCTCACCAGAGCGGAGTTGAGGGGCAGAACCACGTCCCTCGACCTGCTGGCTATGCTGCTTTTGATGCAGCCCAGGATGTGGTTGGCTTTCTGGGCTGCAAGCACACATTGCTGGCTTATGTCCAGCTCTTCATCCAACAAACGAAATGCCTTTTATACAAACACTAAACAAAAATTACTTAGATTTCAAACTCTTCTACTGGTTGAAACAGGAGAAAATGCTTTGGAATGGCACTATTCGGTTGAATTCATATAATTTAATGCAATTCAAAATGCTGTCCCAGACTGCAGTTATAAGAGACTACACAGAAACATCTTTCCAAAGTTGGAGATTCACCACACAAGACAAATATGAAATAGAGTACCCGAAATAACATTCTTCCCTCCCTTCTTCATGCTAGCAAGGTTCACCAATTGTAATATACTTGTCAGTCAGGGATGTTGTGAATTTGGTGGTGGTGTGACAAAAACTGACATTTCAGATGAGTTAAGAATGAAGAATGGGTACAGTGACGAAAATGTATCCACATCAAAGATGACACCCAGTAGCAGAGACATTTCAACATCCTTATCCTCAGTTCTAGTAAAAAAAAAAAAAAGGCACAAAATGGTAGAAGGACTTAGCTGAGTTAGCAACAAATGAGTTAGTAAGCCACCACTTTACACAAGGTGAGAAGTGATATTGGGCAAAAAAAAAGTTTTTAAAAGCTCAACTTGGGAAAAATAAAAAAAAGCTGCATTGAGTCAGCAATTCTCTATACATGATAATATACAGGCAAGATGCTTCCTCCCCCACATAATGGGAAAGGGTACGAAAAAAGATACAACCTCCCTGCATCATCAACGTAATGATGAATGATTTGCAATCAAGAATCAGTTGCAAAATACCTACAACAATCACCAGCTTTCCCTGGTAGTACCTCTAGTAGGCAGCAGTCTGCTTGCACTCCTAAAATGTAGTTGAGAACAGGGAGAAGATAGTGAGGAAGCACTGCTGAAGGTATGTGCAGCAGGTTTCCCTTCACAGGTAGTTGTTACTCTAATGTTATTACAACAGGTTTTTCTCTGTATTCTTAAAATTGTTTTTACACCAGGAAAGCTTAGTGGATTCTCTAGGTATTCTTATCAGATATATAATGTTAGATAATGGACTGTATATAAGGCAGAGCTCTTGTTTATTTTTCATCCTGCCCTTCTCCATGAATTGTTCTTTTAAGGTATAGTAACTCAATCTGTGTTTACATTAACTGCAATTAAAAAGTCAATTAAACAGTCATTATAATGGCAGGGAATCTCTCTTCTTTCCTTACCTCCCACCTTCTCTACAAAGGGCCAGAAGGGAAGAACTGGGACATTAGATTTGTGTTTTGCTGAGGCACTTCAAACTGGTGTGGTTAGAGCAACAAAGAAACACGAACAAAATTCTTTCAGGAATAGAGGTGATATAGATAGTCTTGATATAAAAGGGTAAATCCAACTGCCAGTAAACACTTGATAAGAGGTACAATGCTTAATTGAAGGTGATACAATACAAGGTAAGAGTGATGGACAAAGATAACCTATGGAATAATACCTCAATACTGGCATTTTACCATCTTCTGAGACAGCAGAATCTAATTGAAGAAGTCAAAAAAGAAGGAGTTGCAATAATCAAAGTCCTAAAAGCATGTGACATCAAGCAGTGTTACAAATTTTAATATCCTAACAGTATTTCTTATTTGGCAATTTAAAGGGTGAACACTATTATTAACAGAAGTTTTTTTATCACAAAACTAGTCCTGTTAAGACCCTCAGTGTTCTTGGTCATATTTGATCAGATTGCTGCCAAAAAGACAGCTTTAAAGTTGGGGCAGATTTTAATAAATTCAAGCCAATTTTTAACATTTTTGTATTAAAAGGCATTAATTATTAACAACTTCTGTGACATCCACATTTGCACTTTTGCTGAACCATGTAGCTAAATGTTATGAACATTTAACAGCAATAATTCACATTTTTAAAGCCTTAACATTTGATGCCAAAAAAATCATGAAACTACCAGAGATGACAACTCTTGAACCAAGTACTTTATGCAGCCTAATACTAATGAGCAGGAACAAATTATTTTGTTTTTATAGACCCTGCCATTAGTAGAGCAAACAAGATCCAAAGCAAAAAAAAATTGCATGCCAGTTACCTATCTGAAATGTGTTGAAAAGACCTTGTGATCTGAAGTCTCACAAGATAATGACAGGTGTTAATAAAAAACAATGCTAAAAGCAATCTATTACAGACCCTTTGGCAGACCTCCCTCGTGTGAAAGGTTACTAATGGGACTGAAGTCAAAGAGACATTTCCTATCCCACTGTGCTCATTGTAAGATGACTGCCACAGACTTATCGCTGGAGTGGTTCCAACTTGACCCTCATGTAAAAATAGAGTATTTTAATAATGTCACAGCAAGCTTTCCGGATCCTTTCAAGAACCGTATCTCCCTTTTCATGAGGTGACTCTTTCCGAAGAACATCATCAAGCAGGCTCAGTTGTGAGACATTGTGTTCATTAATAGGTTCCACCTTGACTTCTGTAGAATATGAATCACTGACCTATTCACAGGCAGGGAATTTTCTTTAAGTTAGATGGACAATTATTTTACTTCCTCAAATAAAAAGGCTCTACCTTACACTGAAGAAACTAGAATAATGAAACTTCCCTTCCCAGTAGTTCGTAAGGAGATCTTGTATTGTTAAAATTAAATACATGGAGACAGAGCTATATAATTTGTGGTCAGAAACTGAAGAAAACTGAAGTATAATTTATGCGACTTCAGGAATGGAAGTGGAATGAGTTTTTAGGCAAAAAAGACTGAGTCAGAGTTCCTCCTTACAGAAGCTGAAGAAAATAGTTCCTCCTCTGGAAATAATAAAATAGAAATATATTAAAGAATGTCTTTAAGCATAAATCATTAAGCATTATCATTTGGCCTAGGAAATATCTAAAAAAGTCTTCCAAGAAAGAGGTATCAGGAAAAATTCTGTCCTTATAACACCACATGAGATGTATATTAGAAAACAGGGTAAGTCTCAAATTTCTCTAGCAGTTACTACATTATCTCTGGAGAATACCACGGGTAAAAATGTGAGGGGAGAGGCTGAGACCTTCAACGCCAAGGAAACGCTTGTTACATATTTTGAGTGTTTTGATTAGAGTTGATCAAAAGACAAAAAGTGTTTCAAGACTTTAAAACCTATTTTAATCTCTTATTGGAACAAATACATATTCAAACAGAATTGGGATAAATTTATACTTTTAAACACAGAGTGATGGAGAGATGTTTCTTGGTAGCCAGGTGATTACCCAGTATGTGAGAAATCTCCATTAATCAGTCACCAGACCTTTAATACAGGCTCATCTGTTTCTTGAAACAGTAATTACAAACCACAACCACTGCTGGTTGCTGAAAACATTCTCTGCTTTGGGGATACATGTTAATTACATATTATATGATACCCGTTAATTTATGCAGTTAACTTCTATAATTTAGTCTTCCAGTTCTTAGCTCTTCCTCCACTTTTTCTTTACCCTAAAATGGAGCATATTTCATTACATTAATTTGTGTTTCAGGAGCTAAGGGAGCTGGTCACTGGAAGGTAATGGAAAATAAGGAGTTCTAAAGAAAAGAGATTATGTATGAATTTTTCCTTTTTTATTTTTTACTACACCCTGTACTAGTGGAGACACTTGAAAACCAACTGTTTTTCAATAGGTAGAAAAAACATTGTGTCCTTTTTCTATTTCTGTTTGTATATAATGCAATAGGAACAGAATTTTTTCTTTCTTATTTTTCCTGTACAGGCAATAGTAACTCACTGGAACTTAGAGATTAGCGTTAGGAGCAGAAAATGATCAGTAAAGTAATTTAAAACTATTTATAGGGAGAGAAAAGTTCTAGTTACAGTGCACAGTCTCTTAGACAACAAATTACTAAATTATGCTAAGACTGAATGAAGTATGAGATCAGAGACAGTCTGCATTAGTGCTTCTTGAGCCAAAGCAGAAACAATGACCTACATGCAACATACATAAAACATTTTGGTTCCTTTACAGAGAAAATGAATTGGCCAATTTAAGTACAGTTAATTGAGACTTGATGTCTAATTAATTTCAAGTGAAACTATACAGGATGTAGTAATCTCCTCGCTACTGCCAGTACATCAAGATTTGTTGTATTTAAAGAGATGAAATAAAGAAAACTACAGAACGGAAAACAACGTTTAATGTAAAAGATGTAATTGAGAAGGAAAAGGTTAACCGATAAATCAGAACTTCAGGGACTGATCTAAATTGGTGAAGATCAATGTAAGAAGTTGAGTGTATGCTCTATCTCAAGAGAGATGGTCACAGCTGATAGGAACAGGTCAATGTATGTAAAAATTGTTTGTCAAAATTGTGCATAGAATAGCACATCTGCTTCTCATTCAGTGTCGTACTATTTATGTGTGAAAAATCAAATTCTCCTTTTAAAACTATTTAAACTATTTTTTCAAGTTTCTTCAGAACTTTTATATGGTCTAACTTTTATAAGGATATGCTCCCCAGTAAACTCACTGTCAAGTTTGCTGCCTCTCTTCATTATTCTACCCTTCTTGGGTTTACAGTACTGAAAAATTATAGGATACTCAGGAAATGACTAATTAAAGCACATCAAATCCATGGAGATCTATGCTTTGGCTTCATTATGTAGAGACTCTTGCTGCATATGCAAGCACTATTAAAATTGGGACTTTTGTTTCTGTTTATTAAAAATAACATGAAATATGCAGTAAAATGTCTTAGCGTTCTATACCTGTGATGGAGGGGAATGAGGATCTTAAACTTCCCATTTTCACTGTCCATGTAGCCACATATGCACAAATATAATGGCTTTACAGCACAACGGAGAGACGGAAGATCATACACCCAAACACAGTCCGAGCCTAACTCTTAGATATTAAAAAATAAAGTTAAGCTGTAATAGTAAGTCCTCCTTCTGTGTTGTCTGTACTCTTTCCTGTGGGAAAAAACAAAAGCCATGCACACTGTAAATGAATTTTGATGAAGTTTGAGGATGAAAAGAATTGGGTGAAAGGAACTGTCTTTCTTAACAAAGACTACACAGTTCATGGGAAATTAAAAACAGTTCTTCAGTGAGACCGTGGATTCTCCTTAGCTTGAAGTTTACATCCTTTCCTCTATCACTCCCAGGAGACCTCTGAAGATTTACCAATTAGAACTGAATTCTCAGATTACTATTTTACTTGCAAATATATTTTCTGTAAATGAAGTGGATCAAAGAATACAGTTTACCTATTCTGTTGCATCTTTAGGGAGGAAAAAAGGGTCTTTATTCTGATCAGGTAAGTAGACTCCCAGCACTATATAGAAACTATACTATATGAAAACCATAGAAACATTCTCATTTTCATTGATTTACTGTGGTAAGGACCTCCCTTCTTCTGTCTTCTTGGCGTTCCTCCAGATGTTTCCATTATCCCTTTGAACCTCCAGGTCTGGAGAACAGACTGTCAGGGATCTATGTGAACATAGAACAGCATGAACTGTTTTAGCAACTTCCCCCCTTTTCTCCCACACCCCACAAAAATGCACGTTAAAATAAAACAACTCAACAGGATTTCTCTCCAGCAGAGTTTGGGCTCTCTTTCCTTCCTAGTTTTATATCAAACTTACAGGTCCTGCAGGGAAGAAGGTAAATAGAGAAGGTAAAGCAAACAGATGCAGTGGCTATGCCAGTCTAACAGTGCAAAGACATGAACCAAACCTGTGTAGCGGTGAAGACAGCATTTTCCAACTTGTTACCGTAGTGATCAAGTAATAACATACTGCAGCTTGGTCCTGTGACTGACAGTTGAGAAAACAAGCTTCCCAGTTGCATGAGACACTGCTAAGGAGCTCTGCTACACCACAGTACAGAGAGACCCTGGATGTCTTTGAATGCCATTTCAGATAAAAGAGAGATTTTGCTTTTGAAAGATTCCGTTTCTTTTTTTTATTATTGTATAAAGGTACAGTTCTATCAAGCAAATTTGGCACACCTTGACATGGAGGGTATTAACAAGATAGCTCCCCTAAAGAGGAATACTATTTTCATGTAGAAGCAGCAGGTATCTCTAATAACCTGTTTTCTCTATATATTTATAATGTATAGGGCTCTCTTTATATCAGTGCAAGAGAAGTAGAGGAAGTTATAACTACCTTACAAGTTGAATCATGTCATGTGTGTCTAAAAGCATTTTAAAAGCAATGAAACAATAGCAAAGAAAACTTCACTTTGAAAACAGAGTATATTTACAGAGAAGGTAACTACAGAACATGCAGACATGATGCCAGTTGGGGGGGGGGGGGCAGTTAGGACTTTGTTGAACAGCTCTGCTGCCTGTGGCTTACACCTCTTCATTTTCAAAAAGTTTTTTGGTTTGTTTGTTGTGGGGTTTTTTTGTTTGTTTTTGTTTTTGTTTTTGTTTTTTTACTGAATTAAGCTTCATCCCACCTTATGAGGGAACAAATGTTAAAGAGGAATAACAGAAAAGGGAAACCAAACTTCCTGTCAGCTAGAGTAAATTACAGGTTTCTCTTTGTTTGGCTACTCATAGCAATATTTGGATGCAAGAAAAGGAATGGATGCTTGGAAGAATAAGTATTTGCCTCTATAGTAAATCACAATGTCAACAACAAAGCTGAGAGGCATGTCTTGGCATTGAACCCATCACCTGAAATCTCTATAACTTCAAATAATGCTGAGAAAACAGATTTTACCACTAATGATTTTTCGGGATCCTCATCATCGTAGTTAGTTTAGTCTTATACCCAAGACAATAAAGCAATCAATGTAGTTACTTCACAGAAAGTTGGACTCTAGTTCCTGCAAGATAAAAGTACTGACCCAGTACAGTCAAAGAAACCCATGCCTTGACAATACTCTGGAAACATGTATTTCCTATCCAATAAACTCACCAAGCTCTTTTTTATCTTTGTTATCATTTCAGCACATTGATCATGAACAATTACTGATCTGAACACAGCTTTCGCACTGATACAATCCAATCTGCTAAACCACAGATTGTAGAAAATTCATGACATCCTCTCGTACAGGAAATCAGAGAAATGATCTCAGTATACCTCAGGTTAGCTTTTTAGTTAACATCAGCCACTAAAATTCAATGGAAATTCACATAAGTTGGAGTCCAGACAGTCTTTATTTTCTAAAAAGCAGAACAAGTTTCTCACCTTTTCTTTTTCTCGGCTTACTGTTAAGCCCTTTTATGTCTCTAGCTTTTCTCATCCTTCAGTTATTGGAGAATTAAGAACATAGCTGACAGTGGGAACGGCCGTGGGAGCAGTAAAAGGAGAAACATACGTACTTAATGAGGAAGAACTACTAAAATTATAAGCATGGCGCAATTTGCCTGTTTCTGCTGTCTGCTAGAAAACCGAACAACTCTGTCAATACTCTCTTGGCTCTCTCCAGAGCAGAATGTGCATATACGAGGCTAGCTGGGCAAAACAAAGGTATCTGGGAACACAGATTTGTCTACAAACACTTAGCAGCTTAGAGTGCAATGAGATAGATGGAGATCATAAATTTTGAATGAAAGAGGCCGGAATTCAAACACAAATAATATTAACCTTTAAGAGTTACACACTTGTCACTGACCATGCAAAACCAGCACAGATCTTGATCTCAGTTTGATCATTACAGATATGGTTAAATACTTCAAATCACTGCTTCTGAGCATGAAAAATAGCCAGCATGGTTAATATTTTCAAATACTGGAATTTAAAGTCAGGCAACTTCAGGTAACTGATCCATTTGCTATGGCTATGAGTCTCAGGAGAGCAAATGTGGGGTTTTTTTCATTAAAACAAGGCATTGAGTACTTTAAAACTGTTTAGGAGACAAAGTGAGAAAAAAATTGTTTAGCTGCCTTCAAGAAAGGAACACCCTGTTACCACCCAAAAGTGATATGAAGACTCTACTGTGTAAGATGCACAAGAGGACTTCATTAAATAGCTTGCCATTTTCTATATTATGAGAAGTTGCAGATTGTAAAGGATAAACAATGTCCTGTCTCTGCATAATTCAGTCCTGCGGTACAGTGCCTATCATTAGTTATTTAGAGTTTTCCTGAACATCAAAATGTTCAAAAGAAATCAGAAAATCCGTCCTCTTGGCCTTCATAACATTAGAAATAAAATCTCAGCTCTGCATTAACTTTTGAATGTTCCTGTTTATGTGTTCTGTTACTTCCATGCTCAATGCAGAAGTTTTATTTTTAGGCTTATATTTTACATTCCTCACTATGGTATGCTCTCAGTTTAATTTCTTTTGCCAACTTGCTACACACCTTGGTGTCCTAAAGCAAGAGCACACTGTCCCAGTGGCCAGTAGCCTGCCATGGTCCTTTTTATCTACATTTTCTTCCAAAAATACCTTTAACTTAAAGTTTCATAAGAAAGATTTTAGTAGTTAAGGATCAGACCTTAGGAATTAAATCAAAGTTTTAATAAACCAGGGGAAATCACGCATCTAAACTGATTTGCAGAGGGGGGAACTGAGGGTATATAAAAAGACATGGATCAAATTTAGCAGTATCTTTCCCGTATTCATCCAATACTTTTGAAGTGGTTCTTGAAGTGAATGTTCTAACTCATGGGTAGAAATGCACAGACTTTGCAAAATTAGGTGCAACAACTACACAATAAATTATGGGAAAAATAGATCTGAAAATTCAAATCTAATCTGGAAATATCTAAAATTAACCTGAGGCTTCAGAAATTCTTACTTTAATACTTGTGAAGTAACTGATTTCTTAGCAGTTGCCTGGTAACCCTACCATATTAGAATCTAGGGACTATTACATCATACTTCAGCTTTACAGGTTTTAATGCATCTAATAAGATAGGCCGGTTATACATTACTGTGGATAAGGTATACACTATGAAATTCTGCCGTGGCAGTACATCTTTGTGCAAAAATGTGCCATATTCTTTACTATGCATGTAATTGATTTTAAGTGATTAAATCCTTTCAAATATACTTTATGTGTCCACTAGGAAATTATTTCTCTAGTATTTCCTAACTTCAGAAGGCACTTATGAATGTGCCTTAAAACTCTGGTTGCTATGAATGCTCCTTCAAACACCGATTACTATTAATGCTCATAGTTCTACTATTCCATTTTAAAAGCCTGAGAAAACAGAAAAAGCTGATAGTCGAAAAGTTAAAAATTGAAAATGTTGGAGGGAGGGAATGACAGGGAACAGAGCAAAGATGATCTCACATCTACAATGAAATTACCACAGAATTTACAGTTTACAAATGTTCTACCATATACTGGGAGAAATTATTTTGAACCTCAGGTTTTACCTGAAGTTTTATCAAAGGTGAAAAGCAATCGTTTGTGATATACAAGAAGCTGCTGTAGCAGTGACTGAGAAAATAATTTTCATCGTAGGGGCTATATACACTAAGGAAAACATGAAAAATTACTTCAAAAATAGTTCATTGATTTATTTCTTTTTTAGATATGGATGCAAAGGATATATAAGATATCGCTATTATAACATGCTCTGCAAAACTCAATCAGTGTAATACATTCCTGATAAGTTTACAAAACCAAGGAAGGCAAGAAACAGTTCCATCTAATTTTAATTTTCTTTTAAATATTAAAGGTATATTAAGGTATATTAAACATTTCAGCTTCATATTTGTATTCATTTCTGATGAAGACATAGCACCTCAAACCTTAAACTTCCCTTCTGTTTGTACAAAAAGATAAATATCCCTACAACATAAAAGAATGTGAATCAACCTATAATTTAAGTTCAATAACATCAAGTTTATGATAATGGCACCCTTACTTACTGTAAAAAATTCTGGTAAGCAAGTTCCATTATAGAGCCCCGAGAGCGTAGGCTTTTGTCCACATGGACTGGTGCAGGAAGTTGTGCACTACAAGCAAGGCAGATGTGAGCTATACGCTATGGATTTATACTGCAGTACTCAAAGACTCTCTGTAGTGACTCTTAGTGTAATAGATGATATATTCCTTACCTTGGTGTTTACAAAAATAGGCATTTACTTGTATGAAACAAGTCTAGAATTGTCACCTCCATCCCACAATTTGTTTAATATATTAGGAGAAGACAAGCACAATATTTTAGACACCCAGATGAACCTCACAATGATCTCCACATATCAGAAATACAAATATCCAGAATCCATTGACCAGCAGACACGACAGGAAAGAAAAACCTTATCAGGTGATGGACTGGACAGAGAGAGGTAATCCACAGACAACATGGAGAGAGCAAGGCAATCTGAAGGTGAAGGGAAGAGCAGAAAAGCATTTTTCCACAGTTTTTAACTATGTATCTAATATGAATAAAGTTTAGTTTTACTGCTTTCTGTGATTCTCAAATAACTATGTTACGTTAAATGTGTGCTCAAGCGTTCAGCTGCTTGGGACCCTGGAATGATTCATGCTGCTTTGTGCAGAAAAAGGAAGGTACCAGAGAGCCAGATCCAGTCCATAACTTACACTGATAGCAATCAGCACTTGAGCAGGAAAAAGAAGAAGTATCAGCAAGAACACAAAGAAAAGCCTCGCTTGAGAATCTCTTTCGTTTTTGAGGAGTTCTTTTTCTTTTGATCAGAAAGGCATCGGCAATGCAATCTGCTGTTTACATGGGAAAAAAATATTAGCAAATGAAAGCTGTATATACACACAGAAACAGCTGTGCTAAAAAGCCACTTAAAGAAATATCTGCTTGGTGCCTAGCACATTCTTAGTAGTAAGAAAGGAGGTAAAGCCAGAAAACAGATGTAACGATTTCATATTTTGCCATGGTGTGTTTCTATATTTTGCTAGACTTCTACTAACCTTTCTCATTTTAAAAAAAAAAAAAAAAAAAAAAAAAAAGATGAGCAGTGATTAACTTTTCCTATGCTAACATAGTTGTAAGCATTAGAATAGTAACATATTGTAATAATACTAAAAAAACCCCAATGTATTGTACTAAATGCATTTTAAATATGGTGTAATACTTTATTAAATGTTGTAATACTTTATTAAAAGATAGTTATTCACTAGTTATGAAACAATAAAGATTGTGCTTTCTTCCTTTTAATAGTCAAAATCTTTTAATCAATAGTAAATGCTCACTGCATTCTGAAAATTATTTTAACACTACATTCACTTCCCAGTGTACTTTTAAATCACAATCCTATTAAAAACAAACATACTGTAATATGCAAATAAATAATAAGGTACTGTAATTCTTGCTTATTTTACATTACTAACAGATTAGTATGCTTAGCAAATAGTATCGTGGCTGGTTAATGGTTAATGAAAAATCAGCATTAATTATAATTAATTGGGAGTTGTAATAGATTAAAATATAAAATTAAATAGAATTAAAAAAAAGACATTAGATGAACAAGATTGAACCTGAGCTGTGATGCAGGAATCTGGACTTTTAAAGCTGATACATGAACCTATGCATTTAACTTTGGACAATACAATTCCTCCCTCAACCACATAGCACGTCTGTCTATGCTAAGTCTTGTTTGGTCACTCTTATTCCAGTCTATTATAAAGAGAATTAAAACTTGGGTCACTGAGCAAATTTGGAGAAGCTGTGCAAAAGGCAACACATCTAATTGAAATCTATATCCTATACCTGGGAAAGCCTAGTCTAGTCTCACCTAGTTTACAAGCCAGGACTGTTGAAAACCAAACTGGGGACAGTTTGGTTCCCCAACACCAGGGGAGGGAGGGAAAGAGTCTCACTACTCCACATTTCCGTGAAATGCTCAGTACAGGACTTGGGAAGGAGAGAGAAACAGCTGTCCCTATTGAGACAAGTGGCAGATGTGCAGGGCAACGTACTAATCTTATTTAAGTCCTCCTCAGATTCTTCCTAAAGGCTAACAATTATGGGAAGCTGCCCTTCTAGCACAAGAAATCCTCATCTGTGGGGTCTACAACAGGAAATAAACTCCTAGGTCCTGTTCCGCGTTCAGGTTGCTTGTAAACTGAGAAGATGTCGTATAACACCAGCAAAGTGCAGGTGGTTTCTGGAGAAACTTTTAAGTAAGATCGCTTAAAGGACAAAGAATAACTACTTGAAGGTAACTACTTGGATGATTTTGCATCATGCTGCAACCAAATTTCACTTAAAAATTCTGAAGTGTTTCTCCTTTATAATTTGGGCTACTGTGAGCTTATCATACTTTTCTCATCGTCTGCTATGAAAGAATAGACGGAAGCCTAAGGTCTCAGTTCTTGTATTTATTATGTTAATCATAGCCTGATCTCAGCATATATAAACACTGAGTTAAAGCGTAGTTTATGGTTACTCACAACCATTCATTTTGTCAACATAAACCTTGTTGCATCCCCATCAGGCACAAAGTGCAGGTCTTTAGTCTTCCCTGACATAAACATAATGCAAGGATGAAACAAGAAACAGAGTCAAGAACAGCAAGCCCTTTTCAAGACTCCCTAGAAAGAGAGAAATACGGAACTATGCTTATAGGGACGAATCATCTCTGCTGAAAGGGGCCTGGGTATCATTGCTGCCATAGCTAGCAGCACCTATGGCCAGCAGGATTCCATCAGTCTCTTAGGTATAGATTGGGCAGTCACATAAACACAGAAAATGAGTAACGGTATCTGGCACAGAGGGGTGATATCACTGCTTTTGAAGTTGCTCAGATTCAGTGGAAGAAGAAAACACACCAGAAATACATAGATGAAATAACAGAGAATTTAAACTGAGGCAGTTTTCCCAATTGTTAAAGAGGACAGTAAAAGAAAAGTATCTCTGAGTTACAACCTCGAGTTTTACACTTTTGATCAAGTAATTTTATATCTTCAGAACTCTGACTGATTATTTTATTACACTTTGTTATATTCAGGCATTGAGAGGATGTCTGTTATTTCTTAGCACATAATGATGTGGGATATTTTTCTGAACGATGCACAAATAAAGTATTGTTCTAAAACGCCTCAGGAAACTTAACTGATAGTCTACCTGGAATACCAAAACCGACCTCACCAAAACTAAATAAATATTGTTCTTCACGCTCCTAGAATTCACCCAAAGTAAAGTATAAGTATTAATTCAGTATTCAAAAGTATCTTAAACCACTATGTAATACATGTGCTTTTATTCATTAACATTTTTTCTCACTTAAAAGAAATGTGAATATCAATAGATTAGTAAAAGTTTTAACTAGCAGTTTACATTAGTTGCAAGCCATTCAAGATAAATGCTTTCAAACTCTATTGTTTATAATTAAACACATTTTAAAAAAAAAAAGTCTTTATGTATGGAGATCACCCGTACTGTGAGAAGATGAAACTGACAGGAGCAGGAGCCTGCAGCAGCTTAAAGGCTATAAACAGGATCTACCTATTGCGGAAACTCGTCTCCTGGGAGATACCGTTCATTACAGAGCACTGATGAAACAGCCAAAACAAATATATATGCATGGATGGTTGAGAAGTCTTTTTTAGAGACATGACCGGCAAAAGCACCAACACATCTGGGAGCGAAATACATTTATACTTCCCACAGAAAGTCACTCCATGCAACGCCACCATATTCATGTCTGTTTATTTTCATATAAACTTCAAGAAATTCTGGGCCTTGAGATCAGTTGCTAAAAAGTGAACCAAAGACATGTTTTTGAGCCTGCAAACCAGCAGCCACAGTGGCTTGTATATACATTAGTGAAAAAGTGCTCCCTTCTTTGCACAAGTGACCTCAAAATCTGAAGGAGAACCCCTCAAGTTGTACAGCAAAGCCACCTCTTCTTGCATCTTTAAAGCCATATTTTTTTACTACTAAATATTTTTTGTGATTTTCTAAATGACATAGAGCACTTATTTTGTGCATAAGCAACATTTGATTCTAATAAAAGCATTAAAGTTATTCCTCTTCCCTTTCTTTCTCCCACAGGAATACCAAGTTCTTCAATATCCAGTTTTAAACCCTGAATTTCACGTAGCAACAAAATCACAGCTCAATGGAAGGTCACTGAGTCTAATCATCCCTAACCGATAATGAAAATCTGTTCTTTTCTTTCGATTTTGATAGGTCAGAGCTAATTAGTCACTGTAACTCAATCATGTAACTGTTTCACAGGTACGTTAGGAGCAACAACAAAAGAATGAAGTATTCAATATTTTGAGGTCTGTGGATATTTTTTATCCTTGCCAAAAATTAATCAAACACGTTGATCTGTTTTTCAAGTCTGTCAATACCATTACTACTCTTAATGCAAAAACCCCTCACATTTATTTGCTCTCTAGCAAAATGCTTCAATGCATTTGTCTTGGGTTTCCATCAGTACCACAACAAACGATACCTTCCCATAGAGTAAGCTTCTACACTCAGTAAACTTTGTTTGCATCATTTGTGCTGCTGTTCTCAGACTCACCCCTTTACAGCCCCGTGGGTTATTTTGGGTGACCCCACTTGACAGGTCTGGTAGATGGAGCTGTGCCAGCCAGCCCTGAGACTGGCTCAAACTAAAATTGTGCGTGCCCAACTCCAGCTAAAGCAAAAAGCCTGGTCAGCTGGCACTGGAAAGGGAATAAAAAGAGTGTATTGGAGGGCAGAGTGGAATCACAGATAATTTCCAGGGCAGATGAAAAACCTGAGCAAACTATTCATATGGCACACTTGGGAAGGGTGGTAAATAAAAACCCAAACTGCAGACCAGAGTTCATATAAACAAAAGGATTAAGGCTTGCCACAGTTAAGCCTTCGCACTAAAGGAAATAAGAAAGTTTTTCATTAAAACTTCTTTTTGTTAGTCACCCACAGTAAAGTGTGACAAGAAAGAAAAAGATGTACTTTGAAACAGCAGTAATTCCCTTCAGATGGCCATAGCCATGCAACCACAAAGAGCTGCGGCAAGACTGGGCCCCATGGTTTACAGCATTGTGGGGTGATGCCTTTAACCTTTCCCTGTCAGACAGTGGATGGGCTGTATCCTTTAAATAAAATTAAGTTAATACTACAGAAAACAGATAGACTTACCGTTGCAGTGTAATTCAAACACCTCAAGACATTGCCCTCTGACTCCTCTGGGGTACCAGCTCCCTGGCTGAAATTCAATACGTGAATGAATGAATGAATGAATGAGTGAATACATGAATACTCATAATTTGGGGTGGAGTAATACAGTAAAATAGCTTAAAGCACTTTCCAGAGAAGCTTAAAATCATCAGTTCTCTCCTCAACTGAAGTGGACCAGGAGTCATCAGTTACAGCAACAACATCCAAGGGTGGTAACTAAATCCAAGAAGTTGTAAAGTCTTAAACCTCTCAAACGTAACCACAAGAGTTTTTGTGATTACATCTGCAATACTACATTGCAAATGTCTTGAGTTTTCAACACTTTGTTCTGTTTAGGGTCCTGTACTCAACTGGCGTCAAACACATTAATAGCAATGCTTTGCTTTTACTTAAATCTTCATGCTTTTAAAAAAATTAATCCTCTTAACATCCCTGTTGGGTAGATAGGCAAAAACCTTTCTTGTCTGTAAAGCTGAGATAAGAAGTGCCTTGCCTACGGATGTGCAGTTAGGGCGGGGCAAAACAGGGTTAAAATTCAGTAAACAGTGACTCCCATTTGTGCTCTAACAACTAGACTACACCATTTAGATTGTGCCAACTATTAAAATGAAATATAAACACAAGTTACAAAAAAACCTAAGACAGTTAAAACTTTCTTCATTAATGGTCTCACTAATAGTAGGGATGAAACACCTTATAAAGTATGTATTTTCTTGTCTCTTCCTTGCACTGTGGGAAAATGGTTTTGAGGAAAAAAAAAACCAACACGATTTTGAATAAAACCACACAACTTTTTTAGATGATTCAAAGGCACACAATAGAAATGTAAAAAAATATAAGCAAAAACAGGTAATTAAACTAATTATGAATGGTTTTGTTCATTAGATGTCTGCTGTGATTCCTAATGAGAACATTTGGCACCCTGCAGTTTATAAATCATCATTACGTGGCATGTAACCATTGCCAAATGTGTCCTTTTTAACCATATTTAAAAATATATTTTCAAAGTCATTTATTCTAGCAAGTTACTATTGCTCACCTACAATGTACATACAGTCTCTCTCCAGTTATTATGGCTTGAGACAGGGAGCCAGTACTTTGTACCATTTGGAACCTAGCATGACTATTTTTTCTAAAGCCATTTGATTTTTGAGCATTCTTAAAATGTCATATGGGTTGAATGTTATTATAATTGTAGTAAAGTTACATATGTGAATTAGGTTTACAAGATGGTCTTCTAAGCCTTGAAACAGGGGTGACAGGATGGAATTTATTATTCCCATCTCAGCTTGTCAAATCTATAATAAAGGAAGTAAGAGAAGACATACGCAAGCCCTCGTGAATAAAAAAGTGTCTTATCAGTCATTGATACAATTTCCATTCTCATATAATCCCTAAAGACATTAAAAAAAAAAACCTCTAGAAAATACCCAATGTAGCTTTTTCATACCGTACTATACCACACTACAAGATTCTCCATTTGTGCAAGTGTGCAGTCAACGTGAACAGCTTTCACAGGCTGCACTATCTGCAGACCCCTTTTCCACAAAAAGTCTTGTTTTCAATATAACAGAAACATATGACTCTTTGTATCTGTGGTCTTTCGATGTAAAGCATATCTGTAACTAGGAAGACACTGTAACTTTTCCAGACATAATTTCAGAAGGCCCCATTTTTGGACAGAGAGCAAGAAATGACTCTTTAACCAGATTATTTGAAAAAAATAAAGAAATCTCATTTATTTTAAGATATATGCCCTGAGATTGGACTACCAAAGACCTTAGAAAAGTTATGATTTGACAGGTAGAGCAGACATTAAGACCTAACAGGATTTCTACCAACTATTTTCTGGACAGTAAAGGCAAAATCATCCTCTATGACTATGCATGAGCAGACCAAGTCCTTGGGCACGCACAGCAAGCAAGATGCTTCTAGGACATGTCAGAAATACAATACACATGCAACACAGGCCGTTTATGGATGCAGCCACAGATGAATCCTGGTTTCAGACTCATTGCCTTTGTTTCTGATGGCAGGGTGCCCAGCAGAGCCACTTTTCCAACCAGACTGCCAAGCACCTGAGAGTCCCAGCAGGTGGCCAAGGTAGGCTTTTTCTGTCTAGAGAAAAACTTTTGGGGAAAAAAAAGAAGAACATGCATGGGGAAACCCAAGCATATGGTATGCCTTACAACTATTTATGGTTGTAAATGGTTATGGTGCTTATCACATGGCTATCGCTTTCATAAAACTGTGTGTATAGTGCTAGATTCCTGTACTGTACAGTACACTGAACATAAATAACTTAAATAGCTACTGAAGTTACTGCACTTGTTAAACAGGCAGTCTAGTGTCATGTTCAGTGTCTTCTCTAAGTGGCTTAGCAGCAATTTCCAGAGATTAAATCACATTTGTTTATAATTGCTCTACATTGAATGTTTCTTCAAATAACTTTTAAATATTAAATAAAACTCTTCTACCTGATTTCCTAAATGTCAGTTAATTCACTACAACTATCTTTGAAATATTGTTTTAATATCTTTATTAAGCTTATTATTGTATTCTCAGTTTTCCACTTTATTTTTTTAGGATTACCTTGCTATACATCATTGTTGTAAAATGCAGCAACACCTAGTATAAAACCTTGGAAACAACCTTCTTTATATGCATCTTAGAGAAGCCACGTTTGGACTCCCAGCAGAAACGTGCAAAATCAAAATATGGTCTTGCAACAGACTCATTTAGTGCTGTCCTTATATGCTACCAAAACGCACCATCACACTACTTCTTAGGAAGAGCTGCAAAAGGGAAAGTGAATCTACAAAAGGAATCAAAACATGTTGTAGTTTTCAAGTGTCCTTTATGGATCAATGTTTAATTATAGAATTGATACGGCTGCAAAGTGATCTGCTTAGTCCACCCCCTATTCGCGACCAAAGGTAAAAGAAGGTACTTTAACCTTTGAAATTTCCTGGATTGAGAAAAGAAACTGAGATCAGATATACTGTTTTGGACAGTTCCCTCTCTGTTACGCTTAGGCTTGCTTTTTAAAAAGATCCCTCCGTAATTCTAATATATGGTGTGTGGAAGTTTTTGTAAACAATTTTCATATTGTAACACTCAGAACTGAAATGTCAAATTCTCAGTGCCTGAATCTTCCTATGAAAACATGCTTCCCAGCCGGATGTCAGAAGGAGGTTCACAGGTACCAAAGGGAAGGGCTTTGCTGCTGGAAAAGCCTGTGCTCTTACTGAGCTATTTTTGGAGCAAGTGACCCAAGTGAACAACCTAACCACTAGGCTACAGAGTCAATAACAGTCTTTTCCCCTTTCTGGTCTGGATTTCTTGAATTATTTTCTGCAAAATTACAGATGTATTGAGAACAGTTTTCCCAAAATAACTTTGTGATTATACATAATTAGGTTACCCCATTCAAATAAAGGTGATAAAGGAGAAGAAAATCAGATGTCAAATCCACAAACCTATTCTGAGAATTACAGGTCGGAGAAATGGGCTGACAGGAACTCATGAAGAGCAACAAGTAGAAGTGCAAAGTCCTGCACCATGAGGAACCATCTCATGTGATGGTGTATCCTGGGGGCTGACTAGCTGGAAAGTAGCTTGGCAGAAAATGTCCTGGTGGACACCAAGTTGGATGTGAGCCAGAAATGTGCAGCAGTGAAGGCTAATGGTGTCTTGGGCTGCATTAGGAGGAGTGTTGCAGCAGGTGGAGGCAGGTGATCCTTCCCCTCTGTCCATCACTGGCGATGCCACACCTGGAGCACTGCGTCCTGTTCTGAGCTCCTCAGTACAAGAGAGAGATGAACATACTGGACAGTTTAGGGAATTGCCATTAAGATGACTGGAGGATCTCTCCTACGAGGAAAGGCTGAGAAAGCTGAGGTTGTTCAGCCTGGAAAAGAGAAGGTGCAAGGGGGATCTCATCAATGTATATAAATACCTGAATGGAGGGTGCAAAGAGGTTTTGTCCGGTGGTTCCCAGTGACAGGACTAGAGGGAATGGATTAAAACTAGAGATGGGTCGATTCAGACTGGACGTTAGGAAGAAGTTCTTCACCATGAGGGTGGTGAGACACTAGAACAGGTTGCCCAGAGGGGTGGTGGAAGCCCCATCCCTGGAAGTTTTTAAGGCCAGGCTGGATGGGGCTCTGAGCAACCTGATCTAGTGGGAGGTGTCCCTGCCCATGTCAGGGGGGTTGGACCTAGATGATCTTTAAGGTCCCTTCCAACTCTAACAATTCTATGATTCTATGACACAAGGCAATGGGCACATTCATATGTCCCTCCGAACATAAGGAAAAACTTAATTTCACTCTTCATCCCTGTTGTAGTTTAACCCCAGTTGGAACCTAAGCACCATACAGATACTCACTCGTTCCCACCATGGCGGGACGGGGAAGAGAATCAGAAGAGTAAAAGTGAGAAAACGCGTGAGTTGAGATACAGTTTAAAAAGTAAAGTAAAAGCCACACACACAAGCAAAGCAGAACAAGGGATTCATTCACTGCTTCCCATCAACAGGCAGGTGTTCAGCCATCTCCAGTAAAGCAGGGTTCCATCACATATAATGGTTACTTGGGAAGACGAATGCCATTACTCTGAATGTCCCCTACTTCCTTCTTCTTCCCCCAGCTTTATATGCTGAGTTTGAAGCCATATGGTATGGAATAGCCCTTTGGTCAGTTGGGGTCAGCTGCCCTAGCTGCGTCCCCTCCCAGCTTCTTGGGTGCCTCCCACCTTCTTGTTGGTAGGCCAATATGAGAGGCTGGAAAGTCCTTGACTGGTTTGCACCAACTAAAACATTAGTGTGTTGTCAACATTATTCTCAACCTAAACCCAAAACATAGCACTGTACCAGCTACTAGTAAGAAAATTAACTCTGTCTCAGATGAAACCAGGACAACACCATGAACGTTTTGCTGGCAGATGAGGTGGGTTTGAACCCTCTAAAAGAAAGATGTGAATTTAATGTGGGCTGAGTCTTTGACTAGAGTCCCAGTTGTGACAAATAACATATAAAAGGATGGAGTTTTTCAATGTATCTTGCTGAGTGAAAGGGGCTCTACTTAACTTAAATCCCAGTAGATTTACAGTCGACTTATTCTTAATATTGCTGCCAGATTAAATTCTCAGAGAAGATAGGCAGTTGCATACATGCTCTAAGAACCTAGCTGGGTCTAGCGATGAAAGAGGTGGGCCCTGCAATAATTTCTCTGACCACACTCTGAAATATTTCTGGGGACAAGCAGTAGTACAGCAGTACAAAAGTAAATTTCCTAGAACCCTACTGCGACAGTCTTTGTTCTTTGAAGGAAACACCACTGTAGGTGCCTAAAAATCCTCTGATTCTTAGTCTGTCCTCTTGAAGAAACATCAATGCATTGCAGAACAAGGGACCTATTTTTACTGCTTTTGCATTTCTTCAATTAATGAGGACAAATGCCCTATCACAGTATAAGAAACTCATTTGAGGTTGTGGTTTTGTTTTTTGGGCTTTGGTTTCATTTTGTAGTTTTTTTTAATCTTGCCTTCGTCCACTTCTGAGGTCAGAAGGTTCTCTAAAAAGGTTTGTAAGAAGTACTTTCTTCTTCAAGCACTTAGCTGTGAAATCAATATCTGAGAAAGATGTGCTTGTAATATAACGCAGCAAATAAAAAAGGAACTGCAGACATAAAACAGATTAGAAGAGCAGATTAATTTCACAATTTCATAGAGTCAATTTCCAGCAGACAAGTTAAAAAAACTCTTCTTCTTTGGTATCAGCTGATAAAGAAAACACATGAAACTAGAGTATGGATTACATTGCTATATATAATATCTTGTAACTACAAAGGTGTCCACTTCATAAATCTACAATATCATACAGATTACATCTGTATGCAATGTTAGCAAAGAAATTAAACTTCATCTTTTATAATTAAAGGGCATTTTAGAAAGGGTCATATAAAAGTAGGAAAGAAAACACAAATAGCACTGCAGACAAAATTTAGGAATGTAATCTCGGGTCTCGTTTTACTCCTCTTCCCCCATTGTTTTGCTTAATTAAAAGCTGTTTTCTATTTTAAAAGAAAATTAAAAAAAAATACACCAAAAAAAAAACAACAACAAAACACCCTACATTGTGGAGGTGGGGAGGAAAATGTTTTTTAACAGTCTTTCTGATCATTAAAAAAAAAATGAGCAAAATTTGGAAGCTCATACGGAAAATATACCATGAATAGACACTGAAGCTTGCAGAAAGAAAGCAAAAGAAATATCTTTCCTTCCATTTCTTTTCCACAGGATGTGACTCCACACAATTGTAAAAACAAAATTAACCTCAGGCACCTACAAACGGCACTGGCGTTACAGAAAGGACCTGGTTTATTTGACAGTATTCTATATAAAAATAGGTAATTTTTCAATAATATTTTGCTAAGTACTTTCCTGTTAAGTGCTGAGGTTAGAAATTTCCTTAAAATAATCTGTGCATCCTAACACTTTATCAGTGAAAACCTTCTTCTGATTAAACAGTTATTCTTTAATGCAGACCTGACGTCTCCCAAGCTAGGAAGCCTGAGAAGGTCACAGATTCTGTCTCCATAGGAGTCCAAGCTGTTTAGCAGAAAGTATGACCTACTGTGGAAACCAATGACCTAGTAAAATATAAACAGTACTGTGCTGTAAAGTGGTGGAGCCAGCTGAGAAATAGAGAGCTTAGTAATGAACTGCCTTACTCCTACAGAGATCAAATCATGTTAAGTGATGCTATTAAAATAAATCACATTTTAAAAGTCTTTACCTGAGACACTTACAACTTAAATTAGTAAACCACAAAAGTATCTATTTTATTTTTTCAGTATATATGAACAAAATTATGTTTTCTTTGCAGTAGACTGAAGACCAAACACTCAGATCAACACCCACTCAGGAAAATATTTAAAATATGTTTATGAACCAAAGAAGCTTAAGAATGAGGTTTAAAGTTTTTCCACATAAATGAAAAAAACTCAGATAATTATTTGCTGATTTCAATGTACCCTGAATCATGACCTCAACTTGATAATTTCATTTTTTATTAATATTATCCAATAGTACTCACTTTAAAAAGCTGAAAATAAAATGCCAATGGAAAACATGCACTTTATTTTATCATTCTGTTAGATAGTAAATTATAGAAAGTCCTCATTAGAAGTTAAAAAAACCCCAAAGCAATCACTTAACACTATTTTAAAAGGTCATATTTTGCATATTATTTCACAAAGTTCTGTACATAGGTTTATCAAATAATTTGGACACATAAAAGGAGAGTATTCACTTATCTAAATTTAGGGTCTGTCTATCATTATGGTATTTGGAGGGATATTCTTCTGCATATAATACCAATACATGAGGTTAATCCTCAGAGTATATCCTTACAACACCTCCACCTTCAGTGGGACTATGACAATTTGCACTACTAACAGCCCCTTAAAATCATATAATAGCTTGTTTAAATTTCTGAGAAATGGGCAAAGTTTTATGGAATTATTCTAAAGAGATACCTGTTCACCATTCTCCAAAAGAAACCGGAACCCTTTAGGAAATAAAAGTCATTAACTGACATTGACTACATTTCAGCAGTGCTACGTTCCTTCATCAAAGCAAGTTCATCTGGCTGTGGGTTTAAAAAAAGGAACAGAAATAACACACCAACAAGGTACAGTAGCGATCACTCATGGCGAATTTAAGATACTTGTGCAACGGTTACATTCACATGTAATTACTGAGAAAGGTAAAAATACCAGTCCACATAGCAGGTGCCACACCATGGGGTGCTGCAGGGAGCAGTAAAGAGCTGCTGTGATAGAGTCAGACATGATGGATTAAAAGAAAGGCCTTGGAATGGCATTCAGCCCATAGAGACAAATATAATTTAATCAAATTATTTTCAGAAGAATGAATCTTCTGCTATAGACTGAGCTCAGGACTCCCTTTAACAATACAGTTCCAGAGCTGATGTTTATGTGTTACCCAGGAAATTTACAAATTAAACTTTTTATTCAGTAACTGATCCTTCCTGTGTTGGTAGAGTGGCAAGAAAATTCAATCATACTGTTGCAAAATGAAAAAAAAAAAAAAAGCCATCTTTGGAAAGCTACTTATAAGGCTGGAAATAAAGTACAAAGTAAATATTTCCTGCTACAAAGAAAATTCTGCATTTGGGTTTCACATTAATTTTTGGCTTCAAGGAAAATATGTATATGAGTTAAAAGAGCAGATGTCTCAAAGCTCTGCAACAGAAAGAAGATTTTGTCACACAGCTTTCTGACATGTTCTAATAAACCTTTTCACAGATCATATTTCACAATCGTTTCTAACCACATACACCTACAAAAAAGTCGGCAGGCAGTGTTCTCCTACAAGGCTAACCATCTGAGAGAAAAAGTGTTCTGATTATTTTATTATGTTTTATTACAAAGCAGTGCCATAAATCTGGAGTTCAAACTGTTTGTGACATCCCGCATCTTCCAAGCAGAGAAACTACTGGTTTTGGTTACTGTTACTGACGTTACAAGAGAAATTTTTATAAGCGTTTGTGTCTGAAATAGGTACTTTCTGCCCAGTTATTTGATTTGTAGCTACACAATCTAATCCTTGTCTGACTTGAGCTAACGTAAATTACCCAGCCAAAATCAAGAGTTACACTCACGTGAAAGAGTAAGACCTACTAATGAATTAAACACCACAGCAACCCAGGAGGACATCTAATTATTATTATCATCACCAAATTTGTCAGATCTAATACTTCCTTCAGAAATATCACCTCAATCAGCCTTGCTGCCGGCTCCTTTCAGACCTTTTCAGTGTGGTGCCTCTGCGCTGCTGCTCTTAGCGTGCAGCAAGTCATCCACTGACCAGCTACGCACGGCACGTGGGAACCTGAAGTACTGATGTGTCCTTGTGCTGAAAAAAGACCCAGCAGAAGTCACAGTCCCCCGCTACAGATTTACAGGGCAGGCTGCAAATACTCCTGGTCCTGTAAATCAGCCGTCTGCCAAAAAGATGAGCTATACAAAGGCAAGAAGCAACGTGATCCATGTTTAATGGCTGTGATGCATAATAAATATAGATAACTTTCCAGAGCATACAAAGAATGAAGCCCTCAATTGCTGACTCACAATCTTTGGCCTAAGTGTAGGACTAGCTCTCCTAATTTACACAAAATCTACGATAAGACAAAAATAAACTACAAGATGGTATGGAAAATGCTCAAATGTTCCTTGGCTCATTGCTAGCTGGGGATTAAATTATTTAATGACAAATTTACTGTACTTCCCTGTTACAGGAAAAATATTTGTTAGGCCACGTATCACAAACTTAGACAGGTAACTAGGAAAAATCAAGAAATCAATTTCTAGACCCTGTGGTGATATATTCTACGTGTGAACTCTGTTATCCCTCGGGAGCACAGATTTTATCCTTAAATCGAAAATTTCTGTCTCATCTTAGCTTTTCGAAATGTCTTTTCAGTTCAGACTTTATTCTGAGAATATGCCTTACTGTGAGAATACCACGTTCCCATTTGTATTACCAAATATGAAATCCATCTCTCACACAGAAAATTATCATTATTCATCCTTACATAAGCAGATAGAAGTCCCAAAAGTTTTAAGGGATGGAAAAACTCCCTTACCTTTTGCTTCAACAAGTCATTCAAAGTTTAAAAAGTAGCAAGGCCTGTAAACTATCTTTTTTTTTATTATAACTAAAGAAAAATCCAAGTACACTATTTTAAGTGTTCAATAACTTGAGATGATACTACTGTTTTACCTTAGACTTTTGGAAATCAATGAAAGAATGAATTAGGATTAGATGAGAGACATCTGCTATCATCTCCTCTCCAAATGCTGTACAATATAAAGAAAGAGGAAGTGAGAGGATGAACTTGTGCTGTTGTATATCTGTGTCCAAGTATTATACACTATTGATTTACTTCCTTGAGGACTAGCAGGTAAACAAACCAAGTCAACACAAGTATGAAGAACCAAAGCCTGAATATTAAGTAGCCGAGATGACAACATGTTTGAGGATGACAGATGACATTCACAGCTGCCATAAAAGAGAAGGACTTTTGCCAGAGCTGTCAGAGTAGCTCAGAGCTGACAGACAACTCCGAGCAAGTCAGTCTGCCCTCGCCACCCTAGTGTAAGAGATACTGGGGGAAATGTTTCACAACAAGCTCACTCTTAGCCACACAGGAAACACAAACAGCTATCATAAATTAGAGAATACACAGTATCTATAATTAATCCCACAGGCTAAGCAATTCTGAGTGAAGGAAACTATAGTCAACCCATAACGTTTCTAACAATGTGGTTGATCTTAGATCTTAAAAAAAAACACAACCAAACCACCACCACCACCACCACAAGAGGCAAAACCCCCTAAATATTTAATCTCGTTTGAGTAGACAGATCTCTCTAACTCATCTCTTTCTCCTAAATAAAATTAAGTAACACAGCTAACAAAGAGCAGATTATTTTATGATTTGAGATTTTTGTACTGAGAAATGTCATTATTGCAACATGAACAAGGAAGCCGCAGGTTGATGATAAGCTCACAGAAACTAGTCTTTCTGCTTCCAGTTTCTGAAGATGGGCAACTGACAGAACATCTGAGGAAAACATCCTCAGTTTTTTTCTAACTAGCAGAAAGAGTTCAGGCAGGTTAAGATATAAAGAAAATTAATAATTAAATTTCAACAAGTTGCCAAAGTTAAGAAGTCATGACTTAATCTTAAAAAAACCCAAACAAACAAAAGAAAAAGTTTAAAAATCTTTACAGCTTTCAGAGGTGTTCTTATTTTCAGAGTTGAGTTCATGGTATGGTACCGTTACCATTTTTTTTTGTGTGTATTTCTGTATAATTTTGAGCTTTGAAAAGCAATCTGTTTTATGAAAGCTGATATTCCTATATTCTCACTTAACTTAAGGATCTACCAGAAAAAATCTCCTAATTTAGCTTGAGATTAGGAAAAGAAAAGAAAATGGTAAAATCTTTTAATAAATGTAATCATATATGATGTATATTTAGGACATAAGATTAGCTAAAACAGCCTTACATATCTGAGGTCTTGAACCTCGCTCCAAACTGTTACCAAAAATGTAAACGTCTGGGTGACCTGTGACATTGATATGACTAATTAGCTGCAAGCGTTCTGCAGACCAGATATAGAAATAATAATAATGAGAAGGTCAAGGAGAGTGGCTGAAGAATTGGTATAACTCATGTTGACTCCACATAGGCTTGGCCATTAGAGACTTTGAGGCTGATATGCTGCCCTAACACAATAAATACGCCAGAGTTATTGAGAGGGAATAAGATTTCTGTCATTTTGACTCTTTCCCATTCCCAGAGTATTAGACTTCTGACTTGCAGAAAAGATGATAAGCTTATCATCTCTACTAGGTCTGTAAAATCAAAGCCAAAAGAATTCAGCAGATATTTATATAGAAGTCACCTACGCTTACGTAAATATGTATAAAATCTATATAACAGGTGCCTAGGTTTGGTGCAGTAAAGTTCTGGGGCACCCAATAATGAACAAATTAAAGAGAAAACAGTCATGGTGTGTGTCTGTTCCAAATCACAACAATTATTCAGAAGATCTAGATTTTGTTTCTCATGGTTAGAGAGTATCACACTATACATCCCACTTACACCCTCTTCTGTGCCTCACAGCCCCATTTGTAACATGGAAAGTTACCTAAATCCCAAAGGATTTCCTGGTTTAGTATCCTATATGTCCAGGGATCATCAAAAAGAAGATACTGTAACTCAAAAGTATTTTGAAAAAAAATAGGAAACAAAAGAAATGGAAAATACTCCATACAAAGGTAAGTAATAATGAAGTTCTCATGTGTGAAATAATCACATACTACTAACTAAATAATCACATCACATACTAACATCCTGCCCTACTTAATACATTACAAAAAAAAAAAAAAATATATAGTTTAAACAGTTAAGAACCTATTTAGATAAATGGTTAATTGAGATTAAAATCACATTTCAAAGTTATTCCCAAATCCTCAGCCTCATATGGTGCTCATTAGATATAGTCGAGTTGACAGTCTTTTCAGAGGTACTTTATCCCAAGGACTGTTATCAATTATATTCATCACAAAGACTTAAGCCTGCTCAGCTAGGAACACCAGCTTAGTTTATGCTGGATAATAACAAACTGTAAGCATGGTTTCCAAATAAACCTTGTAAGGATTATTGATGAGAAGTAGAAAAGGGTATTATCACTAGGTTGTGCTGCAGAGACAAGGAGAAGGGCAGCAATTATGGTATTCAACAGAAACTGGATTTTATCATGGCACCACCAGTAAAGCACAGGCTAAAATAGGCATCACATAGGCAGGAGGCTGTGGTACATCTACAACAAAACCACAGAAATGTGAGACTAATTTGGTTTCTTAAAGTTGAAAGAGCCTCACAGCTGCGAAAGGTCCTCTAAACCTGGCAGAATTTTTCATAAGCAAAAAACAGCTGCTGGAGCCATTTCTAATTGTCATGTTCAACAGTTTCAAGCAAACTAATTAAAAAAAAATTTTTTTTTTAAAAAGAACCCAAACAATAAAAAAAGCAGAAAATAAAACAATAAACACTGTAATTATGCTCAGTCAGAAATTCTTATCTTAAAAATTTAGAGAGTCTTCCATTGTTCCAAGATGGCAATTGTTGTGAAAGAGTGTCTAGAGATAAATTTCATGATTATCTGTTGAAATTAAGAAGTTGAAATTATTGAAAGAACTAGACTGATCTTTTCTTTTTCCCTGAAAAATGCTGGGATGGGTGTTTTTTGTTTTATGGTTTTGGTTTGTTGTTTTTAAAGCTTTTTATTCTTTTCTTTTCTTATTATTATTCATTAGGTCAGAATTGAGCTATTTTAAGGTTTGATTTTTTTGGTTTTGTTTTTAGCAGGAGAGCATTCACAAAACAAAAAGTAACCACTAACCTTATGGTTATGAGAACTTCATGGGATATTCAGGCTGAAGTCCCTGCTGTGAGTCACACCAGCCACTAAGAATGTGGTTCTTGCACTGCTGCGACAAACAGACACAGCTGCTGGGTGTACTCTTACGCAATCCCTCCATATATGATTAGGACAGGGTTTTTTTGACATAAAAATAATCAAATATTCCCCAAAACAAGACCATGAATCTAGAGCCTAATAGATCGTAGATAAGTGCCTCAACCTGGAGTCAAATTGATTCTAGATCTGAGAAATCATCTGAAAATATTTTTCACAAGAGTTTTCTCCAACAAATATTCATATACTGTAAAATAAATCTCTTCAAAATGAAAAAAAGAAAATTCTCATGTCAGTCCTTAACATTACTGTATAAGAGGAAAGAGGTATATGTAAATCAGTCATTAGAATAATCCTATCATTGACAATATACTAAAGAAGCGTATTGTTTCCTTTACAGTAGTTTGATGGTTACTTACTACTTTTTATACAGTGCTAAATGCAACGTCCTCCAGTTTAATTATTTACAAATATCTACAAAGCTACTTGTTTTTTGATCATTAACCTGGCTTTTCTGCATGCTTATTCATTGTCAGAGACAGTTATCCACACTAGAACAAACACCTGAGAATGGTATGGCATAATGTTTTTCAGATTTTTCCACATTTATGGCTATTTCCTGCTGACGTATATGACATATCTGTAGCACTTTATGCTACGATACACTAAGAATATCTAGCTAGAAGCTTTGCATACAATGCTGATTTTGAAGTCGAAGAAGTCATAAAGATGGTCACAATTATATGAAGTCCTGAAAATATTTTGATTGCACTTTGGCTTTAACTCCAGTGTTTAAATTTAAATTTATTTAGCATTTGTATTTTTTAACTACTTCACTGAACTGGAACACATTCAAGGTCTTTTTCTGTGACTGTGAGAGAGAGTGAGAGAATGGAGGCAAGAGCTTTCTTACAATTTGTAGGATTTAACATTACTTTCCTCCTTAACATCCTTAAAACCTCCTACTTAGAAAATAAGAAAACATTATGAAAACAGGAAAAGCAGCTTCATTGAGTTCTACAATGTAGAATATATTTTAGAGTCAGGCTGTCATTGGACAGATGAGATAACATATCTTCAACTGAGTAGTGAGCCCTGAGTAGGTACTACAGAAACTTTTTTCATATCTAATGGGTAAGAAATTAAAGGATATTTTTTTCCTGTGGGATTTCTGATACAAATATGAACCAGCATTTGAACTCAGCATCTTGTTTGCAATCTTGATGAATTATTTGACTGTATGCAACTGAATAAAACAAAGTATTGTGTATTTATTTAAAATGACTATTCAAAAATGTCCTCTTTAAGCTTACGCTATTACAGATGTTGCATCTGAAATGACTCTTTGAAAACAAACAAAATATTGAATAATAACTAGAGCACAGAAGAACTATAGTGGAATGCTCTTTAGCAAAGAGTGGCTGATAACTACCACCTACAGCTAAAAAGCTTTGATTTCCACCCTTTCCGGAAAAACATTGTAGGAATCTTAAGTAATTCTCCATCTGACCAGTGACCAGTGAATAAGAAGCCAGGCGAAACAAACTGCACAGCAAAACATCCCTCACAGATGCCACATCTTTTCATACACCACTGATATTTACCTTGGCTATACAGCCTATGTGAAATATTTCAAATTCAGATCTCCTTGACTCAAAATTAAAGGGTGATACATAATGCTAAATGGTGACATAACAGACACAACTCATAAAATCCCATCATGTATGAGTGGAACACCACTTTTCACATCCTTAATTTATATGATGATGACTAGGGTGTGTGGGCCATAAGCAAAACAAAAGGTCAGTGCTATCTCTATTTATACAGTCTTCTTTGTGCACAAACAATTTTACGGATGGAGGATTTTTTTGAGCGCACCTACAGTATGTTCTCCAAGCTACAAAAGGAGCACTTATCAAAACAAGTCTTTTTAAATACCACAAATATCTCACACTAGCTGTGGCATTTTTCAGAGGAGTTTCTTAAAGCACGCTGTGGATTTTGTATTAAACTGTTCCATGTGTTCACCTCCCATGTGCGGCTAATTTTAAACCTCTGGTTTTCTTTGTACCTTCTCCTCTGTTATGACCCTCTTAGAAAAAGAGTGAAGGAAATAATCATGGAATTCAGGAATCCACACTTGCTAAAGATATGGATTTTATGAAACACAAGACAGTCTCCCGAAGAGATTCAGCATCTCTTTCTCTTTTGTCTTCACTAGCAGCAATGGCAATATGAGATCGTCAGGTCCAACAGAATAATTCCATCACCACCTTACAGCCTTCTGCATGTATCTAATTAAACAGACTCTTCTGAAACAGCGCTTAACTTGAAAATACTGTTTTTAATAAGGTATATTTTCAAAAAGTTTTATTGAACATTACTCCTAATTTTAATAGTAAGTTCTTTGCATTTCTGTTTCTTTTCAAAGGATTTCATAAATATTTTGAAGTATTAATCCCAGATAAACTTTTAGGTTTTTAGTCATATTGTCTCTAGCATGTTTGCATAAATTCATGAGTAGAGCTACCAGGCTGGTGAGGGGTCTGGAGACCAGGTCATATGAGGAGAGGCTGAGGGAGCTGGGCATGTTTATCTTGGAGAAGAGGAGGCTGAGGGGAGACCTCATCGCCCTCCACAACTACCTGAAAGGAGGTTGTAGAGAGGTGGGTGTTGGCCTCTTCTCCCAGGTGAATAACAACAGGACCAGGGGAAATGGTCCGAAGTTGCGGCAGGGGAGGTTTAGCTATTAGAAGGAAATACTTTCCTGAAAGAGTGGTCAGGCACTGGAACAGCCTGCCCAGGGAGGTGGTTGAGTCACCATCCCTAGAGGTGTTTAAGAAATGTCTAGATGTGGCACTTCAGGGCATGCTCTAGTGGCAGAGATTGTAGGGGTTGGGGGTTTTTTGTGTGTGTATGGTTGGACTTGATGATCTCAAAGGTCCTTTCTAACTATGAAGATTCTATGATGCTATGATTCTATGAGTATACTAATAATATGAGCATTTAAGAATGCCCTGTATTAAACCGCCATTAAAGGCAAATAATTTTCCATTTCTAGTGACGTATCACAAGATTTTTAGAAATCTTTAGGAATGGAATTTCCTTCAACTGACAGATTGGCTTTAGTTAAAAACATCTTTTTTCGTGGTGTTAAAAGCTTGTCATTCTGATGGTTTGAATAAAAAATAAGCTGAAATGATAAACAGTTCCAACTCTGTTCCTACTCCAATTTCTCCAAAAAGAGATTTAAAAAATATTTCTAGGTTTTTGAAACTATAATACAATTCAGAACAAAGTAAAATGGTTAAATCCTCATGCAACATAGGAATTGCATGTTTCAGCAGGATCCATGACTTCCCTGGTGGAATTACGGAGCACACAGCAGGAGCTAAATACAGCATTAGCTGTGATCGGTGTAATGGGAAGTGCTGGTAGAAATTTGCAATCATTTATTCTACTCCATCCCTCTCCTACCCTTGTAAAAAAGTGTGACAAATGAGAAGCGCAGACTTTACACTGAAGAGGTAATGATGGCTACATGCAGATCAAAATTTATTATCCTTTGCTCAGTTTTCCCTTAAAAAGATATCTTTAATGGATTTTTCTTCCTGGGCATCCTACTGTCACATAATCTGTAGTTTTAACAGCGTAAATAAGCCACTACTTTATTATTAACAAGACATTTCAATATTTGTAATACATAGCAAGATGACTAAGGTAAGTGAAATGATGACTAGCTCGGCATCTAGATGCTAAATCTAAGTAACTTTGAAAATACATTATAAATGAGTACAGAGAGGTGTTAAAGCTCAAGAAATCCAGAAGCCAGAGGTAGATTGAGTATCTTTTAGCTATGCTACAGAGTAGCCTGCTTTCTGAACATGCTCAGGGCTACTCTAGCATTCAATGTATTTCAATTGTACTTTTACCATACATACTCACATCATTTTAATTTGATATTAATACCTTGGTATGCAGGAGTTTGTAACATTTTATGGCTATTCTATCAATGTCACTAATCTGGAACTACACTTTCCCATTCAGGTATGCTTATGTTTAATCGAGATCTGAGTGTCAAAGTAAATCAAAACCCAATGCTAACTTTCTTTGCAATGAACACAAATACGCAATCAACCACATATTGCCACCTAATCATCGCGAAAAAGACATTGAGGTGCTGGAGCGGGCCCAGAGAAGGGCAACGAAGCTGGTGAGGGGTCTGGAGAACAAGTCTTACGAGGAGCAGGTGAGGGAGCTGCGGCTGTTTTGCCTGGAGAAAAGGAAGCTGAGGGGAGACCTTATCGCTCTCTACAAGTACCTGAAAGGGGGACAGGACAAGAAGAAATGGCCTCAAGTTGTGCTAGGGGAGCTTAAGACTGGATATTAGGAAAAGTTTTACACTGAAAGGGTTATTAAGCATCGGAATGGGCTGCCCAGGGAAGTGGTTGAGTCACCATCCTGGGAGGTATTTGAAAGACGGGTAGACATAGTGCTTAGTGATATGGTTCAGTGATGGTTTTTGACAGAGTTAGGTTGATGGTTGGACTAGATAGTCTGAAAGGTCCCTTCCAACTTAGGCAATTCTATGATTAAGTAAGTAAAGAAACTGATTTTTCAAGTTTCATCAGAAAAGTCCAGCTTTCCACACTCACTCCAACTGCACTGAACAAGTCTCACAGAACATGATAAAAATTTTCACTTGAAAGTAGATGGCTAAACATAAATTGTGTATTTTGATTTTTCGTGTTGAATTTATACTCATTCATATTTTTACCAATTTCATATCTCAGTAAATCACTAAAATATGCAAAATTTCACATCTATGTCCAAATATAATGTCATAGAAACCCTCATTAATTATGATAAACAAAACATATGATAAATTACACATTAAAATTACATTTAGAAAAAATGAAAGTATTTTAATGTAACTAAGTAATCATTTAGAGAGCTGTATAGTTAACACTTTTGTTCAAACCTATAAAGATATAAAAATACAATTCATGTTATAGATGAATACATATTGCTGTGCTTAAACCTTAAAAGAATGTACTAAGGCAGATAAATATTTGAAACAAATTTAATTGCCTTTAATTTCACTAACTGGTATGAAATGGTCAGTAATTTTTTTTTTTTTTTTTTTGGTAATTTTTCTGTAATGTTTAAATCAAAATAGAGCACATTCAACTGTCTCACAGGTATTTAAGAAAGCCAAATTTGTGTTCTGTCTTGAGCGGACCGAAATACAGAAACAGTTATCATTCACAGATGTTATAGGTGCAGATAGGTAGAAGTGAAGAATGAACAATGAACATTTCTTGAACTCAAGGCCTGGAGCTCATAGAATAAATGTTGTTCTGTTTTAAGGTCTCATAGTGCCACTGCCATTTCATTTCTCTAAATACCATTTCCATATAGACACTAAATTTGCTTTCCATTTTCTAGTAACTGCATTAAATACAAACAACTACATCTTCTCTTCCCTTCCCTTCCCTTCCCTTCCCCTCCCCTCCCCTCCTCTCCCCTCTTCCTTTTCATCTCAAATAAATGAGCAATAATAGCATGGAGTCATGGCAGGGGCATTTAGTTTACCAGGCATATGATGAAAATCATTCATAACCATAACAAGCACCAAATGTGATTCTTATGTTCCACAGTGAAAATACGCATGCTTCTTTACTTGCCATGTACGTGAAGTTCAGTCTCTTCCATCCAGAAGACTCTGCTCATTCTGACCACAGCCCAAAGTCCACGTGTTGCATCCTGTGAACCAGTCACTCGGATACGACTTAAAGACCAGGAGGCTGGCACCAGCTCTCCTACCTCCAAAGGCTGGCCTTCAGCTGCCCGAACCCACAGTGTCTCCTCCTTTCACCTTCCCAGAGGATACGGCAGCCTCCTATTTGAGGAGTTATGACAGATGAATCAGCTGTTCTTAGCGCTGTGTCCTCCCCCTTTTACGCTCTGGAGAAGGTGAACTGGATGTAGCATAAGCCTTCCCAACTGCCTGAAAATAAATTCCTTGGGATATACATTCACTGGTTATGTTAAACCTTGTTCTTAAACTTGCAAAGAAAGTGTTTGTTTCTTAACATTCTACATTGCTTGGAAGACCTTGTCTTTGAGTTGGACACACCACCAGGGAAACCAGTTTCCATCTCTTTATTTCATCTGTAGTAATGTTACCTATCTAATGCATGAAGAAAGTTGCTGCCCTGATTTTTTTTTTTTTTTT
>VXBH01009993.1:69307-128372 GCA_013400035.1 Rynchops niger
TTTTTTTTTTTGCAAGCCATAGGCACTTTTTCAATAAAGGAAAATACAAAGCAAAGCTTTTCATAGCTTCTTGTTTGTTTTTTGTTATCTTTGAGGAGGATGTAAACATATTCCTTTTTCAGACAAATCAATTGATTCTTCTGCTATAAAGAAATGGATAGCATTCTCTCAGGTTTTACGTGTGCAGTTCCTTTGTTCTACACCCAGCACAACACTGCAACTGAGTCTTTTTCTATTTTGCAAAGATTTTAATACTGCTGAAAAAGGAAAATAATTGTGTTCAGTTTAGCATGATTTGCACTCTTTAGCACAAAATCAATCATTACATGAACAAAATGAGAAATACATTGAATGTGCAACAAATGAAAGTTGGATTACATCTTCAGGGAGCACCTGCAGGTACATAGCCAAATCACTGTGCCTAAGCCCAGTATTTCACTTGGACAACTTTTATTCTTTTATTATTTTACAGTTTAGCAAAATGCTCCAAGCTGACACATTCATATACGATTTAAGCAACTCTAATTGTAGCATGTTTCTGAACCCCTTGCTTTTAGATGGATCAGGGAGGACAAGTGGATACTGACAAAAGCTTCTCTGCTTAAACCTCTTCTGCTTCAGGGGTACCTAGCCATATTAGGGTTATACTGAACTTGAGCTCGTAAGATCAGCATTTCAGTCAGTATGAACTGTGCCTACAGAGGTGCTGAACCAAAGCTTCCTCACATCCTTTCAGTCAAACACTAGGTAGAGGAGCTTACTCCGCTGTGAAAGCATGCCTCGTCTCACTGAATTTTTTTTTTCTTTTTTTGTTTTTTGTCCTTCAGCTGTTTTTCCCAAGACATTCATCACCAAACCCACTTGCACATTTCTACTTCTTACTATCATTTCCTTCCTTGCTACTGTGCTATACAAAGGGCTAATTATATACCAATTTCTGCTATTGTAATGTAGGAAATACAGCCACTTGCAGTATCTCGATGACTGTACTAAGCTAATTTTGGAGATGCATCCAATAATTATTATCATACAATGATGTCAACTGTATAAAAAAATTAACCTGAAGAGAAACTGGATAGCTCAGAAATGTCAATGGGCTACAGAACTATGCATACCTAATTAACTGGTTTAAATCTAGTGAAACATAGTCCTGATTGAAGCTAACAAACCATGTGAAGACTATTATAATAGCCTCCAGGAAAAGTTAGTTGTCCCAGCTTGATTTCTAGTGAACATAGGTATAAATCATAGAAATGATAATCAGTGTTACTATTTTGCAGATTTCTTCCATAATAAAATGGGCCAGGGATATTCTGTGGTCCTGAGAGCAAACAAGGCATAGAGCCCCCACTTCTTTCACTGCATTCACACATTCAGCAGCCTTCCTCCCCAAAATGGGCTGCCTCATCTCAGCAGTGGTTAGCAGCTGTCACCACCACATGCTGGGTGCTGGCACTGGCCATAGCAGTGCTTCCGGCTCTGCCAACAGCTGACCCCTGTAAGCAGTCATGTATTGGTGCACAGTCCTGTACCCTCTTTAGCTGGCTCTGCCAAACATAGAATTGCAGAATGGTTTGGGTTCGAAGGGACCTTAAAGATCACCTAGTTCCAACCCCCCTGCCATGGGCAGGGACACCTCCCACTAGACCAGGTTGCTCAAAGCCCCATCCAGCCTGGTCTTGAACACTGCCAGGGATGGGGCATCCACAACCTCCCTGGGCAACCTGTTCCAGTGTCTCACCACCCTTACAGTAAAGATTTTCTTCCTAATATCCAATCTAAATCTACCCTCCTTCAGTTTGAAACCGTTACCCCTTGTCCTAGTACTGCACTTAATGATAAATAGTCCCTCCCCATCCTTCCTGTAAGCTCCCTTTAGGTACTGTAAGGCTGCTATAAGGTCTCCTCATCTCCATGGAGGTCAACGATGGAAGAGGTTTGGGGACACCTTGTGCAGCTAGTGGGAGTGATCAGTCAAAAAAATGTCTTCCCTCTACTCAAAGCTGTCTACCCAGATCCAACTACTTCTCTTCATCATACTTGTCCTATGTACACATATTCATGACCAGCTTCCATCCTGCACTAGTTAATTCAGTGTGTTGTGGGCAGTGGATAGGTCACCTTTCAAAAGGCTGAAAGAGACTTCCTTGTCAGACTGCTGGAGAAGACTGCTCTTTTCTGCTTGCCCTACAACAGCTTGGAGGGTGTTAGCAGGAGTTGGGAGAGTATATGCACAATGTCCAGTGTGGAAGGTGTTTCTACAGACAACAATAGCTTAGCATTTTTCAGTCCAAGGCTCACAGGAAACCTACTGCCCCAGAGTAACCCCATATTAAAATGTCAGACTTGACCTGACAAGAAGAGCAGGTTGCCCACAGTAAATTAGTAAGTACTGATGCCAGTTGGGGTAGTAATGACCGAGAACCATTGCCGCGGCAGGGCAACACACCTGACTAAGGTTAAAGTAAAATATCCTGTAACAATCCATAAGTCCCTTTCCCTGGTAGCTAAAACACAAATGACCAGAATTTGCCTTTAGAGCTACAGTTTCTAAACAAGGGAAAAAATTATCAATCTTTCCTAGAGATTAAAATAATAAAGCAACAAGCAATTGCCAGTTGCAGTGCTGGATAATTCCTTGATGAATTATGCTAATAAAAAAATCTATCATTTACCTCTTGTGTTCTTTTACTGCTCATTCACAAAGTGGACTTGAGCAGTACTAGTATGATGAAGTGCAAATTTTTGCACTACAGCTATCTTCATTGTAGCTTTATCAAAAACAGAGGTCTTCAGTTTTCAAAACTATAATTTCAGCTTCTTTCACAAGCAGCAGATCAAACAGAATTGCTTTTAACAATTGCTTATTTGTATCGCAAAATGAGGCATTTATTACTTCCAGTAAACCAAACTGAATCAGCCATTCTGCAACATTTTCTATAACACATTTATTTTTTGAAAAGAGAGGGATATTCTAACCTCATTTTAGAAAACCCAGCCATGTACTGTAAACCTAAACTTGTTAAAGGGAAAAGTTGAAGGTCAGCTCTTGGTAATTGTTTAGGGAAAGATTAGTGTCATGTTAAAAAGCCTGGTTTGCTGTTTTCCTGCAAATGCTGATTGCAGCTCCAGGCATCCTTTTGAATGAACTGTCTTGTCTTTGGCACAGAAGATAATTATCTCGGTCCCACCCAAAGAACTGAGCTTGAGCCAGCAGGGACAGCTGAGCTAAAAATGAAACAAATGCCGTGTTGAAACTGAAGTTATTGTACAATGTTTCCAGTAAGATCTTATTGAGTTTTCTGCCATATTAAAATGTTATAGAGGGTGTCGTGTGCCAATGACCTACAAGCAGTGTGTGAGAAGGGTAATACTAGGCACTATTAGCCAGTTAACAGTACAAACAAGACTTTTACAGAAGTCTCATTCAAAGAGAATCATTCTCATTCAATGTACTACATCGTGTACCTGTAACCAAAATCCTCCATGCCTACAGAACTTGTCATGCCTGCAGATTATCTACACAATGGATTTTTAGGAAAGCTCATGGTCAAGAAAAAAAAGTCAATTCCAGTAAAAATACAATAATAAACAAAAATAACGAACAGCTTATTAAGTAACTGCATTACCATGTAACTTGTTTCTTAGGGAAAACTTCGTCCCAGACTGATGCGCCGTAGTTTTAGATCCCAATGTGTGCAGAAAACAGAGAAAACCAGTATGTCAAGCTCTAATGACTGCTTAGACCCATCCCATTTTTAAAAGAAGTGATGTTTTGGGAATTTTGTGTTTTAGCTAACTCATTATCAAGATAACAACCTTTATTAAGGAATCATTTAAAATGGAATCATTGTGAAGTTTAATTTAGAAACTCATCAAAAGTCAAGCCTGAACTTGAAAACCAGATTCACACATCCGACACTTAGCATTTGCAGAGATAACCTCATTTCTTTTCCAATAAAATTATTTATTTGTATGCAAGGAGTCTCTTCAAATTTCAAACAAAGTATTAAGCCCAGTAACCAACATGTCCTCAAATTCTATGTTAGACAGTCAGCTGTAGACAACCGCCATATCCTTATGTCATCCAAATTCAAAGAGAGTCTGTAATCTCCCAACACACTGAAGATACTGGAAGATAAGCACATCTTTTCGATTGAGCTGGGCCTGTCAATTCCTCAGGTCTATGTTTCCTAGAAGATAACATTGAATTTAAAGTATACACTGCTGTCCAGTCAGCATGGGGAAAGTGAATGTTAAATATTTACAAGGTCATTTGACATGCTCAGGGAAGTTGCAAGAGCAATAACTGCAATAGATACGGAAGAACAGCTGCATTTTGGATTTGGCAAATATCATATTGGAACATAAGATCAAGTTCAAACTTTTAGCCATGTTAAATGACTGCTTTATGGAGGCCCTGGTCAGGAAATAAAAGAAGAAACTTCTAACCAGGTCCTGGCTAGTAGCAAGGTGTGGCTCACAGATTATGGCTAAAGAGCTGCTCTGCATAAAAGTAAATCAAGCTGACAAAAAGGTGCCTAGATTGGACAAGGATACAGGAAAAAACAGGTTCACAAAGTACTGTTTTGTACTACAAATTACGAAATGAAGAATTACAAAGAATAAGGAAGATGTTAAGAATTGTGAAGGACATTCAAAAGAGTAAATTCTTGCAGTAGGCTCAAAACTATTTAAAAACACAATATTAGAGGCCCGGGTCATATGCTTAGCACTTCCAAAAACTTTTTATAAAGTTGAGAAAAAGCTGGATAAATATCAAGGTAGGAGAAGGTATTAAAATTGAGAAGCCAGCTTTCAAATAGTGAAGATGTGTGCAAATACGGAAGATAGAAGGGATCATAATCTTTATCAGGTTTTAGCAGGCCAAACATGAGCATGAAGAACAACTTTCAAAAGACCTAAAGCCAGATCATAAATATTCAAATAATTTCAAATTTTCAAACATATAAAGAGTAAGAAGCCTGCCAAAAGACCACAGAAGTAGTAGAACATTAAAGTGTAGCAGAAGTATGTAGAGCAGATAAGGCCAAAGAGATTTTTTTTTTTTTTTTAATCTATGGATTTACCATGGAGATCCATTTAAGTCCCTATTCTAAAAAAATCTTTCTTTTTAAGGAAAAGATCAGTGATCCAGCTCAAGCTGAAATACTGGTTCAAAGGGAAATCAAGGATGAAACAGCTGAACTGTTGTTCATAGTAAAGAACAGAATTAGTGAACACTGAAAAATAATACATTGGGAAGGTTCAATACCGTTCTTCTAAACAGAAATATTACCTTCCAAATTATAGGGGTCTTCCGAAGGAATGAACAAGTACAGTGACAAATCAAATTTGCATATCATCCACTTGCAATGCCAAAAGGTCTCTCCTAAGATCACAAAATGAACAGTTTTAACAAACCTAGGTATAGGATGATGGTGAAGTTCCTCATGTGATTGGAAAATAGAAATATGAAGCGAAGTGACCAGTTTTTCCAGAGCTGGAGATGTCAAATGGGGAGCCATGAGCAACTGTGATGGTGTCTCAAGCCAGATATGGAAAAGTGGATGAATGATGAAGTTCCATAGTACGTTGATAATACTACTTATTCATGATAGCAAAAAGAATGGCTGCTTTCAAAAAACAGAACAACTCCAGGAGACTCAGTGATGGGCAGGTGAAATTAATCATAGATAAATGTAACGAAAATCATGTTTATAATTCCATATTAAACAATTCTATCTCCATATATACAGTCAGAGGTTCTGGCCAATCAGGAACATGAATATAATGATCAACAGAAATCAATGCAAAGACACATTTGGGAATAAATAAGAAACAGAAAATAAATCAGAAATTATCATTATGACTTATGCAGAAAACTGCTGCACATCTTCTTGTTAAATACTGTAATCTACGGTGTTCCCACATCAAAAAGGATACAGTGAAAACTGTGAAGTTTTAAAGGAGAATGGCAGTGATTATCAAGATAAGAAATGTTTTTTTGTAGAAGTGACAGAACAGACTAAGACCCTTCAGCCTCAAAAACACATGGCAGGGTGAGAGGGACATGACACAAATGCAAATACTCATGAGTGTAACACGGAGAGTGAGTAATGACCTGCTCTCTCCCCATAAAGAGCTACACTGCATAAGAATTGGTATACATATAAAGGAAAAGTCCTAGTCTCTTGAAGGTGATAAAATGTAAAACATTATTTCTGTAACGGCCATGGGATGTTGAGACAGTAGTCCAGGAAATGTCATTACATTTTTGATGTGTTCTGGACATCCACTGCTGGCCTTTTTCAGACATAAGTGTTTGTCAGACATGGTCTGAACTGATTCGGTCTCTCTCATGTTCCTTACATAACACTGAGACAATTCACTACTGCCAGATTAAATGCAATCTTGTGACTATAGTCTCCATGTGGTCTTTTTATTCGTATATTTAATGTATTCAGAAAAATGGCAGCACTAGATATGGTACTGGCATATTTGACTAAATACGTAAGAAATGGCTGGAAGAACATTTCATGTCAGTTTGCACAAAGAGCACAATGTATTTAACAAAAATCTCTTTCCATAGATTTTCTTTCTAATCATGCAGGTATTGCCCAATCACTTCAAAAGAGCTGATAGCATCAGACAGATTTCCAGCTGCGCTTTATCTGGAAACAGGAAATAATGTGTAAGCTTGCTCGTGGAATAATGAGCAAGCAATTAACAAAATCGGGATACTTTCCAAGTAGACCCCCTCTCTCCCCGTACAAAGCTTCCCACATGTCAATGGTGCACTTCAAAAAACGTGTAGATATTTTCATCTATACTCCAGTGTCTCCAGGACTGGCTTTAGTCCACCTCGCATTATGTCACTGTTTTACCTTTGAACAGATGAGCATCATTTTACCTAATAACTAGGCAGCTACAGGATGAAGCAGGCAGATCTGCCTGTCCTTCACCTGGTACATAGATGGTCTGGTGGGTTTTTTGAGGCTAGGAAGTCCTTCCAGAGTCCTAGATGAAACATGGTTACCCTGGTTTACTGGAGTAAATACTCCACCATACTTCAGGTTCCAAGATGCCCAAGCAACGAGCTACTGGTTCAGAATTGTTATGTCCCTGCTGGGGTGGGAAGCACCAAGGAGCACAGCTCCTAATTTTGTTTCCTCCAAACCAGATTTTGTTCATACGCACCAAAACTACGACAGTCAAAAAAAATCACGGTAAATAGGAATATTCAGACGATCCACTCCGTAACCACACGATGCTATGAGCAAAAACTCTAATGCAGATGTTCCATATATGTGAAGGCTTCTGCAGAGGCAGGTTACATATAAGTGCTATTACTGCTTAGAAAGGGTATTGTAATGCACTAGCTATAAGGGAAAATAAGTTTTAATAGAAGATACTCAAGATACTCCTCAATATATCAGGTCAAAAAAATCATCCTTTCTAACAAACTTTTAATTCAATTTTTTTTCTTTTAAAAATATGCTAAAAATAACTGAAACAATTAATTAAAAATTATTATTTTAAGTATTATACAAATATATTTCTACGGATAGAAAATATATATTACAAATAAAGAACAAAGCATACAGCCTTGGGAACTCAGCTGTCAGTAATTTAGGAGTTAAGTCTACCATCTCTGCTTTCTCCTCTTCCTCTCAATCAAACAGCTTCTTCCCTATAAATCTCCCAGAAGAAAGAAAAGGACCAAAAAGAGATATTTAGAACTCCAGTACTTTCTTATAAACTTCCATTTTAAACCTCCTTTTCAATATGAAATACTGGAAGGACAAGGAACAAAATAATTAATTTAGCTAGGAGATTGTATCACTTACCTTGGGGTAGCTGTTGATTCTGGTTGTTTTCATGTGATTTAGAAGGTGTGCTGGAGGTCTCACAGAAGGAAAAAAAAAATCACTCTATGAAATAATTCTTAATTTAAGAATATAACTTAAGAATCTAATTTAATTTATATAATTTAAGAACTAATATAATTTAACAATATAATTTAAGAAAAGATTCTTAAACCATCACTTTTTCTATTATTTCCTCTTAGCTTGGTTTCTATTCCTGCTGTATATTATGTTTTCACAACATTTTGGTTGATGTGACCCTTTTGATACCATACCACATTGTAATAAAAAGAGATGCATTTCTTGGCAAGGAAATGACAAAACTGTGGCAGCTTCATATACCAGTTGTTAAAACATAGTTGATGAAACATTCTGTTTGTTGTTTGGTAGCTTAGCTACTTCATCAAGCATTCTGCTTATTTCCCCTCATTACTGGAATTATGCCTTTCAGCTACGGAGACCAAAAACATTAATATATGATTTAGGCAACAATAATATTAAAAGTGTGTGTGAATGAAATACTGACTAGGCTAAAAAGAAATTGGAAAATTAGACTTTTAATGCTGAGCATTCTCATTCCCCTGGATCATCATACAGATCTTACACGCGGTTTTAAGGGTACGCGTTCAAAACAAAGAATTAGGCCCATTCTTCTTTTATATTAGTAGAAGCTGTACATAGTCTTTCCATCTGGAAAAGAAAATCTTTAAAAATCTGAATTTTTCAGTCTCTTGAATGACACAAAGGATGAAACTTTACTTTAGAATGTCCTTGGTCTTTAGTTTGCATTACACAGTAGTTTAGCCGTTGCTATTTTTTTTCTGACTTGCTGACTGCAGGCACCCCCGAATCTAAAACAAAACAAAAACTGCAACCCCCACACCAAAGCCATGAACTCTTATGTTCATCTGGGAGTATCTTTCCACGATGAACTTAAAGAAGACCATATGTCTGAATACATAGGTACAGATATACCTGGCAGGTATACAATAGAATATTATTGCAAGAGCATCAATTCAATAAATTATTAGATAGTTGTTGCACCCAGAAGGCTGTTCTTGACCTAAATAGCACTCTCCAACAAATATATGTGGGGTTATGTACACATATACACATGCATGTATGTGCTAATGTGTAAATTATTTCCTTTTTCCTTCTAAATAACAATAGTACACTCCCCATTGTCCCTAGCTACTGTCAACTCTGAATTTCTTAGAGGCCTCATGGTAGAAATGTGTCTGGAAAGTGGACTCAGAAAACAGAAAGTCTGAAGTTTAACATCTGTTTTGGAAACAGCATGAAGAAAGCTCTGACAGAGACGGACACACAGATAGGAAATGGTGTTTCACTGGCAGAGAGGAAACTGTGGAGGAGAGGGAATAGACAGAGGATAAGGCAGATAGATAGGCAGACAATATCATAACTGTGGAGGACCTTAAAAATAAGGAAAACCAATCTGAATTTGAATTGCTATGAAATTGGGAGCCAGAGGATGGATTCAAGGAATGCAAATGATATTATTGAAGAGGCAGTAAAAGTAAATGAGATTAGTAATGAATCACTGTGGGTACTAAAGAAAAAAAATAATAAAAGGAATGGATGGAGAGGACCAAGGAAGTTGTGGTGCTATGCTATTTTTGATTGACAAATAAGGCTGGTGCTGTCCCCATCATAGTGAGAAAAAATATGGGAAGTTGGATGGGTAAAGGAGAAAATTAAATTCTGGATGGATGGACAGACTGTNAAGGATGAAGAGAAATTGGTTCTGGAAGTATAATTTTCAGATTACTATGTAGCTTGCAAATGTACCCAGAAATCAGACTTAGTGTTATGTAGATAGATATATTGCTCAAATAAAGCTTACTGTATTGTCCTATCTTCCTTGTTTTCCTGGGGGACAGTAACAAGCCTAAAATTTATCCCAGAGTAAATATCCTTCTTTCAAATTGCACCTGGATATCCTAAGAAACAAAGCTCATGCAGGCATACTGACTACCTCTACTCTTAAAAACTTTTCAATAAATCATCTAATTCCAACCAATTTTGATGTAAGTCTAGTTGTATCAGAAACACTAAGCCCAAGCAAATCAGCTGCTGAGTAGAAAAAAGAGATCAAATTTGTATCCCCACAGAATGAGCAACAATTTGACTTCTCATTCATCAGCTGGTCAACCAAACAGCATACATATTTTCAATAAATTAGCTCAGTAGTAGCTTGAAAGCAGTCACAGAGTACACTTTTTCATCCAGGAATTTGGAGGCCTAAGAAGGTCAAGGTACTGTGGAAGAGCACAGGGAGAAGAGTGTGGAACTGTTATTGCTGTTGGGGGAAAAAGAAAAGGAAAGGAAAAAAGAAGTGCCTATTAGACATAAACCTTTACAAACACAGCATCATGAATTCCAGTGTTCACAAAACAACATCTTCCATTAGAAGATTCTCCCTTTGAGGTACGTATAAAAGAGAAAACAAAGAAAAATACCTGCTACATTCTTTATGAGCCATTTTTCATTTTCCAATGACAACTTCTTAGATCAGATACAGACACATCAGAGAGAGCTCAGGTTAGCTTACTCTATTTCCAGCACATTGGTACTGTGCAGTTCTACTACTTAGTTTCCCTTTTTCCTGAATGTTTCATGTACTACATGAGCCAAGATTCCAGTCTAGATGTTGCATGTAGATGTAGCCTAAAAATTCTGTTCCCCACCTTCTCACTGTGAGAACCTGTGAAGAAGGCAGGTCCAGTGCCACCATCCTCATCCCACCCATACCACCTTGTCACTCTTTTGTCACCTATTAAAATAACCTATTACCAGTTAGGCATAAATTAAGACAAATCTTAGATGGTAAGATGTTACTCTATGAGCTGGGTGAGCCAAAAAACCCAGATGTACCGACCCAACTCTTCTGTAAAAGACCTCTGTAAGGTTCAGTAACCTATCTGACAAATTTTGTCAATCATTACATTAAACTGCACAGAGGCCAAAGCAGCTTTAAGTTCCTGTTCCAGGAAAAGGAACAGGAAAATCCATATAACTCTACCTAATTACTTTTTTTAAGATTTTTTTTTTTTAATTTATAAAATACAAACAACTGAATTTTAATTTACTTGTAACATTCATTGATGTTACATGGTAACAGTGTCTACAGTATTGTACATTTATATCCATAATCTTCAACACACACATAATTCAGTGACTGGGAGCAAAATCCACTGTAGAGTAATGAATTAGCAATCTAAAGATTAGGAATCAATCAAGTTAAAATGACTGAACATATATATAATGACATTCTCATGATCCAGATCCAGTATTTGGAGAAAGAGAAAAATTCTATTAAGTCGTTGATAGAGTTTAAGATATTTACAGTTCAATAAATTATGAGCACACTTCCACTCCAGCTAAGCAGACACTTGTTTCCAGTTAGAAACAAAGATCAGTGTTGTGGAATGAACTTTGTTTCAGTCCAACAGCTGCATATTTACACTAAAACAAGTACTCTGCATCCTTACTGCTTTTATTGAGACTTGGCAAAGTAAGCTTTGATTTATATTTAGATTCTAATTAAGTTAATCAGATCTTGTCACGTGCACATTACTGTGACAGGAGAGCACAAAGACATTCCGTTACGTTCCTCAAATCCCCTCCCACACCATGCACCAGTACAGCACTCAACCTGCTATTTTAGAGGTCTTCCTTAGTGGTGGGGGAAGTATTTGTAGGTGAAAGAAGGATAAGGAATATAAGCCTGGAGCTCTTTCAGCTCTCATGTGTTACACATCTTTGGAAGTGTTATAGAGGGGATAGGATTAACATTCACATCACTGCAGGGTTCAGGAATCATCTTTAAACGTTTTGTGACCTCTCTTGGAGCTCCCAGCTGTCACGCGAAATTTCTATGCAGATGGGTCCTGCAACAATCTTGAAAAAAATAAAGTAAGTTTACTTCCTAGTCTAGGTAAAGGATCTGAGTCAACAGTTTTTTCCCCATCTTCTAGCAATTTGCTTGTTCAATATTTACATTTCCCCTGTTTTATTCTATCAACTGGGATCTGCGGTGCTGTAGAAGTCTGTTCCCTCTAAGCAGTCACTTTTCAATAACACTTCACAGTTTATAATTTTGGTGTTTGTTTCTTAAAATGAATTCCAGTGGCTGAAGCCTGCAGTTTCCATCCTAAGCTAACTCAGACTCTGCAGTCATTCTTAAATCCACCTAATTCTGAGATATTCCCTGTCACAAAGCAGTAGTTGAGAAAAAATAATCCTGTATAGTCAGATCATACTCTACACAGGGATGAGGGTTAGGATTTTGGAAAGCTTTTAGTAGCTTCTAAACCACAGAAAACCCAAATCAGTTTCTACACATTACATCTTTTTGTGTCTGATTTCTATGAGATTATTACGTGATGATGCCCAGTGATACGGTTTCATAGTTTCTGGCTGACACTTAGATTTGCAAGGACATGAGCTAAGTAAGATTTAGTTAATGTCAGATACAGCTGATAATAGTGATAATGTACTTGCTAGCACTTCTGTGCAAGATATGGTGCTTTAGTATACATTTAAAATTATTTAGAACTACAAACTAGCACTTAGTGCTCCCTTCCCTTCTCTGCCACACTGCTCTCTTCCTCCATGACTGATCCACCAGTCTTGCCTCCTTGCAGTGCCTTCCTGTGCTAACAAGAACACTGAATAAATGAGGGTAAAGATTTTGGTGCCTGATACCCAAGTTTAGAGGCTCAGGGTCTGGTGAAATCAAATCCTTTCTCCAGGAGAATGGCTTACATCTGAAAGAGTTTCATCTTGCCCAAGGAGTGCACAGAATGGCAAAAGAAGAACTTTCCTTTCATAAAACGGTTTCATTGTTCTTAAATATTTGTTGTTAAATTGTTGTTAAATATTTCATTACTGTAGCACAACCAAAATGACAATATTGAATTTTTAACGGATTCCTCATTTTGTATACTCTGGCCAGTGATTCACATTGCTTTAAACCTGTGATGCATCACATACAAATGGCCAATAACTTTCTTATCCAAAGCGCAGAATTTTACCACTAACAAAATCAATATTTTCTCTGTTTTCACACAGAATCACAGAATGGTTTGGGTTGGAAGGGACCTTAAAGATCATCTAGTTCCAACCCCCCTGCCATGGGCAGGGACACCTCCCACTAGACCAGGCTGCTCAAAGCCCCATCCAGCCTGGCCTTGAACACTGCCAGGGATGGGGCATCCACAGCTTCTCTGGGCAACCTGTTCCAGTGCCAGTTAGACTGTGTTCCAGTTTTGTTAGACTGTGTTACAATAATATATTCTACTGTTATGAATCATAGAATGGCAGGGGTTGGAAGGGGCCTCTGGAGATCATCTAGTCCAACCCCCCTGCCAGAGCAGGGTCACCTAGAGCAGGCTGCACAGGAACGCGTCCAGGCAGATTTTGAATGTCTCCAGAGTTGGAGACTCCACCACCTCTCTGGGCAGCCTGTTCCAGTGCTCTGTCCCCTCAAAGTAAAGAAGTTCTTCCTCATGTTTAGGTGGAACTTCCTATGCTCAAGTTTGTGCCCATTACCTCTTGTCCTGTCCCCAGGCACCACAAAAAAGAGCCTGGCCCCATCCTCCTGACATCTACCTTTTAAGCATTTATACTGAAGGAGTCCTTGAGTACTGTAACCAGGCTAATATATACAGTGTTATACAAATACTAAATTCACTGAATTAGTCCCCAGTTGTCCGGCATTCGAATTTCAAGATTCCACTTATGGTACATAAGGCATTACAGCTTGGACCCTTCTCACACTGTTGGTACTTTGGATTTGTATCCTCCTCCTCATATGCTGCATAAATTTAATGCAAGATTTCTGTTATGATCAACAGTCTAAACACGAGTCTTTTTGGGTAAAGAATCTACATTTTTCACTCTGATAAGGGAATTTAACTACTAGGATTTGTTAACGTTACAGAATGAGGCCAAGGGCAGAATTTGTCCTTTTGTCTAAGAGCTTTTAAAAGCTCAAATTCGTTGTGATTTTAATCAGAGAGCAAAAGTATTAACAAAGATCTTACCCATTTTATTTTTGTAAGGAACTTGGACTTTGAGTCTTAAGTGTCTGAAACTACAAAAGCTCCACAGAAATTAAACCACTGGGAAAAAACATGAGAAATAGAACCTTCTCCTTTTTATTTTTTTCTCCTTCCAAAAAGTATCTCCTGATTAAAACAGCTTTTTAAACATTTATCACCTTAATCTTGGCTTATAAGGGGAAAATTAGTAATAGACTCCAAGGGTCAGTTTCCACATTCGGTTATATCAGTTCACCCCAATTTAAACTGGTGATTGTTCACAACCTATCTGAACCTAAAAAGCAGTTAGACTCGTACAAGAGGATTCAAAGAATGGGCATAAAACACACAGGATGGAGAACAGGATTTAAGAGACAGTAAAAGAATTAATGTACTACAGAAAGAAATCAATTAAATACACTGATTGCTGATATCCTTCTAATAGGTCTGGACCACGAGACAGATGTAGGGTTGGAAGTTTATTTTCAGTTTGCTTCTTAGCTACATGTACAATTTTGTAGATATATTAAACAAGGAAAAAAAATCCCTTCACAAGTAAAATTACATCTTACAGTAAAAGAAAAGTTTCACGTGAGTATAGCGGTACCCACAGCACAAAAAAAGAAAACACAGAGATACACGAAAGCTTTTTCTTACAGAAAAACTTATAGAGACAAAAAATTATTGATTAGGTGACGTTGGATACAGTTCTAAGAGCAGCAGCAAATTCCAGTAATCAAATAGTCCCTGTTTTCTGAACTAAAACAATAATAAACTAAATGGACTTATCCATTAAGCGAGTAGAACTCTGTATGGGGAGATATAAATGCGAACGCTGATGTCGTGCAACAATACCCTCCTCTCTTTTTGCGCTCTTTTGCAAAACCAGGTAAAACTTAGAAACCCCTATCCATTTCTTTTTAAAGGAATTATTATAATAATAGCAAAATAAACCCATAGAATTAAATCTATCAGGAAATATAAATAATTAATACTTTCTACACTGCTTGACCAACTGGACCTTTTTGGGAGGGAATGGCAAGGGAAGGGAAGACAAAGAGAAATGGGGGCATTATAATCTTTGTTTGTCACAAAATTTTTCATACCTTTCTGCCCACTGCATTAATTCTGTTCCCAAAAGGCCTCCTATTTTTAATTACAATTACGGACACAGCTACGCTGACACTTTTCATGGCCATTGATTTCAAGGCTTCCAAATTTCCCTTGCCTATAAATTTTCACTTTTTATGAAGATGAGATGACACAGGAACTTAATTTCTGGTCATTCCATACGGACAAAGGTTTAGCCTGCAGATAGAAGCCTTGTTTTAGTCTTAACTGATGAAAATTGTGCCGCTACCTGTGGTTTTTTATAAAGAATTCCTACCTGCCACATTTTAAAAAGTGCAAAATCTAAGTGCATCAACTCTTGTTCTCAGGAAAATGGCAGTGAGCAATTGAAAAGTTCCCACTGAATAGCACCTGCATATATTTAACATTCATGTTAAATACACTGTAGTGAAAACTATATCCATATCCCAAAGAGCAACTTCAGTGGCACACGAACACACTCTGACACCTATTGTCGTAGCCATTATCAACAGTCTGGGGGATGATTGTGAAAAGAAAAAGTAATACTAGCAAGGACTTATGTCTAGACCAGCAGGTAGAAAAGACATAAAGGGTAAAATTCATTTTTTTAAGAATCATGGCAAAGTCACCCTTATTTTTTACCTAGTGTTCCCAATGACAACCAAGCACTGTGCTGGCCTATTCTGGATAAACTCCATCCTGGGAAACTGGGCCCTCACAAGGGACTGATTTGGTTCTAATGACTGGCTAAATGTTTTTACGTAGAACACAAATGTTTTGTTATTAGTAGCCAAATATGTTTGCAAATACTTTTAGTAGTTAAATTGTTTTAAAAATACCACTGATAAATAACCTACCTTATGCACCCTGTTTCAAAGGAACCAGAATCATTTGCCTCTTTTTTTCTCTCATCTTTTCCTGTTTGTGTTCGCTAAAGTAAAGACAGATACACAGAGGATTGATTTGTAATTAAATTCAGCAACAAAAGGTGTGTAAAATGCATTTACTCCAAAACAATAAACAAGTGCATGATTAATTGCTTGCAATATGCCTACCTTTGATGTGTGAAAATAAAGATGATGCAGCAGCTGAGTACCTTTGAATCAATTCAGCATCCACGTAGTAGACAAGTGCATCGTTTCATGCAGACTTAGACAGGCTCCATGAAAGAATTTCCAAGATCTTTGGTGGAAATTCACCAGAACAGAAAAAAAATTATATCCATTTAATTCTACCACCATAACTTAGATCAATTCCCAGAGAAAAGAAAATCCCCCCACACGTCTATAAAACAAACTATGGTGGGGGAAAACAAGAAAGCATAAGCACATATTTTTAGACACCCTGACAGAGACACACAACAGAGAAATATAATCAGCATTTACACATTGTTTATCTTTTGTCAAAATTTGTCATAATTGCCTATGTATCCAGAGATCATACTCATACTAAAATAAAGGAATAAAAAGGAATAAAAGGAATAAAATATAGAAGAGTCCTTGAGTAGTGGCATCCAATCTCAATCATATCATTATGCTTTGAATCCCTGAGCACTGTGCTGTACTACACGGTAGTACAGTAACACTAAATACACCAAGACAGTAAAAAATTATGTACGCAATGAAAATAAAGAGGAAGAGATGTCGTAATAACAAAGACCATTTCTCCCATGTGCAGAATTCTATTCCTCTGCCTGTAATTTCAAACATGTAAGAGAGTTCACCCTACGTACTGTTTTTCAGTATCTATAATAATTCTGGAAGAATCTTGGATTGCTGCTGGTTTCCTTTGTTTTACTGGAGAAGCAGATCCATTTCAGCAGTGAGTAATGATAATACAGATTATCTGAAGGCTTGTTTAGGATTAGTTCTTTATGGTACTCATCTAAAATGTGTTGCTGTCAAAGCAATAGTTTACGCTGGATTTCAAAAGGGATGTAAGTCAAAATCTATGCAGGATAGGTTTTGGAAAATACTTTTGTTTTCCCCCAAAATCTTACAGTTATATCTAGAATGCCAGAAAGTTGAGATGTTGAAATGTGAGCAACTGAATGTGAAGAAATGTAACAGTTCACTTCACTGTAAACTGAAGATTTTGTAGCAGTGCTAAAATATTTACACCCACATCCCTCTCTCCCTACAGCTCACAGAGATATTACACCCTTTTATAAGTGGATGCAGAGAACAGAGAAAAAAGGGAAAGTCAAGTCACTAACTTATAATTTTGTTTTCTTCTAGTAGCTGTAGGCTATTAACAGTTTAATAGCACAAAGACAAATCTGTAAATGTTCGTATAATAGGAGGGCACCTTCAATTCTGCCTAAGGTCACATGATTCAGGAACTACCTGTATTTGTAGCTTTTTATTATAATTTCAGAAATCTGGCAAAAAGCACGTTTATATAAATAGACCTAATATTTAAAAAAAAAAAAAAATATTTACTAGATATGGAAATACTTCAGAGATAAAGACTAACAAAAGTAGCAATCCTTTTATTCCTAAGCAGAACGTGAGAAGCTCAGTCAAATGCAGGGAGATAAACAGCACTATGACTCCAAGCAACTTGGTGTAGCTAATATCTGCTTAGCTCCTTGGAGATTGGTTGCATTCATTTCCTATCAGATGACCACTCGAGTTTCACAGCCTGCTCTACAGCTCTTTTTACAATAGGGAGCGTTCTGCCCAAGCCCTGGCAAGTTGTCATTGATTGTTTCAAATGCTCTGTATTCAGCTATTCACAGAATGATTCCCTGGCTTTTCAAACTGTAAGCTAGCCTAGTGTGTCAAATATGCTTCTGAAGATAAAGGCATTTGTAAATGTAAAGGCATCTGTAAACGCGAAAGGTGCTTAACTACGTATGCAGCCTTTACAAAGCACAGGCAGCAAGCGTGAGACTGTTCCCGGTGAGAAAGAAAATAATTCAGCATCATTTTTCCTCTTTCTGAATTCAGATTTCAAAATAAAGATTTAGTAGACTCACACATAATGAAGTTAGGAATTTTAACAATACATCACCCCTGGCCTACTACTACTTCTCTATTTTCTGCACCACAGAAATGTTAGCACTGTGTCTCCCAAGGAGCTATGATCCCTTTACAGTGTGCAAAGTATGTAAATACAGGAGCTGGGAGGCCTGAGTGGGCAAACCTACTGGCATCAAAACAATAAACACCCTGGCATATATTTACAGACACAAAACCCTGGCATGCATTTGCATACATTTACTCAGAAAAAAGAAAAGTACTAAAGGTCTGAGTGGAGGCAAAATGCAGTAAGACCCTAACATTTCAATACTTAATTACTTCCTAAACCTTCCCTCAATCAATGATTCTGTTATCTTCTCATCTCTTCCTCATATTTCCAGATCTCCTTCCTACAACTCTATTCCTTGTAGAAATGGAGAAAGAAAATGGAAGATTTTTCAACTCTTTTTGGGCTTGGAGATTTAGGTTTGAGATCAGCAACTAAATATTTTCATCTCTTCCCAATCCTGATGAGCAGAAATAGATCAACAACAGCCTGGCTGTAGATGAATTCTTCTTTACACAAGCAGAAACAACTGGCCCGGCTGCTTGTTTGCTTGGTTTGGGTTTTGGGGGTAAGGTGGGGTGGAGGTTGTAGGATTGCAATGAAAGGTGTGAGAGTTAAGAAAGAACCAGGTATTTTCATGTATCGAGGGAGCAAACTGTCTGTCCTAATGTAGGCCAGCTCATGTGGTTCACCTTGCTCGTGAGGGTGGGAGGATACAGAAAAGCAGACAATAGAGCAAGGTGAGGGCTGGCCAACCAGGAAGGTCTGAATTTTGCACTTATCTTAGAAACAGGCTTAGATAAGTCACTTCAGCTCTGTGTGCCTTGGATTTCCTGACCATAAAATGAGCATCATTAGGTTACTGAGCTCTTCAGTTAAGACAAATGGTGTCTGTAAGAACTGCTGTGATAATTTCCCCAAATAAAAAGTCACATAGCAGACTCCTAGAAGGATTGAGACTGTGCTGGTTCCTAAAGATTCACAGAAAGTTTGTCTCACCAGTACTGAGGCTCATCTGTTGGTATCAGAAGGTGGCCTGGCCTCTTCCCAGCCCTCAGCTCTGTTAGAATTTCATTCATGGGACAGTGTACTGCACACGGCTTGCTTGAATGGGACTCTTACCTTTGGAGCTTGATTCTGTAGGAAACCCAATATATTCATCATCATCATCATTTCTGAACCTTATCTAGAGGACTAGAGAAAGGTCATATTTCATCTGTTATTCTCTAATCAACTTCTAAACAGAATCTGTGCTCAGACTTGCGAACCCTACTGTTATGGGCAACAGATTATTCCTTCTTTTGGTAACGTGTCACCCTGCCACCCTGATGTACTTGATATCCAGATTCCCAGACTGGTGGGAATCAAGAGATGTACCTCTGTCTTGAAATACGTGCCTTGGACTTATTCACGTTCATGCCCAGGAATTTCAGGACATGATTCACTGGACAAATCACTTTTAGATCTGCATAAGACACACGAAAAAAATCCTGTATGAATGAAAGCAGAAAGGAAACTAAGGATATGGAGAAACGAGGATGTATGTGTTCCTGCATGGATTTGAAAAAATGGAAGGAATCTGCTTTTTAAGAATTTCCTCTTTAAATGTTTGTCTAAAAAGAGTTAAAGCCTTTCCTTCTTTCATTTGTCTACAGCAAATTAATCTATCTTTTCATTGACCATGAAACAGCATGCATCCGAAGTTTTAATTTCTCAATTTTATTTTTTACAGTGTTATATATTAGGGATGATGACCTTATTACACGAGAAGCTGAAACAGTTCGTTTGATTGTGATACTCAAACAAGATCTCTCCCAAGTATCTGCCATATAAAACTGAGTATGTATGCTTCTGCAAAAGAGATGGGAGTGATGGCAGCCATACTAACTTTGGTAGCATATCTCTTACATCTGTTCCTTTCTCTCCTCCTACTAAACTTGGCACTGCTGTAGGGATCTACATCAACTCCTTTTCGAAAAATCTCCCAAAACTTATTAAAGTCTGTGCTTCTGACAATATCTATTTGGCCTAAACAGGTCTGAACACAAGAAAGAGGAAAAAAAATAAAAATGTGCAAAGATCAAGCAGGGGGAAGAATTCTTTTCTTATATTGCTAAATAAAAGCAACAACTGCTCTCCCCTCATGATTTTTTTTTTTTTTTTTTTTTATTGGAAAGATCAGTCTCAGGCTAGTTGACTGTAAGTAAAAAACAAAAGTAGCTGAAGGATGTTTTGTCAACTGGGGAAAAAAACCCAACAAATCTCACCAAAAAATACAAGCTGGGCAGCTACCTGACTCAAAATTTCAATCGCCCCGAGACCCACTTCAGAAACACCTACAGAATAACCAATCTTGGAAGGTCAATACCTTCCAGTGAAGGAATCTCATCAATGCTTATAAATATCTCAAAGGCAGGTGTCAAGAGGATGGGACCAGACTCTTTTCAGTGGTGCCCAGCAACAGGACAAGGGGCAACGGGCGTAAACCGGAACACAGAAGTTCCATCTCAACATGAGGTAATCTTCTTTATCCTTTACCTTTCTTCTGAGGGTGACAGAGCACTGGAACAGTTTGCCCAGAGAGGTTGTGGTGTCTTCTTCTCTGGAGATATTCAAAACCCACCTGGATGTGTTCTGGTCTAACCTGCTCTAGGTGAACCTGCTTTGGCAGGGGGGTTGGACTAGATGATGTCCAAAGGTCCCTTCCAACCCCTACCATTCTGTGATTCTACGTGTAATACTTTTTTGCTTATGGGGAGCCGGAGAGGTTTCTGCACAGGAATGGTGGCAGACCTGGGGACCAGCCTTACTTAGTTGGACAGCTGGGTTTCTGGTATGCCACCTGCCTTGTGGCAGACAGATTCACCTGCCACCTGCTGCAATGCTGAACAGCAGGTGCTGCTTCCTCCCCACTATCTGAAAGAGGTTACAGATTGACCTAACCAAGAGCTGGCAACCAATCATAGGTGGTGTGCCAGACTCTGTTTCTTTCCCAAATCAGTTTCAGCATGCTGGCAGAGATATAAAACATCCAGCCTCTCAAAGAGGGAAGTTGTTACCTAATGGTTATTTTTAGCTCAATGTGAGCTCAGAGACATTCCTTTCCTGAAGGGGCATGGTTAAACCACATTAAGATCATATCTTTCTCTTGTGTCAAGCAATGGCTCCTGATTCCCAAGCGCTTGGGAGCAAATACCTAAATTTAAAGTGATCTAGAAATACTTTTGAGGTCCCTGTGCCACATGCCAATTGAATTATTGAGGTGGGACCTATGACACCAGTTCCCCACTCCCCTCCATCCTTCAATTCACAGCAACTTACATGGAAAAATAACACTTCTGGTAGCCTCCTTGGGTACATAATAGTCAAACAAGTCCCAGGTCCAGACAAATGTGGGACTTTCATATATCTGGAGGTCAATTTGCATGTAGCCCCAATCAGTCACGAGGTAGGAGGCACTGCAGTTTTCAATTGTCTCTCTCAAGTAAATATCTTTCACCTGCCTGGGCAAACCTTGCCATATATCTTTCAAAATCTGTTCACACCTTCAGCACCCTTGGTCTCAGCTGTTTGTCCTCATTCTATCCAACTTCAGCAGTCTAAAAGTTTGGCATTTAATGTAGGTAGCCACTTACACTCCTATAGTAGGGACAGTCAGGCAGCTACAGAGGGAAACTTTTTCCACTTTTTTTAGTCACCTACTACAGGAGAGAATGGAAAACACATTTCTTTATAAATGGAGCATAGAATAAATGCCTAAAACAGAAAAGCTAAATTCAAGTTACCATATTAGCAAAAAAGAAGATTAAAGGGTGGTGTGGCTTTTTTTCCCCAAATAGTTTAACTCAAAAAATTGGTTCATCTTCCCTTAGGATTAATGAAGGTAAAATGAGTGTGCACTGTGGGAGGGTGAAGAAGGAGCATAAATATGCCCAAAGCAGCTCTAAGTTTAAATAAAACATGGTGTTAGCATGTTAGTTGTTTTTCTCAGCGACTTGTGAAGTTGTGTGGTGTACTGTAATTCAGAAAACTCCACAGTGATCTTTCACAGTTTTATGAGTCTCCCTGAATCTTCTATGTGATGTGTGAAATAGCGGATCATCTGGAGCTGAGAAAAATGAGTGCGACGGGGAAGGTACCAAAAGGTGTATAATGCATATTTTAAGCTTCTTGGTACCTCTTGGGGGGCCGGGGGGAGGGGAAGATTTGTGGTGCTAGGAGGACATATAAAGTGTATATAAGTATATACACTTAAAATGTGTGTAATTGTACCCAGAATAGAATTCTCACAAAGTAGAAGAACAAGTTGTAGAAATTCTGCAGATTCCAAGAAAAGACAGAAACCCCATTACACAGGAAATCATTAAACTGAAAGATCAAGAAATAGCACAAGAACAAAACAGTCCATAGAGAGAATTTGAGGTAACAGTCAATGTGTACAAATGATGTGGCACAATGGATTTTGCCTACACTGAGGAACTTTGTTATACCTGCACCTACTTTCTAACTTCACTAGAAACCTCACTGCATTCCAGCAGCATGTGATCAGATTATGTAGAGATCGCAATTACTTGCTGAGCCAAATGGGCAATGCTGATGTGATTCCAGTTTATTTTGACACACCACCCAATTACACCATTGAAGAAATAGGCACAAAATTTGTCATCATAAAAAACTTTGGGGAATGAAAAAATGCACATTACAGTCATGTTGGCAGTGTTAGCAGATGGTATGAAATTGCCACCATATGTGATTCTGAAGCGTAAAACAATGCCGAAGGAACAGCTGCCTACTGGAATTATTGTTAGGTGTCAAAACCAGGATGGATGTCTAAAGACTTAATGAAGGATTGGCTGAACGTTGTTTGGAATAGGCGACCAGGTGTGCTTAACAAAAAGGCTTGTCCTAGACACATCCAAAGAGCATCTACCACTAGCAAAAAATATTATCAGAGAAGTTAATACTGTTCTCTGGTCATAATGGAAGGAGGGGATTCACAGCTGCAGGTGACTTGATATGATAGCAAATGAGCCCTTTGAAGACCATTTGAAGTCTGTATATTCAAAATGGCTTTACATAGGTGATCATGCTATAATTCTTACAGAATTCCTACAGAAAAAATAATGGAGCCAGGCTCAATAACGGATTTAGATAGATAGCATGGTACCAGATAAACCCAGGACTTGTAGTTCAAAATCTTAAGAAACTCTATATTGCATATTCCATGGATGGAACCAAAGATGATTTGTTTCAGTTCAAAGAAGTTGAGAGCATGGAAGACACTGAAAATGACCAGGAAATTGTATATAGGCAGGAGACGGACAGTGACGGAAATGAAGAGGGATGAGGTATGTTATAAACATTTTTTGTCTATAACCTATTTTGGGTGGAAGGGGGAGGTCGTCTCATATTCAGAGTCACCTGAATCATCATCTTTCCTGATTAATATAGTAGACGACTCTGATGCTTAGTCTCCACATCACAACTGCAACTGCACTAAGGAGGTCAGAGCTGCCTTGAGAACCACTGCATTATGAACTAGGACCAGCAACACGTCTGGGGAATGTAATTGAATGGACAACAGTGTATCTTCTCTACTAGTTCAGATTTTCTATGAACTGGTGAAGTTCAGTTGAAAATAACTCCATTAACAGAGCACCTCTGTCTTATAGATTGAAGACAATAGCACAGATCACTCGAGGTAACTAACCTACAGCTCATACAACATCTCACACTTTCACAACATGGCCTCACCATTGTGTCTTGTTCCTAAAAAAAACCCCAACAAATAAACCAATTCCAATAACACAAAGTGTCTGCACCCAGGGAAAGATACAAAATCCACCACAAAATATTTGTATGCATTTTGCATGTGTCCCCTGGGATTTTGGCATATCACTCTTGTTCAATTTTTTTTTTCTCCTTGAATACAGGATGACACTAATGGCTAGATGACTTTGAAAGTCTTGGGTTTTAAATTAAAAACTGGATGCAGCATAAGAATATTATTTAGTGCTACATCTGTATAAATATATCTAGATAGGTGGTTATAAATGCACAAGACCCCTTACAAAACTTCAAAGCCTATTCAAACTACTGACATGTTTTTTCCTTTTGCAAGATTCAGAGACATACAAGTTTAAACACTCTTTTATGATAGTAGGCATTTATGCATTAAAAAGCTTCAGCATGAAGAACTGCCTAACAAGAATATAATCAAGTCCGTATAAAGAGATCAACTGCTCCCTGCCATGCTCAATGTAGTCTACACTTTGTTAATGACAGTTTCTCCCAGAAGCATCCAAAATTTCTGAATTTAAACACAATTGTATTGGAAATCTTAAGACCTGAGGAGTTGACACAGTTCTTGCCCATTTCTATTGAAGTAGCACCAGGAGGTGATTCCTCATTGCTCCTTATAGAGCACACTCTTAAAAGTGGGGTTTAAAAGATTCTGCAGCTGGAAGAGTATTGAATAAATTAACTTGATATTTGTGCTTTTCCTGCTTTGTAGTAGCTAATTTAGTACTAATTTAGGACTAAATCTTTCTTGAATCGTTGTGCTTCATCCTCAGCTGCATACTCCATCATCCTTCAGCGGCACTGAGACTTCTCTTGTAATGATAGGATCAGAGTCAGTACCCAGATAGCCATTCAAGTAGAAGAATACAGACTTACCAACACAAGCTTTTGGTGTGGTTCTTGTTCCTTGACATCACATCCCAAACTAGGTGTGCATTATTTTAAAGGTACTTTTTGTATCTAAAAATTGAAACAAAATTAAATTGAACAATCTTTTAATCTGTGCTGAATAACTTCAGCTTTTGCACAATCCTGAAAAATACAAAGTTCCTATATTGAAATTAATTTCAAGCTATCCTCAATATGGCTGATATTTATCATTTTTAGATATTGGATATTAGGTAGAAATTCTTTACTGTGAGGGTGGTGAGGCACTGGAACAGGTTGCCCAGAGAAGTTGGGGATGCCCCATCCCTTGCAGTGTTTAAGGCCAGGCTGGATGGGGCTTTGAGCATCCTGGTCTAGTGGGAGGTGTCCCTGCCCATGGCAGGGGGGTTGGAACTAGGTGATCTTTAAGGTCCTTCCAACCCAAGCCGTTCTATGATTCTATGATTTTTTTAAGACATATCTTTGTGAAGGAACGGTACCTTGGCTTCTTAAATATTACAAAGTCAAGATGTTTAAATTTACTGGTCCCACAGAAGCTTTAATTCTATTCCCTTGCATGTATACTTTTTAACAAGACCTTTCACTACATGATCACATGCAGTACTTAAGGGGAAAACAGACTGCTAGCTACTGTACATCATTAGATTTATTGGGAGTGGGCTGGGAATAAGTGTTGCTTAGAAGGTGGTACATACCAGCTTTTTAAACAGGTAAAGAAAAACCCCATTTCTTGTTTCCTGAGAAATGATCTCCCATCTCAGATGAATTTTCTTTTATAATAAACAATTCTACTGAAATCAAACTTTAGGCAAGATAAACAGGTTCTTGGCTTACCTTCTACATCTGTGGAATACATGGAGGATATAAAATTACCTCTTCAGTACAAGAGGTGCTTCAGCACACTAGGAAGATAAGAAGCAGTGCCGTCCATCATCTGGAGGTTACTTCCATATACATTATTATCCTTAGCTTTCTTGTCCAAAAAGAGTAAAATACACTGTTCATTATAAAATGAGATTAATTTGCCTCTGACAGAATTGATGGGAAAAATACCTAATAGAAAGCCTCCTTGAGAGCAATGTGAGACATGCATCTGACAAAAGGATAGAAATATTAACAACTGACAGAAGGATATAAAGAATATTTTTAATTGATTTCTTCACGCTTTTATGTGCAGCTACTGGTCATGGGCCAAAATTTCATTTTTCTTGTATTAAAATACTTCTAAGGGAGAAAAAACATTCACCCCTCCAAATACGTATTCAACGTGAGACCTCCACCTCCCTTATAGTGGTTTGTGCAAAATGAAGTGTGGGTGCCAGTCTGGTTTCCAGTCTACATACAATCCATTACAAGTGACCCTCACTGTCCCAGTTAAATAGCCAAGAAGTGAATTAGCACAGAGACAAAGGATGTGGCTGGGTATAAAGTTAATAACAGATTTCTTACAAAATAAGTAAGTATATGGTAGATCAGAATAACAGAAGCTTCAGTGCTGTACCACAGTAGATCTGTGCAACTTAAGGAGATTCCTACCAGACTTAGCAATGAATGAAGACTTATCCTCAGAAAAAATAAAATAGTCAAGATCTCAGTATTCTTTCAGAAAGAAATCATTAATGCCAATTAAAAGCATGAATCAGAAGATACATGTCTTTGTTGTTTCGAAACTGAACATCAAAATATTTCATCTGAGAATGATAAAACAAAATGCTTCACTTCCTAGGGAAAAAAATAAATCACCTTCTTCAGTTTGAACTATTGAACAGATTCAGGACAAATGATTTTCCTTAACTTGCTTTAGCAATTATTTATCCCCAAATCCTGCTTAATTTTAGCCACAAGCATTACAGACACTGATAGTCACTCCAGCTTGGTTGGTGAGGAGTATTGTAAAGAGCAGCTGTAGCTACAGGAGTTTGCTAAGACATAGTTTATTCCAGACCACAAGCCAGCCACAGAGCCAGAGTAAAACTGTTCAGATGGAGGCTCCCATTCTGCCATTACAAAAGCCTAGACCTGCAGGCTTCGCAATTTCACCCCATAAGCCAGCTGGTCCCTGAACACGATGGTCCGGTCCCTGAGCTCCTACTCTGGTGCAGGAACAAGCCCCATGGGTTGTGAAATAGGAAGTGTGGCCGCATGGAGGTGAAGTCTGTGTTGGAAGGCACAGTGTTGCAGCCCAGATATCCAGGAGTAGGTACGCGTGGAAGGAAAGCAGCAGTGAAAATAAATGCTTTATGATCCCAACTTGTGATTGTGTGGTATAAGAGAGGAAAAGCTAGAAGCTAAGTCACAGAAGACTGTATTTGTGGAGATACTGTAGCGGCATTGGAAAAGTAGCAGATCCCAACTGAGGTAAGCTGCTGTAGCCTACGGGCATGAGGTGTGCAGCAGTCCTAGCTTTCAGGAGCAAAGGCTTGTGCTTGGGGGAGGGAGAGGAAAGGATTGAAGCATACCACCTCCTCTGCGTGACAGGTCTGGCACAGATGTGGAGGCTGCTATCAACAGCAGCAGCCATGCCAACTAAGTTTGGAAAGCCTTGTTGAAATGGGACAGTAGCTTGAGTTTTATGCAGGGCTCTAAGCTCTGGAAGTCAGTTCTGTATTTGCTGCAAAAGAGCTTGGACTTCGTGACCTTGAGACCGAGCTGTAAGGCTCCCAGAAAAATCAGAAGTAGAGAAATATATTACGCCTCAGCATTGCAGATGTTGTTACTCTGTCAATTGTCACTGAGCTATTGCCTCAGCAAAGAACACTGAAGTGTCAGCGCTGTCTGCAAGCCTCAGTAAAAACATCAGTCACTCTAATTAAAGAGTAACCTGAAATTGTTTTCCCTTATATACTGTTCACCATCAAAGCATACATTGGGAAAAGACCACAGTCTGATGCTGGGATGATGTTGTTAAAAAAACTCAAACCTGGCAGATATTGACATCTTATGCTTTTGGCAGAAGTTACTGTTCCAAATTCATCCAAATATTAAATATTTATCCATACAGCTAAAAGAAGGAACAAAAATCTCAGGACAGTATCAACAAGACAACATGGAAGTAAGAGCCCTGTTAAAGGGAAGCTACTCTTAAAAGAGAAGAATTTTCACAGAGGACATATTGCCAAGACATCCATAGCAGAAAGGGCCAATATTTGGGATACAGCTAAATACTTACCACTCTATGCCTTGCTCTCCATCCCCAGATTTTTTAATACCCAGTGACAGTGGCACTTGAGTTTTGTCTGTTCCTTACTTACACTACTGGAGCAAATGCATGCTTAGTCTTTCCCACCATCTGCTGTGCATGTGTTATCTAACAAAAGACCTGGGGATGACAGCATTGAAATTACATTCATAAGAAAAACAAAAACTCCAACTCTAGCAACAAGACTATGTAATAATAACAATGATGTTAAATGGCTAATGGTCCAAGCTAAAGGAGCAGGATTTGGGGGGAAAGCACACATACCCCATTTGACTAAAATCTGCTAGTGTCAAAATAAAAGGCAATGCTGTTACTGTTCTAGCAAATCTAAATCCAACTCAGCAAGCTAAATGGCTCTCAAACCCCAAAACCAGTGGAAATTATGAATGGGATAATTATATGCTCTTAGCCTCTCTTGATCCACTTGTTTGAAGGATGATTTCTCTAAAATGCTTGCACTAGCTGTATAAATTCCCTTCTTTCTCTGCATTTTTTCCTAGACTAGGTAANGGGAGAAAGCAAAAGTCCTTGTTCTCCAGAACTACACAAGCACATTACCAGTGACAGATTCAACACTGGCAGCGTAAGTCATTGCTTAAATCCATCCATAAATCATTGCACATGTTTGTTGCTTTATTCAGGGTGAAGAGGGAGGATGATGAAGAAAGAGATAAACAGGTGAAAAGACAAAGTAATATTTTAAGTTTTCCTAACCTCCTAATTTACAGCTTAGACCTAGTTAGCTGTAGTGCTTCTGGATCATAAAATCAAATAGTTTAGATATAAATTTCAATCAATTTTGACTGCTTACCCAGGATTTCAAGGAATAATACACAGGTACCTCTACATGTCAGTTATTTTCATAGCTAATCATTTTTTACTTTCATTCTGTTTAAAAATTCAGGCTCAGGAATGAATTACAGCCCTCTATTAGAAAATAGAACAGCAGTCTCTGTAAGAGCTAATGATGCCCAATAGTTCCCCCATTATCCTTTGTTCTTAAGTCATACAGAGTCTTGGGCTAAATTCTCCCAGTAGGACTCCAACAAAATTTTCCTGGTTATATTTGCTTTTCCTTTGCTTTTAGAGATTTTCAGGTAGGCAAGGGTATTCATGTCACTTTTTAAGCTAAAAACAGACAGCAAAAGAGAAAAATAACTTCTTCATTGTCTGTTCTTAGAAGTACTTGAAGCTCCATAGGCTTTTGCTCCTCAAACCTTCATTTTATACATAAAAATCATCCCTTGGGCTTCTCTGCACCATTTAAGTAATTTAAAATGTCACCCTTCAGAGAAGAGAAATGAAGCAGGACTACTTTTGCAACTTATCACCACCACTACCCTATAAAGAGGTGGACTGACTTGATTGTTATCACCACTCTTCATACAACGGCCATGCTTTCTAATTAGATTCCCTGCTTCTACTAATATTGGAGTTAATCCTACTGGATCATACTGTGTTGTTTCTGTTGATTGCAATGGACTCTGGATCCAGCTGACTGAGAAAAAGAAATAACGAGTTTAGGCCAGCATGCTGAATTAGTATGTTTTAGAATATTTTATGAAGAAAACCAAAAGCCCCCAAGGAAAGCATCATCACTTTTACAACCCCACAGAACAGGGAAGCAGGGGAACCAAAGAAAGAGACTGAAAGCAAGAAAGAGAGGGGAACAGTAACAGTGTGAGAGAGAAGATAAACAAGGGAACAGACGAATTTAAACTCTGCGTGTTTGAAGGGGACACGACAGGAAGGAGAATTTGTCTCGTTATCTTTTCAAACAGTTGCAAACCGATGCTTTTAGTGGGGAAGGGGGCCATTTCTTATTAAACCTAACCAGGAAAGTTATAATGCAATAGTAAGCCATAATTACACCACTTCCTGAACTTACATAGTCAGTGAAGATGTTGTCAACAAAGAACTAAATCAACCACGTGTATATGTATTATACGTATTAAATACTACATGTCTATGTATTGGAAGGGGTTAGGCCAAGTTTAACCCAAAGGAATTGTGTCCATGAAATAATTAATTTTTTTTTTTTTTTTTTAATACTAAACTACTTCAGCAAGACCAATATTTAGAAAACAGTATCAAGAGATGCAAAATAAATAATAAAATTAATTTAGCCTTCCAACTTGAGAAAATGCAGTATTTTGGAGCTGTATTTCCCACCTTCGCACTTTTACAAGAATCTTAGAACACATACAACAGTAAGCCACATATTCTCCTTCTTCTCCTGTGACTAATATGCATCGGAAATATTACAGCAAGGTTAAGAAACTATAACAAGCATTACGTGAGATTACTTTGTACGTACAAAGCAGTGGATACAACTGTTGCGTCTCAAAATGCCCATTATAGTCAAATGGGGATTTTGCCATAGGGATGAGGAAGGGCAAAGGATACTAATAAAAATGTACAATAAGACTACTACTAAAATACTCTATTTCTGCTGAGGACATTGTGGCATCTCTAACAAGCTACAAAAAGTCATGGGATCTCCCATTAATGAGATAAGTTGGCACCAAACTGGATCCACTTGGGAATTTCCAGTGCTTGGCAAGAGGGCTGGAAGAAAAGAAGTCTTCCATCGCAGTGAAAGTGGGTGACCTGCCTTGTAACCCTGATTGCTGCATTGCTGATTTGTATGCCTAATGGCCATCTCTCTCCAGTATCAGGTCTGAAAGAATATTGCAAGCTTCCGATTAATTAGACAGAGCATAAAGGCTGGGTTCACTTGCAGAAGTAGCTCCTTTTGATGGTTATCACCTTGATCTCTGAGGCTTTGACCTATGACCAGTATTTGCCTTTACTGCTCACAAAGGATGCTTATATTATGCACTTGCAAACGAATTCCTCTAAAGCACAGCTATCTAGTCCTACATGCCATACAAGAGTACAGAGTCTAGAAATAATCTTGTGGTATCCAAACTTGACAGCTATCTATCTGCTGAATATTATGTCAGATCTACCTATTATCAGGTCACAGGTAGGTATATTTTTAATGTTGCTTCCTTTTCATGTAAAGTTATCTTTTTGGTGATGTAAGGAAACTCTGACATTCTTTTTCAAAATTAATTTCATATAACACAACACTATGAGGTAGCCTAGTCACAGATATAAACTGGTCTGATGATATATACACAATGCATATACAAACATTCTGAGTTCAGTGTACAGATTAAACTGGCTGTTCTAGGCCAGGAGAAAGGTAGGATTTCAAACATTGTTCTTACTTCAGCGCTGCTTCTTGACAGGTGTGAGCACCAGTGTGATGGCTATTGTGGCTCTCGACAAAGGCATCCAACTTTCCTTATTCAGTGTATATGCATATGAGCTGCCTTCTCTGGCTTGGTAAATTTATAGGTCTGCATGCTTGCATTGCTGTGTTTAGTCTAACAATGCCCAAGTTTCTTGTTAATCTGGGTGCAAATTATTTCTTTCCCAACACATAAATTATAATACATTTAGAAGCCATCCACCTTGAATAATGATTTAGTTAAGTAGAAAAGAAAATATCACTCTGTAAGTGAGTTGGTGAGGTGAATGAAGGTCCCTCTACATGAGCAGAGAATAATGAAACTGGATCCAAAATGGAGTAGAGCAAAGACTTCTGCTCATACACAGCAGTACGAATGCATCAGAAATTGAATATCAGAAATCCTTGTAATAATTCATAAAAGAATTCTCTGCAGTAGTAAGTAGATTTCTCAAAATGATATCTGCTTGTGTGGCATTTCAAGCACAAGTCTGAAGTGCTGGACCTTGAACCCAGTACATCGAGTCCCCCACTCTACATCCCAGGATGCCCCAGGAAGAATATGAGACAATGTAAGGGAAAAACACAGTAACATGTGGACACTGGGACAAGCATGTAGCAGAATTTCCTCAGAATACTTCTTCAGTTTCCAATGGTCCATGAGTCTGATACTTAAAGACCAGTTGGTCAGATCGCTGTACCAACCAAATTAGGAAAAACTACAGTTAAGGATAGTTCTAGCAAACAAAGCAAGAGAGATCAGTAAAGAGTCTTACTCACTAACATTTTAGAAAGGTACCTAGGAGTCATTGTGGTTACTTCTCTGACAACACCAACCTCAACATTCAGCTGTGGTCAGGCAGGATGTTGGGAATTACTAGGAACAGACAAAACTAGTAGATGTAACTATAATGTTTTATAAAACAGTGGCCACTCGCCATTTTGAGTACCATATACTAGCCTAGTCAGCCCAACTCCGAAAGGATATGGTAAAATAAAATAAATAAATAATTAAATAGGTATAAATCTGAAAATATTATCAGAGGTGCTTAATGGTTTCTTAATAATGACCATAAATATAAGTAGACTTTAGCTCTTAAATAAGACAACAGATGGGAATAAGGCAGAGCTAAAGTCATCATAGACAACAGGCATACCAAAGAATGATCACTCTATTCTTCTGTTGCTTATATTCATGTATAATTTATCTCCATTCCTAAGCATCCAGGATTGGTCACTGTCAGGAATAAGATATAATATCAGGTGGGCTTTAGGTATAAATGGTACGACTTTATGTAAAAAAGGTGGGGGAAAGAAAAAAAAAAAAGAAGGTAGTTATAAGTAACTTATAAGGCAGTTAGAAATTTCACAGAAGGTCATACACGTCATAATTGTAAACTAAATGTGGCAATGCTGATATGGTTGTGGATTTTTGTTTTCCTAATATGTTTGTTCTCTTCATGTGGCCACTTTGTGAAACAAAAAGTAAGCTGAGATTTCCTGTTGAACTCCAACCTTCCCTATCCAAACTTGAAAAAATCTGTAACACTTTTCAACCAGTCTGAANCAACCAAATTAGGAAAAACTACAGTTAAGGATAGTTCTAGCAAACAAAGCAAGAGAGATCAGTAAAGAGTCTTACTCACTAACATTTTAGAAAGGTACCTAGGAGTCATTGTGGTTACTTCTCTGACAACACCAACCTCAACATTCAGCTGTGGTCAGGCAGGATGTTGGGAATTACTAGGAACAGACAAAACTAGTAGATGTAACTATAATGTTTTATAAAACAGTGGCCACTCGCCATTTTGAGTACCATATACTAGCCTAGTCAGCCCATCTCCAAAAGGATATGGTAAAATAAAATAAATAAATAATTAAATAGGTATAAATCTGAAAATATTATCAGAGGTGCTTAATGGTTTCTTAATAATGACCATAAATATAAGTAGACTTTAGCTCTTAAATAAGACAACAGATGGGAATAAGGCAGAGCTAAAGTCATCATAGACAACAGGCATACCAAAGAATGATCACTCTATTCTTCTGTTGCTTATATTCATGTATAATTTATCTCCATTCCTAAGCATCCAGGATTGGTCACTGTCAGGAATAAGATATAATATCAGGTGGGCTTTAGGTATAAATGGTACGACTTTATGTAAAAAAGGTGGGGGAAAGAAAAAAAAAAAGAAGGTAGTTATAAGTAACTTATAAGGCAGTTAGAAATTTCACAGAAGGTCATACACGTCATAATTGTAAACTAAATGTGGCAATGCTGATATGGTTGTGGATTTTTGTTTTCCTAATATGTTTGTTCTCTTCATGTGGCCACTTTGTGAAACAAAAAGTAAGCTGAGATTTCCTGTTGAACTCCAACCTTCCCTATCCAAACTTGAAAAAATCTGTAACACTTTTCAACCAGTCTGAAGCCCAGGAGTGTGGAGACCTTCAATTGATAAAGTAGAGAACTCCTGGAGACATGTGGTTTTGGTCCATTTTAGCACAAAAGGTGAAATACAGACAAAAAAGTGCTCTGTAACATTTTGTGTTTCACAGTTATTGTAGAAATTTGATCTTCTGAATGATCTATACTGCTGGGGGATAAACTAAGGGAAGTTTAACAGTTGGGTATACAAGCAATGGAGTGCAAAGGCAGTTGGGTAAGTGGTATTTGGCATAGCATTATGAAGTGTGTGATGGTCCAGAATATTTGTCTTATTTAAAATCACAAAAGTAAAGTTATTAAACTGGAACACCTCTCCTGTGACAAAAGGCTGAGAAAGTTGGAGTTGGTCAGCCTGGGAAAGTCTCCAGGTAGACCTTATTGAAGCCTTTCAATATACAAAGGGGATTTATTAGAAAGACAGAGGGAGGTTTTTTAGCAAGGACTATAGTGACAGAACTAAGGAGAACTATTTTAAACTGAAAGAGGGTAGGTATAGATTGGACATAAGGAAGAACTTTTTTTATGATAAGGGTGATGAGACAGTGGAAAAGGTTGCCCAGAGAAGCTGGGGATGCCCCATCATTGGATATGTTCAAGGTTAGGCTGCATGGGGCTTTGAGCAATCTGATCCAGTGAAAGATGTCCCTGCCAATGGTAGGAGGTCTGGATGCTCTTTAAAGGCCCCTTCCAACCCAACCATTCTATGGTTCTATGACTCTAAACTAATATCAGTATGCACAAATATCCGCTAACGCACAGTTGCCTGGGCACTCGTACAAAAAATGTCACTAAATTGAAAAAAAAAAACACTTGCAAGAGAATCATTGCTTTCACTAGTAGTTAGGAACTAGGGGACCTTGTTTCCTAAGCAGTGGGGGGTGGGGAGGGAGTCTAGCGACTCCTTTTTTTAAAATAACTACTCCGCAAAACACCAGCTTTGTAGAGCTTTGTGGATCAGGATGGTAATGTTGAAGCTCTTAATTTAAACTTTGCTCCTCTTTTGGTTACAGAGAAACAACGATGAAATTAAAAAGTAATGTGCTTTTTTTCCTGTCTGATGACAACCAAGGGGGAAAACTAACATCTCTGTTTTCAACATTTTCTAGTGTGGAGAAGTAAAATGGAAATTGAACAGATGCCTTCAGTCTATTGTAGGTTCTTTTTCAAACAGCTATTTCTGTAATTTTGTTGAGAAGAACATGACAATCCGTCTTTCTGAATCAGAAAAAAAAGTGGGTTTACTTGGGAGAATGGTCACTGTATATTTTTTACTTTTGATACTTGCTTTAAGATGATGCATTATGAACAATGCACTAGTAGGACACAGCAGTTACTTTGAATCCCTTAGGATTTTCAATTAAATCTGACAAAATCTTACAGTAAATGCATTTTATTCAAAGGACAAAGGTGGGGTTATCAAAAGATATAATTATGATACTTCAGAGACAGAGCAGTATATGATTCTTCTCAATAACAATCTTGGTTACATACATAGAATCATAGAATCATCTAGGTTGGAAGGGACCTTCAAGACCATTGAGTCCAACTATCAACCTAACATTGCCAAAACCACCACTAAACCATGTCCCTAAGTACCACGTCTGCCTGTCTTTTAAATACCTCCTGGGATGGTGATTCAGCCACTTCCCTGGGCAGCCTGTTCCAATGCTTGACAACCCTTTCAGTGAAGGAATTTTTCCTAATATCCACTCTAAAACTCCCCTGGAGTAACTTGAGGTCATTTCCTCTTGTCCTATTGCTTGTTACTTGGGAAAAGATTGACCCCCACCTCTCTATAGCCTCCATTCAGGTAGTTGTAGAGAGTGATAAGGTCTCCCCTCAACCACCCTTTCTCCAGGCTAAACAACCCTAGTTCCCTCAGCTGCTACTCATAAGACGTGTGCTCTAGATCCCTCACCAGCTTTGTTGCCCTTCTCTGGACAGGCTCCAGAATCTCATTGTGTTTCTTACAGGGAGGGGCCTGCACAACCAGATACTTAAGGCAGACCACCATCATGGTCTCAGGAAACAGCAAGGAACGGACTTAAGAGGCTAATACCAGGTGTGTGAAGCTTCACATTGCTGTTCTGGCTTCAGATGTTTGAAACCAAGAAGCCAGTCTTTCAGTAGCTTCATTTTAGCCAAACAGCCAAAGCTTAGGAAAGAAAATGAGATTTGGAAACACAGGCCCACCTGGTTTTAGGCTCTAACACACACATTTGAGTTCCTCGCTCCCTGTACAGTCAATGAAGAAAACTACAGAAGGTAATTCACTACTTGAGTGGTTGAATGTGCCTGTTTCTCTCTCTGCTCAATATAGAAGTAACAGTAGATAAGTACAAAGGATCAGAAAATCTCACTGAGCCCAGTCTTTTATGACTGGGGACAGCTATGCAATAGGGTATATATTTTAAAGACTTTACAAAGCATCTGGACCATCATACCCAATTCAGTATGAATAACTTAACAGCTTATAATACCTTGACACGTGCTTTTAAATTTTAATAAAGGTCACAAGTCCAGAACTATAATTTGACACAGAAGTGCAGCAAAAGTCAACCACACTGCCAGGGAACATGCTCCTTTCACTAATTGGGGATTTTTTACATAAAACTTCCAGAAGACTCTAAGCACCCATGCTACCAAGGAGGAAAGCCTTGCCTGCCTCAATCCCCACCAATCTGATCCAAGATGAAAACCCACACTGCTGAATTAGGCAACTCTACTCAGGCAATGTCAATTTGACTTGTGTTCTAGATAGCATTTGCAGACAGACAGGTCTTTAAAAAAATTATTGCGGTACAGTAAAATGCTTTTTGGAATAAAGCAGCATCTAGAATCTGGTCTCATATAATTTTCTAATAGTTATCTAAAGATACCAGGAAATTATCCTGTCATAATCTACTCCCTCTGTGCCACTCTGAAAGCAGGAAGACCTGGATACCTAACAGAAATATTTCTGGCATGGAAAGCCCAGCACCAGCTGACAGAAAGGCCATACACATACTTAACACTTACCAACACAGAAGCTTTGCCAAGGGACAAACAGGGCCTAATCAGAGCATGCTGCTCTCCAATAACTCTTGGCTGTGGAGCATCCCCCTGGCTCCACCACAGTTAAGCACAATTTAGAGACGTGATTGAGCTGTTCTAACTTATCCAGGAACCTTCATCCAGGGATTACGCCAGACATAAAAACTGTCCTAAAGTCACCCTTCCCATATGTACTTCTTCCTGGAAAAGGGATAAGGCAGGGGGAATGTAAAAATCACTAATTTGAAACACAGTCATGTCCAGGAACTGGTAAGTAAAAGGATTTTGCTTTTGAGAAGTTTCTGGACCTTCTGAGGACACACAATGAGAATGGGTCAGTTATGCTGGAAAGGTCAGAAAAAAAAACCATGCAGAAACCATGAGGTGAGTCACATACTGGAATTTAATCGATCCACCTTTAATTAAAATTACAATTATGTATTAAAAAAGAATGTTTTCACTCACACATCTCAGTACATGGGAATGCACATGTTTAACTCTTCTCAGTATTCTGAAGTTACACATGCAAATTCCCACATCTCACAGTGACAGTGTTCCCCATAAATTCAAATAGATGATTATCCTCAGCTGATGCATCTGGGCAAGCATTTAAAACTGTATCAGACAAGTGTAAAAACTCTCAGAGATTAATGAATTTAAGCTTCAAAACTAGCAGTGCTCCTTTGAATAAAGTGCATTTGCGGTTTCCTCTACAAAGATGGGTTAATTTATTAGGCACACGTATGAACTGATACCTTTCCTGAAAAATTCATTGCCATTTCTAAATGGAAGAACCTTTCCTTTTTAATCAGTCCTGCCCAACTCATGTTGAATCAAGGGTGGAAAGAAGACTATTGCTTAATGAAGGTGTGATACCCAATGTCACAGCATACTAGTCCATGAATGTACTTTGTTATGATTAAGCTTGCTGGACCAATAATTCAAGTTCTTTTCAAATTTTACAGAAGCAGGTGATTAATTTAGAGTAACATTCTGTTTCTCTGAAGCTTGCTACTAGAGTTTGGCAATAAACATACAGAAGCCAGCAACTGGCATTTCCATGCTCAAACTTTATTGCCACTTTTTGGTTTTGACACAGTGGTTTATCCTAATAGGCTTTTTATCCCCTGCATATGTTTTAATTAAACAATAAATAACCATCAGCAGAACATGGATAATTATTGTAGGTACATTAGAAATTAAAATCCCATGCTATAACTGTCTCCAAGTCAATGAAAATATTCATTATAAAAGTGCACCTTATTGGACATTTCAATTGCTTACACTTTTAATCAGTGGCCATGCAACACTTACTAACAGAGAGAATCTCTGGGTGTAAGAAACTTAAGTCATGGAGACAGTTTAAAGACTTTTGTGTACATGAAAATTTACCCTTCTTTTTAATATAAATACTTCTGGACTTCCTCATTTGTTACAGTCCTTTTAGAAGGAATGCTGCTGCCTCAAATCCATTTACTAACACTGAAGGAAATATAAAGCCATCCACTATTCTTGTTACCATACAGTAGAAGCATAGAAGCAAAACATCCCCCACATCCAGCCTCTCCAGAGTGAGAGAAGCGTATTGATTTTGTGATTTGCAGATCTTTGTTATTTTTACCCAACAATACAAAAAGATGACAAGTGTTTTGGGGTCTGTCTGTTTGGGCTTTTTTGATCTTCACAGTTCAACACAATGCTCTTTGGCACCACTACAGTTGTTTATGGAGTCTTTCCTCTGTTAATAAAAAGATGAGCCACACCTATTCAGCTCTTACCTCTTCTACTTGGAATCGCCTAAAGCTAAAAACCTATTTCTTTCCCTCTGCCCTTCCTTTTCCTGGCTAGGGAATCTGCAGCTGATATTAACCTATCATTTCTTCCCTCTCCAAATATGCCTGGCATTGTGACACTGCCAGTCCACCTCTCCCTGGACCCTAGCAGAAAGTGTTCTGGGGCTAGACTTTAGTACATCGCTCATCTTTTTGAGGGCAGCACCTTGCCATGCTGTCTGAGAATGCATTTTTTGATGCCATGAAAACGTGGGTCAGTGTTCTTCACTGCTTAAGGAATGTTTCCAACCTAGTTCATTCAATATAGAGGGAAAAAAATGCATATGAGAGATAAGGGTGACACGAGAATTCTACAGATTGTGTAATCTATTCTACTGGGAGCAGATCCAGTCTTTGAAAAAATAATGGAGGTGAACAACATGATTGATACTCAAAGGCTCTTAAATTCATCTTTGTGCGAAGATCTCAGGATCACAACTAACCCTCCCCTAGTAACAATAGACAGGACCCTTCCCTGTAAGCATTCTTCAAGAATTTTCACCCCGGGTGTGTACCACGGGTATGTCCAACACTGCCTTAAAGCCTTCCTGTGTTCGGAAAGGCCTGTATTCTGAGAAATGGATTCTCAGAATGCATGTGGGATATAATTCAACTTCCATCTGACACCAGTAGAATTTAATTTCAAAGGAAAGACAACTATATAAGAGTTTCAGGAAGCACATGAGGCTTCAGAAATAAAATAAAATAAAAAAACCCCAAAACTAACATAGTAAAAAATTCAAATTTCCTCTGAAAAAGTAGACTCAACAGAAAAATTTCAACCAAATTAACACATAGGATGGCCAGTTTTCTAGAAAATGTCTCATTTATTCTTCTCTGCACAATCTGTTTCCCTTCAGTGTGATATCTCCACCATAAATAGAAGTAAGTGCATCTTAGGTCACCTTCAGCTATTAAATTCAGCTATTAAATTCAGCTCTTAACAGTCCCTAGCATCTATCCATCCTAGTGAAATCACTATTTGAGTCTTCAGCTAAAACGTATAAAACTCATTCTTTAAATATTTCTTTTGGCTCTTTTCCTTTCGACAACCTCAACCAGACAGAGAATAGAAATACTGACACTATATTTCACGTAGTGGAAATTAGGCAATGCATTGAGAGCATTTCTCTGAACAGTTGATAATGGATTCCCATCATAGCTCTCAAAATTAGTCATCAAGTCACAATCTGAGATCAAATAAAGTGCTTTTCAAAGAAAATGAGCATGAACTGGCAATTAATACATTTAGACTGCAAATCTGAGGGTTTCCAATTATAAGAATAGCAAGAATAGGAAGCAATCTCCTGAGTAATAATAATGAAGGCAACAATCTACCTATTGCTGAGGTGAAACTTGATGACTTTTGTAATCAGATTGGCTATAATAGCAAGAACTCACTTCCTAGATTCAGTGATCCAGAGGATTGCTCTCAATGCTTATCTTCTAAAAGCTGATTTATTTACTATGATTTTACGTATCTTCCCCAAATATCCTGGGAAGGATAATGAGGTGGGAAGGACTGGAGATGAATGCCAGTTTTCAACATTTGGAAATGTTATAAGAATATAAATTAATAAGAGGACATTATAAACCTTTTTTAGATTACATTTTTGACAACTGCAGTGAGCTTTATATGAAGAGAGAATCCAAAACTTTTCCAAAACCAGAAAACATTGTTCAATTTCTTTTGGTAAGAAAGAGTCGATTTCCAAATTCTTATACAGAATTAATTATATCCCCCTTATTATTTACAGAACATAATTTCTAAAACCAACATGACTCTACGGATGAACACCAAATGGTATTTTTGTGAAGTAGTCTGCTACATTGCCAGTAACCAGTTGCATGTATTTTAATTAGTTCGCATAATCAATTTTAATTAAAATGAATAATTCAAGTATTATGCATTACAATCTCAAACACTCATCTTCTCAAGAAAGGTAAAGAAACTTAAAAGGCTATGATTTAAAACATAGTCTCCAAATTTGAGTTTGTAAACTTGAGGTTGTAAGACAAAGGATCTACAATTTGGATTGCCCTCTTATGTGGCCTTTGCCTGTGCAGAAGTTTTTTGGACAAGCAAAAGTCCCAGCAGGGGACATCCAAATGCTCAGAAATACATCCTCAGGTTTCTATAACTGTAATAGCAGACATATACAATAATCAAAATTTAGACAAAAGTCACTTTGAAAACTGGGTTTAAGCAAATATTTTATACTGTTGTAACCTCTGGGAGGACTGGAACTGCTGTGCATTACAGAAAAAAAATAAGATTATAATTAACAAGAATTAGATGACTCTACTTTGAAAAATAAAACAAACAACCCTACCAGAAAACAAATAAACAAACAAANTCATCCTGGAAACTGAAATACTTTTGTGGAACTCTGGTTCCCAAATTCAGTAGCACAAGATAGGAGAAAGGAAGCAGTTCAGCTAGAATTAACACAGGCATGGGGTTAAGTTCTAGTCATAATACATAAAAGAAGTCCTGCATATTAAAAGACCTTCCTATTTAATTACTGATAGTGAAATATAGGAAGTGACAGAATTTATTTTTTTTCAGTGAAGATGTCATATTTTGGGTTTAAAATATACCGTGACTCTATTTAACACTACAGTATACCTAAATCTATTTAAAAATAGTTCAAAATGTATTTTACCCATAGCTTCTCTTCTATTTTCTGTTACAATGAGCAGTACTCAGGATGTTTATACGGTATACAAGAGGTGCAAGGGTAAACACAGATAAACTTAGGAAAATAAATATATCAGATTGATCTTCAACTTCTCTAAACTGGTGAACTTCTATTGACTCAGTCAGACAACTATCAGCTCTATTCTATAGAAGCTGCTTGCAGCAATCTTTCCCAGACTCAGAGATGAAGATGCAGTATTTCAGAGACTGAAGCAGCCATATTGCCTTTGACCCCAAATACATCCACCTCATGGCATGCTCTCCAACCTGATGTAATAGCTACAGAAGTTTCTGCAAGCAGAAATGTACATTATTGACATACCAGTTTTGCCTCAAGTTATGAAGCAAGCCCTTTTTGTGCTACCCTTGTATAAGCTGAAAAGTGAAAAACTTGTTTTAGAAAAGAAGAGTAAAAGAGCTTGAAATATTTACCTAAACAAAATAAAGAGCCAGAAGGCATACAGTTATTCTCCCTAAATACGAAGGAGGAAAATTAGCTGTTTCACCCCAGCAACAGTATTAACAGCACTGGCATTGGAACAAATACATGTGAACTGGCCAAGAATAAATCCAAGCTGTATATTGAACGAAGGCTTCAAGCCATTGGGGAAGCAAGGCTGTAAGAATACTTTCTATTAGAAACAGTAGAAACAAAGGGAAAAAAATTATAATTTTCAAGATTTGGCAAACTTATGATTAAAATATGACATGACAGATCTGGTACAGAGAGCCCAAGAGGTCTTTGTCTAACTTATATCCCACAGTCCTCTGAGAAAAAAAAAAAAAAAATAATCACTCCATGTTCCAACTGGAATCACTTGCACCTCGGGCAGAAAATTACAAATACCCCCTTTAAGCCTGAGCAATGCTTGGTTCGTGCTATTTTAGCTGTTTACCCCATAGGAAAACCTTATCTGCAAGTCAGTAGAAATTTCTGATGCTTATTTTTATTTCAGCATTAATGAAAACGTTTGTTTGCACAAACCAGAGTTTTAGATCATTCCAAACTGAGTCCAGAACGGTTGTGCGTATGTGTGTGCATGTGTGTGCATGCATGCACCAGTCAGCTAAAGGATGAATAGACTGATGCAGTGCAACTAGATGGAGGAAATTATCAAACTGTTTTCTGCCAGATCCATAGTGTTGCTGGCAGAACAGACTTTGGGAACACTCTTCATCCATTTCAGCTGCAGCATCCACTGCTTCATCTTAAATCCAACCACCTCGGTTTACCTGGCTCAAGGCTGTTTAAAGCCTCCTTTGCACTGAGTTGATAGATCACTGTGACACATAGTTCACTAGTCTTCCAACTCTGACAGAAGGCTAATAGCCCCCTAAGAGATGGGTGACAACTACAAAAGCCTAGGGAGAGGGAAAAGGCCTTCATCACGTGCAATTTACACCTAAACGGAAAGCGCACACAAAATCTGCCTAGGTTCTTAACTGAATGAACATGGGGGATAGACATCCAAAAGCAAGTCCTAGCTTTGAGAAGTGCTGAACAATGTGCTGCGATGGTATATTTGGGGATACCGATATACGAGAAATGACATTATTTTTATGATGCATCAAAAATGATAGAAGACGTGCTTGCCAATAAAGTTCTAGTTGGAGACTCAGAGAATCAAGTTTCAGCTGCTGACTCTGCTGCCTTCTGACCTCCTCCCTTCTGACCATGCTCAGCTTTATCTGTGAAACCCTCAGTCCCCAGTATGCAAAACAGGGATGACAAAAATTCCCTAACTGGTAGTTTTAAGAGTATTGGGAATTGTAATATCTAGACTGAGTGTGAAAGTAATTTACTATTTAAAGTTTATAAACCTAATACTGTTACCACAGCAGCTATTTTTGTATGCTAGTGGGATGCAATATTGTTAATAAGAAAAAATTAGTCAAATGTATAGCAAATATTAATTAATTGAATAGCAAACAATGAGCATTCTTTTTTGGCAGATGAATACTCTTGTTTGCCCAAGAAAATGAATATTTGTATGAGCACCAGTATTCCTTCAAATTCAGAAGAAGATTGTTCATATGCTCATAGAAAAAAAAAGACATAATTATGCATAATTCTAATGAGTAATTAAATTTTGAAATTGTGTTCACAAGTATTTGCCAATTATTCGAACAAGCTGCAAACTAAATTCAGTGCTTCATTAAAAAGAGCATTAAGATAGCAAATTCAAAAACTAAAACATGAAAAAGTCACTATGTTTAGGTTGCTTATGCAATGGCATTTCTAACCCCTTGTCCATAGCAAAATTTCACAATGTGATAACATATTCTAACATCTACAGAGTTTTTGTCACATTTAATACAAAGAACGAGTGATATTCAGAGAATGGCATTTTTGTACAGTTTATTTGCTTCTATTTCTTTAATTTTTTTTTCTCTCTTTTTTTTTATTTTCAGCATGTCTTTGAAGTGAGGAAGCTCTCTGTGAATATTTCACAGATGGGAAACTGAGTCATATATAAATATAACATTTAGGAAATCTAATTTTGGGTGTTAGCTTGATGCCAAGATATGTAGTTTTTATATCAGAGAAGCTCCCATGTTTGAACAAAATTCCAAATTGTCAGCATTTCTAAGAATTAGGATTCAGAATGGGTTTCATTCTTCTGAGCAAGACAAAAATACATGGAGAGGAAACAGGTACTTAGAGGGCAAATATGTCATCCAAAGGTACAGAACCAAGACAGGCATAACTCATGCCTGAAAGGTACCTAGTTCTCTACATCAACAGCAAAGGGAGTCAAAATATCAAACTCACATCTAAACAGACAGAATTAAGTGAGATGAACCCAGCGCAGAATACTTCAGGTTTTTGACCCTTGACATTAAGCACCCAAAAATTTCTGTTAAATAGTGAAGCACGCCTGACAGAGGGAGTTGTTCTCATAAATCTTTGTTTTCTGTCTTAGCTTAGACAACCTCAGTGGCACCAGCCCTTACAAAGGACTGGTAAATTTAAAAATTATATTAATGTCCCTTGTCATTCAGCAACTTACACTTGTTCAGTGGGAAATGGAAGAATAGTTAAACACTTCTCCAAAAGCATAAATTTGCACACTGAGATGCCAAGCCCTCTTATCTTCATGATGCAAATGAGGGGACAGCCAGTTCAATGAGAGAAAGCTTGCTCTTACATCTCCTAAAAGCTCTGAAATGTCTCCTTCTCCTTTTTTTGCCCTACTGAAGACAAAATCCTGCTAACACTGGCTACTGAATCTGTTAGAAGACAAACAGAATGCCCCTCCGGACTGCAGTTTATTCTCAGTGAAAAGCTTGTGGGAACGGGGGAGAAAGTAAAGGAAAATAAAAGCCTTTTCTGGTTATAAAGTAGAAAAGAATTGTTCCATAAAAATCTACAGCAACATCCACCTGCCACTGTGAATTTTAGGAGCCAAGTAGATGACTGTTGCATTGGCTGCAAATGAAGCCCAGACCTCCCATATGGCAGTTCTAATTCAGCCACCAAATGACCAGCGGTACAGGGAGAGGTCCTCTACCCCCCAGAAGCACTACCGGAGAAAGCCTGTCTTTCCATTCAAGGTATTTTGCTTGCAGGATTGGCTGTCCTATGATTTTTGTGTTCCAAACATGCTCAAACACCCAGAAAAAGTTTGAAGCTCTATGACGTAGGGATCCATACACATAGATAACACTGTATTTTTCCTACAGAGCTTACAAATCTAAACAAGCAAATCAAACATGTAACAGTGGAAAATCCAACATGAACAGACTTTTTTAGGTAGGTATCTTCAGTACTTTGCTATTATTGCTGTTTTGCCACTTGTTTACACAAAGCAGCTCTTTGATTCTTTGATTTTTAGACAATTATAAAGCCAATGACTGCTAGGTACCACTCTCTCAGTATGGCCATAATGAAAAATAAAGCTCCTTTTTCTGCAAGATAGCAGGAAACAACATAAATCCTCATCCCACACAGTATAGCACCAGGTAAGGCTACATCAGAAGTGTGAGATGAGAAGGGCTTGATAGATGCAGGGAGACTAAAGTATTTTTGGGAGGGCTCTGAATGTTTCAGCCATGTACTCAGCTAGAACTGATCCCATTTCTCTATTCTTCTCACAGCTGATTTTACATTTTATAGCCTTTTCTGTCATACAGTTTAGCAGCAGTGCATTCTGCTTTCCACAGTGCTTCACGTGTCACTTTTCCCTGCATCTACATCCTAATTTAATTTCCATGAATAACCTCCCTTCTCTCCCCCCTCATCCCACCTCCCCCACCTTTCTCACGTCTTCACCAATCATTGCTTTTAAGGAGGCTCAGCTATTATTCAAGGGAAAATTAAAAAAGGAACAGGAGTTCTTTATACAACTGAGCTGCTCTTCATCTTTCCTTCCCACTCTGTTTCCTCAGGGCTATGGCAACATTATGGGCCTTCTCTTGACGGAGGAAGCTTGTGGCCTCTTGTTCTCACCCTGTGGTGGAGAGAGCTCAATCTCTTGTTATTGGCATAAATGTTTAATACTCATGCAAGCAAAACTGTCTCATGATGGCTTGCTAATTACCCACTGTAACAGACTCTGGATGTGATGCCCTCAGATTATTCTTCTTATTACCTACGCTTTAAAAAATAATTACTCATCATATTTTCGGAAAAATCAAACAGTATGTTTCCACAGCAAAGGCTCTAAGAGCAACGGGGAGGATACTAAACACAGAATAAAAGAGGCCAGTGCTTTCTTTGATTCATCGGCACTGCTTCTAGCTGTGCAGCCTGCAGTGTGTGACCAGAGTTTGTACGGAGAGCAGAATTCCACTGAAGATGGGATCTTCCTCATATCCATGCATGCATTACTACTGTTGAATGAGTAATTAGGTTCAATTTGCAGAAAATTAGCAGATAATTTTTATGAGAAACGTAATTTCTATCTAGGATTGCCACTTTACATATTGCAGATTTCGTGGTATAGAACTCCAAAATGTAAGTCAGCATTACAATTACACCATTCACAGAGCATTGATGTGTGTCCCTTGAACACAGAAACTGAAATAAGAACGACTGTATAATTCAATATCAGACAAGTTGAAACAGACAATTATCTAAAAGGATAACAGTGGGATTTTTTCAAATCTCATCTTTTACTTTACCAAACCTGACTAAGCATCTGGAATTTCAGATATTTTACTTTATTGCAGTCAAAGTGAATAGACAGCCAATGGAAAGAGACTAAATGTAGAAGTTTTGACCAATCAGTTGTTAAAATAAGTGAAATTTAAAGCTATGACGAAACATATCTACAATATGAGAAAATTTAGTAAGAATGCAGGAAGGATCGAAGAAAAGAAGGGGACTTGGACACCAAATTTATTGTCAATGTGTTTGTGTAAGAGGCAATACAGAGGCCAAAAGCAGAATCTGCCAGTATGGAAGAAGCTGTCAAACTTGCCTACTGTCATGGTTTTGGCCGAATCGAGCAATGACAAGGTGACAGATGCTCTCCCCTCAGCTCTCGCTCCAAGGAGAGGAGGAGGAGAGATAAAGAGATTTACGAGTTTAGAAGAAACTACTTTAATAAAACATTAGTAATAAAATAAAAAGGAAATCGTGACATTGATACAGTATATACAAAACCGTATCAATCTCCCGGGATGACGTCACTGCCAGACACCGGGGAAATCCCAAACTAGACTCAGCAACGGGTGGGTCCTGGATTCCAGAGCTGAAGTCAGGAACACACAGATCAAGACCAAAGGCAGATGAACAGACAGGGTCCTTCTCAGACGTCAACCATTGAAGAAAGAGAGCTGACCCTTTGATCCCTCAGCTTTTATACTGACCATGGGGCAGATGGGATGTAATACCCCTGTTGGTCAATTTTGGGTCACCTGTCCTGTCTGCTCCTCCCTGCAGGTGGAATCCCTCTACGCTTTTCCATTTCCAAACCTCCAATGAGGCAAATAACGAAATTAACTGACCTTGGTTGTTATAGCAATAAGTATAAGCAAGAGCCTCTCTGGTACCATTCCTGGCATGAACTATAAACATTGGTCTTATCACTCTGAGAATGAAGTTTTCTGCACAATATGCTGTTAATTTCAAAGAGTTAGAAGAGGCCCAGCTAAGACGTAAAATTACTGAACAGAAAGGTGGTTCTGTTCTACCTCAAAACAGGACACCTACACAGCAGCAAAATGGAAAGAACAGGATGCTAATGAGTTTATATTTGTAATGGCATTAACTTGTGACGTATAGTTTGAAAATCATCATTACAGAACAACAACTAATAAACATGCATTAGTATATGGGTTTTTTTCCTTAAGAAAGGCTTTTCAGAACCATACAGATATGCCTGTGGCAGCTTTGCATCAAGTGGATGCAAAAATGTAGATTCAGTTCATATTTGTGCAAAAGCATTAAAAATTCTACAAACAAAAAATGCTTGTCAATACTAAGTCTAAGGATAAACATTCAGGTACTCTAATCATCAGAATAATGCATTAAACAAAGCAAGTTCCAAAGGTAAAACAGGTTTTACTGGTTTTACTATAAAACTGCAGCAGACTATTACTTCCAAGTTTAGCTTTCTTCAAAATCCTGCAAACTAGACATTTTAAAAGAATATTTTTATCTTAAAGAAAGAAAATTGAAAGTGAAATTCTTTTTGCTTTCAAACTATGATCAGCCCAAAACAAGATTAAAAAAAATAGCTGATGCCCTCTCTTTCTTGTAGCCAGATAGGATGCAGGAAGAAAAAGGGATTCTTAGTACTCTGTGCTGAAGAAAGTGAAAACAAACCACTTTTCTCCTTGTCCCTTTTACTCCAGAAACAGAGAGCAATACAAACATGACCTGATGCATTCAGGAGAACAAAATCAATGAAACAGTGTCATCCCACAAAAGACTACAGTCAACACATCCAGGGTGAATTCTGAACCAAGTAAGTCTTCCACCTTGGCAAATACCTTCTACTTTATTTTTTCTATGACAGTATAGGATTGGCTATTTTACATCATGAAGGATGCAAAGACCAAATGTTATTCTGGGGAGGATATAACGTATTTTTAAATTACAGCAGAGAATTTAAGTTCTTGTTTTAAATGCAGAACCTAGGCAGCAATTGAATATGCAGCTAAATTCAGGTTACTTACTACTGATAGAACATTGACTCAAGTACAATACCTGTTTTCAAGGATCTCATCCTGAATAATATTAAGAACTGTTATATACAGTTTAATCATGAAATCATGACTGATACATATGATAAAGCACTGTTAGCAGTTACTGAATAGGCATCACATCCACAGATGGGGAACAGAAGACATATGAAGAACTGTATCCAAATATATAATATATATGCATGTATACATACATATACTTTCCGTGAAAAACAAATAAATGGAAAGGACAGAATCTCTTTGGACTGCAGTAAAGCTGATTTTTGTCCCAGAGATGTGGGGTACTTGTGGTATTTTTTCCTGGCTCCTCAATCACTAAGCCTGTAGACTTCCCAATGTCAGGGAACAGCTGATATTTAACTCCATTCTACAACATTGTGTTGAATTGTCATTTGAACACGCCCATCAGATGACGCCTCCCATTGGTATAAACAGCTTGAGAGAAACCGGTAACCATGCCTGAAACTACTCAATGCCCCAAACAGTCAGAGAAAATTGTTCAACAGCTCTGATTTTTGTTCTCAGTAAATTAACCTTTTGTCCTAGCAAAAAAGTGTCATCATCTCACTGGACTTCTCCCCCACTGCAAATTTTCTTTGTGTTTTCTTCATGCAGGAGTCATTTCTGTGCTGTTCTATCACAAGCCAAGTACCTTATGACAAGTCATTTATAAACTCTCTTAATATTTTCAGACTCATTCCCTATTATGTTTTCTACAGCTTGAACAATCTCTACAGAACAGCAAATTAATATAGGGTGTAACTGCCATACATGTGACTTGAATTTCTACGGGTAATTACTAGTCTGGGTTAACTACGGGAGGCAAATATACTTACACATCCACAGGCAGTTTAGACCAGGTAATTTCACCAGTTTCTACAAAAGGTCTTCATTTGGAGCATATGTTGATTTTGCAGACCAGTTTATATAGCGGTAAATGCAAGCTTTTGATAAGCTAGGGTACTATTATAATCAAACATTGCCTGCATTTTAAATTACTACTATTTCTTATGCAATGTATAATGAAGGAGCTTTAGAGCTCATTTTGAGTTTCAAAACAAGTTACAATGCAATCACCTGTTAACCTTTTCATCCCAAGGGTTTTTCTACAAAAAGCTAATATCCCTGACAGCTCCTTGTTTATTTTCAGATCCATGCACTGTTTGCCACTAGTGACCTTGCAAGCAGATTCACACCTTGCAAAGTCCCTGACCTTGTAGTCATTAAAATCCAATCACACACTGGGCAGGCTTCCATATTCATTAGGACAGCGAGAAGATAGATTTGAACATGCCTCTGAAGTGACCAATACATTCATCAGCCAATTTCCATCTTCTTCAACAATTTCAGCTTGCTTAGGGATATTACTAGATTAATTGATACAGAAAATCTTTTGCACCAAAACAGTAGCAATGTTAAGCAGATGCAATATGTTTCTAATTAAAAAGGTTGTGATCAAACATAAGTCATATATTATAGGTTGTCCTATGAATACCCATATGAAGTTCCTAGAACAGCTCTTTTTACTTATGCTTTTGATGTAGAGGTCAGAACGTTTTTTCAGAACATGCTATAGCGAAACTAGCATCTAAAAATAAGAAAAACCATGTCTACTACTAAAGGAAACTTCACACGGTATTTTTTGGGAAAATAAAGCTACCGCTGGAACGTGCTAAATAACCCTATTAAGCTCCTAGATAGCTATTTTGTAAACACATTTGGAAGGTAAAATTTGAACTCATAAATAAAGATGGGATTAATGACAACCACAAAAAGAACAACAAAACCTGAAAGAAACTAGGACTTAGGTCTAACATTTTCTCCATCCTATTTTGATGTACACTTGTCTTCATCTACACAGATCGTTCTCATGGAAAAGTGAAAATTACTCGAATGTACTTTGAGGAAAAAAAAAAAGATTTTTCACATTGGGAATATTTAGGCATGACCTCTTCTGAATTTAAAGTGAGAAGGATTTGAAAGAGGGTGGGGTAAAGGAAGAAGTTGCAAATACATAAACAGCAAGCCTCAAATGAATCACTATGTGACAAACAGGTTGCTCAAAAATCTGTGTTTGCTCTCATCACAAAGCACATTTAAAGCAATACTGCTCAAAAAACTGGGAAAGGCCATAGTTATAGCAAAATATTTTCAAGGGGACTGAGCTTCAATACTTTGGTCAAAGGTTTCTTTGCACAGAAGGCAGCTGAGGGCAGGTTGCAAGCTCCTCTTGAATTTTTAGGTCTGTTGTTATATTGTGCACGGGGAATCCATCCACATGAGTTTTCATCAAAGCACAGACAAGAAGCTTTAAACACCCATCTTTCTTATTCCTTGTCTGGAAGTTGCAAATAGCATTGCTAATTAGCCTTGCAATTTCATTCTGGTAGCCATTTTAGTTTGTTTTTTTACTGAGATCTGTCTGAAGCACATCAGTGACAACAAATCAAACCAGGACCAGTTGGAGAGAACTTTTGATTCAGAAGGCTTTTGCCTGATTAACAGCTTTTGAGTAACATTTGAAACAGATCACCTCTTCTTACAGATTTCTCCAGCTGTCTGCCAGCAGAAGCTGGAATTGATATGTGTCCTGCAGGGGGCTGACCCGCAAACTTACTGTCTTTCTGTGTTCACGGGCCAGCATTTCACTTACACATAACTTCAATTAATACAAGTTTGTTAAAAAAAAAAAAAAAAACAAACCACAAAACAACAACAACAAAAAAAAGAGACTAAACACATTCATGTCTTAAAAGACAAACAATTTTAAGGAACAAAGATAATTCTAAAACTAGGTTCTTAAGGAGACAATGATAGAAAAATCAATATTGCTTTGAAAATGCATTCCCCGAGATAGAAAAAGGCTATTGCCTGGAGAATCTAGTGTATGATAAGCAACCGGTTATTTCCCCATGTTTGTTCAAGACCATGTAATGAATGTCCTGAAACAGCATCTGTAACTATAAAACTAGTATAACAGACTTTCCATACTACTGCACAGTAAACAACTTGGATACAGAACACTCTGAATCCTTTGTGTAATGGTGAGGTATTTTTCATTTATACTGCCCTTTCATAACCTGTACGGTGCTCACATTGAGCCAAAGCTCAAAGGCTTTGGCACCCCGTTACACCATAAATTGAAATAATGTGAATGATTTTAGATAGTTCTACAAAATGTGTCTAGGGAGTTGTGTGTGTAATGCGAACAATTTTGCAGCCAAGATTTTTTTCTATGGAGAAAACTAAGATCCTGAGCTTTCCTCTGTTTCTGGAGAAAGCAGGGATGTTTATAGCAATAAATACACTGTTTTGAAAGCAACTGATTTTTACAGGCCCATTAGTCTTTATTGAATTAATATAAAGAATTTTTCTTTCAAGAAAATTAGGTTCATGAGCATAAATGCAATTATCTGGCATTACCTTTGCACACAAGAGAGACATTTCAAGTCATTACATCGTACGTCCTACCTGTTCAGCAAATTAAACACACCCCTGATACTTCAGGAACACAGTAAATGAGAAGGTGTCTAAATATAATAAAATATTAATAAATTAAAGTAAATATAGGATTTTAAAACAACAATACTTTTGGAACACAAACCATATATATTGTACCTTCTTGAATACCTATTTTCAGGAATAAAATTAAGGAAAACTTTGGTGCCCTCTTTCCCCTTGTTTACAGAGGAAAATTCTCTTTTTAATATTTATATTTTTATTTTGTAAACTATTATCAAAGCATTGTAATGTAGTTATCAACATTTATTACTTGAATGATGACAAACAAATAAAGCTTAAAGAAACCAATTAAGAAAAAATGAATAGTCATATATTCTGATTTAAAAATTAAAAAACACTTCAGAAATTTATATTAAAAATTAGGGACTGTCCATTCTTAAAATTGACACTTTGTGTTTATATAGCCTGCATTTTTTTCTGTTGGTATTAACACTCTGACTCCATTTTTAAACACAATTAAGTTCACAAAGGAGTTGAGGGTTATTAAGTTTTTGATTTACTGAGGAGCTGAGAGTCAACATGGCCTATTGCCTTCATATGACTCCATGACCTCCTCTGCATCTTCAAAAAACTAAAATCAGGTTCTGAAACTTTATCTCATGCATAACCAGTCCTACAGCCATGCAGTTTGTCTATATAAATGTGAAAAAATCAGGCAAATATGAGGTCACCAAAGAAGTGGAAAAAGCCCAAAACCAAAATGAGCACGCATGGAAACAGTCAAAACGAGCACAAAAGAGTATTAGCCCACATCATTTACCCGCAGAAAAGCAGCACGTACAAGAGCGTTCCACTGCAGTAGGCCAGCACAGAGTGCTACTTCATCTGAGTGCTGACAACGCTGATCAGTCTCTGAGTTGTATTATCCATATTTGGACTGTATTTAACATCTTTTAATGTCAGTGTTATACCTCTAACCATTTTAAAGAATCTTCCCATATTCACTTCAGTCATATAAATATTTAACTATTTAATTTAAAAACAAAAATTGCTTTTTGTGTCGTAGTTAGTCTCACTCTCACTTTTGTCCTGTTTCAGAAGAATTTTGCTACTCACCTTCCAGATTCATTCAACTGTTTCAGGTGGCTTTTATCCCAAGGCCCTGTTTGTTTAAGATACCTCTGATCTTCTGTTTTCAGTGTGTTTTAAGTGGGCATAACCGTTACCTGAAAATATTTCACTAAATAACATACTTCCACGCTAAAATACTATGTTAATAGCCAATTCCCCAAAACTCATTTTCTTTAAACAAGGATGAGAATGCGATTGGGCATGGATTTCCTGTTCATGGCTCCAGCTGTAATACCAGATTTAATATAATTATTATTTCTGTGTTTACTAAGCCTCCAAAGTGCTTAGTACAGAGCCGGTAAGTGCTTAGAAAACCTGATAATAAAGCACAACTTAAGAAAGTAATAATGTTTCCACTTAAAAGGAAGAATTTCACAAAGATTCATTGCCTTCCAAGTCACAGAAGCAGAAGGATGTTTAAAATAACTATGATCATAGAAAGAAAAAAATCAAAACACTGACCTGATGCAAAAACAGTGAAGAAGTAAACCATGCATTCCAGGAAACAGAGGATCAACTCAAGGGAAAAATAAATCACATCAACATTAATTCTTCATCGTGGATATTTGATAATTTACTTACTTAGTTGTATCCCTGCATTCTCAAGGGTGACAGAAGATGTGGGTGTTGCCAATGTCTTGCATCTATGTGCGGCCTCCAAGAGAGATGAATCAAAGATCCCACACAATGAATGAGTAATGTGGAAAAACAAAAAGTGGGAGACATAGATTGTTTGTTCGTTTCGCTTTGTTAGGGTTTTTTTGTTGTTGCGGTTATTTTTTTGTTTATTTGCTTTAGGGGAGGTAGTGTTAAGCATTCTTTTCTCCAATATTAAGTAGAACAGAAAAGACTGTTAGTTAGAGGGGTTGCACACTGCTCTGCTTTTGTTTTCCCCTTAGCATTCACAGGAATAGATATTTAAGTCTTCATGGACAATATTTTCTTTCTTCTAACAAAACTCTGAAATTAAATCTTTGTTCTAGGGAATTCTAGGCATATTCCCTGGCTGCTTCAATACTATTCAGGCATAAAATTTACCACCCATTGACCAGCAGCTGCCATTCTCCTAGACTGCAATGAAAATAGTTTATAGAATCATAGAATCATTTAGGTTGGAAAAGACCTTTAAGATCATTGAGTCCAACCACAAAACCTACATTGCCAAGTCCACCACTAAACCATCTCCCTAAGCGTCAATGCTACACCTTCAGGGATGGCAACTTAACCACTTCCCTGGGCAGCCTGTTTCAGCTTGACAACCCTTTCAGTGAAGAAATTTTTCCTAATATTCAGTCTAAACCTCCCCTGGTGCACCTTGAGGCTGTTTCCTCTCATCCTATCATGTGTTACTTGGGAAAAGAGACTCAGACCCACCTTGCTACAACCTCCTTTTGGGAAGAGGAAAAATCACAACCAAATAACAAAAGACCCCACAGCAGAAAAAGTATAAAGAAGGTAGCAAGTTCAAAGTTAAATTTCACACAAAATGATCCCAGCAGTTCAAAATAGCAGCAGCTAGAATGCAGGTGGTGATTTTTTGGTGCAGCAATGGGTGGTGAATTTTAGGGCACTTTATATTTAATTAGCTCAAAGTACAACTGAATTGCTTACGAAGAAGCCAAGGCTATTTTAAGCTGGTATTCTGAAATAAAAAAATAATAATAATTAAAAAAATGCAATATAACAAAACCACACTTGCCTTTTTACAATTTTCTCTCTCTCTTCAAAATGTATGCATTTCCTGGAGGCTTGCTGGGGGTGTTTGGTTGGTTGGTTGGTTTGTTTTTTTTTTTTTTTTCCTGGATGTTTCAGTATTGCTGAATTCAGGAACCAAAATCATGGACTTTCACCTAGCGGTGAAGATGAAAAATAATTATTCTATCTAATGGACATTTAGAGGTATTAATGAAGAAAAATCAGAAAAAATATTGATACCAGCTGTGAAACATGCAACTGCTTTTCCAAGTAAAAATTATGCTGTTTTTTTTAATAATTTTAGAATTTTGAAGATAAAATTTACTCCGAATCAAAACAAAATCCAATCATTCCAAGATTATGTACCTAGGAGAACTGTGAAGCATTTTCACTGCAAGAGACCACAAATTCAGTGAAATATAATTTCATTAAAAGGTATCTATCTAACCATTTCAATTAATTACGTAAATGTATGTGATCTTTCATCTAATTAACAATTCCAAAATGGTTTGTCTAGAGGGAAGCTGGCATGACATTGAATAGGGGACAGCCCATAAAAACGAGGACAAGCAGGAAGTTACTTTTGCTTCAGTCATAAATAATGTGAAGAATTTGATGCAGCTGTTCCACAGGGACTCCGTAATGCCAAGACAGAATTTTGATACTGCTTTCCCCTACCTCATGCTGCAAGAAATGCTTGCCAAAATATGTCAAGCCAGTATCATCATTTACTGATACACAATGTATCATGGAAGTTTGCGATGAACCTTGGACTAACAACATATGTAAAAAATATTTACAATATTTAAAATAACAGGTAAGGGGGGTGGGTGAGGGTGGGAGTTGCGGGGAGAGAGAGAGAGATTACAGAGAACAAGATGCCAAAAATAACGATAGGGCAGGGCAGAGTATTGTTTGGAACTAAAAATATGTTGCCACAGCTAGCACCTGATAAATTTTCTACAAGATGGCAACCAGATCTTTGGATTTAAGGGCACAGTGTTCCAGTGGAATAAGAAATGAAGACCATCGATCCCGTGTCTCAAGTTTATAGGCCAGGAAAACACTTCAACAGAAAGGAAATGTGATCTGCACAACAACAGTTTCAGACTAGAATCATCAACATCTCATATAGGAAATTCAGTGGTTACAGAAACATAGTTTAGATAGCAAAGGAGAGGGAATGCGGAAATGCAGGTTCTACAGACAGGTATCCAAATATATGATAATTTGATCCTGTGAAGGATCCACATCACGGGAATTGCAACTGTGCTTCAAGTTCAACAAGTACTTAAGTGTGTTGCTGAACTACAACGCCAATGCCAGCGGGACAGGCATCTTGTGAGTTCCTGAGGCAACTGGATTTACATTTCTTACTATTCAAAATGTTCACTGGACATCTCACTCTGATACTTAAGCACCAATTAAGATCTGCAGATGACAAAACTTGAAGCTGCAATTATGTAATTTGGGTTATTTCCCAGGCTAAATGTACTGAGATTTAACATACAGCTCTCAGCACAAATATACTCAAGGCAAAGCCAAGACAAGGACAGATTCTGTCTCTTCTCCTTTCTTCTCCCACAGGTTTAGTTCTACTTTTCCTCTCTTTTATGAAATGAGGCCACTTTCACCTCTCCACTGTGTTTTCCCTGAAGCAAACACAGCAGCCTTCCCTCACTGCTAGCAGGCTTCACCTGTCATCTAGTCTGACTGCATCGTTTTAGCTGCTACTGGCCTCTCCTGCCCATTTGCTCCTGGGGTCTCACTTGCTCTTATTCTGATCCCTGGAGGCTCTACTTTCTCGTCATGAACAAACAGAAGAATGGGGATCAGTCATGGAAGTGGGTACACTACCACAAGACAGAGACAAACTGAATATTACCTAAAGAAAAAAATAGCCAGCATTCAATTAAGATACTTTTACTATGTTCTGGTGGTCAGACACACTTTAAAAAAAAAAAAAAAAAAAAAAACAAACAAAAAATCACCATAAAGTAGTACAATAGCAAACCCACAACACTGGAGCTAAGATGAAAGAAATGAACAGCAATACATTTGTGAAAGCTGACTCACAAAACATATGTAAAGAAGGATGCATTTTTAGAAATGAACTGAGCAACAGGGGATATTAGGATAAAAATAAATAAATGTGAATTTATGATAAAATTACATTGCATGAGAAACTTTTTTTTAGTGACATATTTACAGTGCTCTATTTAGACTGTACTAGTGAAATTCTGGAATAACGTAAAGGCAGAAAAAGGCAAAGAAAGTTGAAACAGCAAAGTAGTAGTGGCTCTTGAACATATGGCTCACAAAACAAAATTAAAAATATTTGTATTCTCCCTGAGGAAATCAAATTTAAAAGTGAGCACAGCACTGTATAAATACATGGGATCAATGAGTAGGCAAGTTAAGTGTTTAATTGAATACTAGCAACAAACTGCAATGGATACAAACTAACAAATATGGTACAGTTATTTTGGCTCAAACTTTTTCAGACATATGCAGTTTAAGCATTAATCTGAAATATATATTCCAAGGGCCTCTTTTCACTCACAGGTAATAGTATAATAATGGCGGATATATACATGGATATATATAACATGCACATATGCATATATATGTGAACACATGTACACTCACAAGTATCCCAATTTACAGATAAATAAATAAGTAATTTCATACAAGTAATTTGGACCACTGGTAGCAACAGTGATGAAATACTAGAGAAAAAAAAAACCTGGATTCATTCAGATTTCCAACACCCACTTATGACAACTTACAAGAAGTAGCGTGCCAAAAGAAATGTGAATAGCACACTACCTGCATTCATCTTGAAATACCTTACCTGAACTGTTAGATAGTTTTTAGTACTTCTGAAGTAGTCTCACAAATTGAGAAGACCTCATATGTTTAAATAAATTATACAATAATACAAGGTTCTGTAAAAACGTATTAGCAATGACACAATATTGTAAACAATTGGGTCAACTCTATCAAATCAGAGAAATTTGCACCCTGCTGCAGGAAAAGAGTCACCTGAAAAACAGCGGAAGTTTTAGCTCCCTGGAGATCTACTTTGTGTATGCTTGAGGGACTCTTGCAACAAGAGAAAGTACTTTATAACTCCTAATCAGTTGGGAAACACAAGATTGGAAAATTCAGTCCTAATTCTGTGCTACTTCCTGCATCTACTTCAAACAAGTTTAAATTTTCTAGGAGGATTAGTTTAAAACAAGTTTCATGCAGTAGGTTTCAGATACTTTGCCAAAGTACTTCATATGACTGGTCCCTATTCCTGACTGGTCTTTCTAACTGCACCTGCAGACCTATTGAAGTCTGCTGAAACTTTCCTCCCTCTTCTGATGGCAATCCTGACCTCAGATACACAGGCCACAGTTCAACAAGAAGAGGTGTTCAATACCGATTCATATAACAACCAGCATAACTAAGAAAAGGCGACGGGTGACAGTAGCAGGTGACTCTCTTTGGAGAGGTACAGAGGCACCCATTTGCCAATCTGATGCACTCTGGAGAGGTGTGGACGTCAGATATGAGACTATCAGGGATGTCACGGAGAGACTACCAAACCTCATACAGTCCCCTGACTATTATCCAGTGCTGTTTCATGTGGGCACAAGTGAAACCACCAGGAGCAGCCTGTAGACTATCAAGAAGTATTATACCGCCCTGGGAGAGGTGGTCAGAGAATCTGGGGTGCAGGCAGCTTTTTCATCAGTCCTCCCAGTCAAAGGAAAGGGGGTTGATAGGGCCAATCAAATCTGCCAAATTAACAAACGGCTACAGGACTGGTGCCACAGCCAGAGGTTTGTCTACTTAGACCATGGGACTCACTTTGAGAAACCTGCTCTACTGGGGCCTGATGGGGTCCATCTGTCAGAGGAGGGGAAGAGCATCTTTGGTCAGAGGTTTGCCAAGCTCATGAAGAGGCCTTTAAACTAGAGTCGCCAGGGGGAGGGGAACCTCACTCCATTCGACTCCTACCAGTATGATGCTAATACCAGTAATGCCCAGAGCCTGGAGAACAGAATCACAGAACCACAGAATCATAGAATATTAGAATCATAGAATCGCTTTGGTTGGAAGAGACCTTTAAGGTCATCAAGTTCAACCATTAACCAAGCACTGCCAAGTTACCACTAAACCATAGAATCATAGAATCATTTAGGTTGGAAAAGACCCTTGGGATCATCAAGTCCAACCATCAACCCCACTCTACAAAGTTCTCCCTTCCACCATATCCCCTAACACCACATCTAAACGACTCTTAAACACATTCAGGGATGGTGACTCCACCACCTCCCTGGGCAGCCTATTCTGGTGTCTGACCACTCTTTCTGTGAAGAATTTTTTCCTAATGTCCAGTCTAAACCTACCCTG
>VXBH01009994.1:28306-49881 GCA_013400035.1 Rynchops niger
TTTTTTTCTCCAAAAAAATCAGCCCGGCAGCAAGATCCGGCGCTGGTGCGGTGAGAAGCGCCTTCAGCTGCCCGGTCCCCCGGCGCTTCCCGCAAGCCCAGGGGAAACCGCCGGGGAAGCGAAGGGGAGGTTTGCTGGCGTTTGTGTGTGTGCGTGGATTTGTCCCTTCTGCACCGTTTTGACTAAAGCAGGTATAATTTCTGGGGAAAGCTGATCTTAACACGGTTTCACTCTTCCCGGATCCAAGAGGGGAAAGGCGAGTAGCCCCTCCTGGCGCGATGCTGAACGCCGCTCCGGGCATTTTACTCCTCCGATTCCCGCCAGGATATCTCCGGCGTTGCGAGAGCCGAAGGATGTCCGACATTTCGGCACGCTAGCCCTTCCCTCTTTGCCCCCGGGCTGCCCCCCACCCCTGGCNACCGGGCTGGGCGTTTCCAAAGGTTTTGGTCTACACGTGCCGGTATTTTTATTAAATCGTCGATGCAAGAAGGTGCCTGAGAGAAAAAAATCTTCGGCTAAAGAGAGAGAAAGAGACCACCTCCCCTTTCATTAAGCTTTTTAATTTTTTTTTCTTTTTATTTTCTGGAGCTGCCTTAGTCAGGCATTTGGCAAATTTAACGTTGCAAAGGAAACAAAGAAAAAAAAAAAGAAAATAATTACATTTTGGGAAAACAAACAATAATTACACGATACAATCGGTATAACAGTAAGCGAAACACAGCAGCGGGAGTTAGAAACGATATTCTAGCCATGGAGATGGGCTCCGCCGCTGACTCAGCNCCCCACCCCTGGCTGACCCTTTAAAAGTTGCCCCAAGAAGAGCAGCGTGCCGTTTCGGCGGGAGGGCGGCATCCATCCTCTATGGCCCGGGACCCGCTTTCCCGGCTGCGGGGCGGCATCCCTGCCCATCCCCGTCGCTTCCCGCCTGGGGACGGCGGCAGCCGCTCCGCGTCCCCCCCCCCCCCCCGCGATGTGCCTTGCGGCGAGGGAAAGCGGTCGCGTAGGTTCCCCCCTTCCAGACCTCCCTCCGCTGGCTCCGGGCCACCCGGTCCCGCCGTGCAGCCTGGCCCCAGCGCCAGGCTGGAAACAGCTCAACAGCTTTATTGTTATTATCGTTATTATTACTATTAACCCCCTCGCAGATTGCTCTGGGAGGAATCGCTGCCCGCCCCCTCCTCCCCCCCCGCATCGTGCTGGCGGCGAGGAGGGAAAGCCACCCGAGAAACGCGTGGGGCTGCCCGGGAGCCGGTGCCTTCCCCAAACCGGGCTGGGCGTTTCCAAAGGTTTTGGTCTACACGTGCCGGTATTTTTATTAAATCGTCGATGCAAGAAGGTGCCTGAGAGAAAAAAATCTTCGGCTAAAGAGAGAGAAAGAGACCACCTCCCCTTTCATTAAGCTTTTTAATTTTTTTTTCTTTTTATTTTCTGGAGCTGCCTTAGTCAGGCATTTGGCAAATTTAACGTTGCAAAGGAAACAAAGAAAAAAAAAAGAAAGTAATTACATTTTGGGAAAACAAACAATAATTACACGATACAATCGGTATAACAGTAAGCGAAACACAGCAGCGGGAGTTAGAAACGATATTCTAGCCATGGAGATGGGCTCCGCCGCTGACTCAGCGGTTTTGAATACTCCAAATTATCCTTACATCGGATTTCTGTAGCGTAGTTCAGCTGCAGTCTATTGGCTTTTAAATTAAAACGTATCTCGCTGATTAGGCACGTATTAGCGCCTAAAAAAAACCCAACAAAACAAACCCACACAAAAGAAAAACAAAACAAAACAAAAGGTAGCGGGTTTCCCTAGGTAAAAACAATTCCGGTGGATCAGGAATATTTCATGAGCCTTGTTTCCCTATTTGTATGTAAAGCAGAGGAGCCGCGTTTGCAGGGGCAGCCCCCGCTCCCCGGTTATTGATGCCTTTGGCGGGGGCGGGAGGGGAGCGGGAGAGGCTCCCTCGCATCTGAATTGCTGCGGCACCTGTCACCTGGAGAAGTTGTGACTTCACATGCCCCGCGGCTGTGACTTCACGTTGGGGCGCATTATTCCATCACCGAGCGGTGTTGACATAAACAATCTCCTCCCCCCTGACCTCCTACTCCCCCCTCCCCCGGTTTGCCCGACTTTCACACGAAAATTTGGGATGATCTCTAGGATGAAAGAAAAGTTGTCCATGTGTATTTGGTTTTTTTTTTGTTTGTTTGTTTTTCTCCTAATTAACTATTTTTCCCCCCCATTTTTTCCCCAATTGACTCAATTTTGTTTCAATCGAAAAGCCCTTAGGATTTGTTGTAAGATTATGAACGGTTAAGGTGGGAAGGGCTCAAGGCTGGAAAAGGCTCTCTCCTTGGAAGAAAATCTCAGACATCCCACAGAAATAAGCATGCAGAGTGTAGGTCTTATGTAGATTGAAAGAAATCATAGAGTGTTGGTATAATGTGAGGCATACGTGAAATCTAGTGTTTGTTCAATCAAACCTTCGTTCTGCTTCCCATTAACTGCCAAATCAATAATAAAAGGGAAAAAAAAAAGACAAAAAAAAAGAAGAGACAAGAGACGGAAAAAAAAAAACAACTTTAATTGCTCCAAAATGCTGATTCCCATCACTAAAACCCGTGTATCCCAGAGAAAAGTTTTGAGCTGTGCTGCTGCTCTCGGGACTCCTGAATTCCCAGGGAACAGGCGCACAAGCGACGACAACAGCATCAGCATCAAATACGAGGCTCCTCGTTGCCTGCTCCTTTGAAAACAAACCCCATCTATTTTTGGTCAGGCAACCCCAGACAGAAGTGGCAACTAAAGCTTTAAACCCTTTGGAAATTCCTTTCTGATTTAAAGAGAGAGCCAGGGGGCTTTCGTCCTCTCCCTGACGTTGGTTGTGAGGAAGGGCAACAAAAGAGGTAAAATGCCTTCTCCAACTAACTGGCTCAGCGTTTCATATGCATCAAAGGGAAAGCAAGAGCTAATCCGAAAATGACCACTTTAATGTACACAAAACCGTTGCGAACCCATGGCTACAGCAGCAGAACCGAGGGGGATTTTGAACTCTCCACCACAACAAAACCCTACACTTAATGTCATAATAACAGATATTAAACAAAGGGGAATGAAAGGATCTCACGCTGGTTTTTCTGCATTCTTGAGTCTAATTAAAAATATACAGAAAGAAGACATAGTTTGGGTCAAAATGGCATGAGAGCCGCCTTGTGCCAGTGAAGGGGCTGCAATTATCAGCTTAGAGGCCAGATCCGAGAGGTCGTATTCGCTCTTCAGCTCCAGGGGAGCCGAAAGCTGGAGCAGGGACGAGGGTGGGACAGACGCGTGCTCGGCCAGAGATGGAAGTGCTGGGAGAAAGGGGCTGAGGAGCCCTTGTCCTCTCCTTTCCCCTTCCCCTGGACAGCAAAGGGGGCTAAAACAAATACGGCAGAGCCCTGCAAGCCTTTTTTAAATTTTTTTTTTATTTTTTTCCTGGAGGCCACTTGGACAGCCCTTCCATTCAAATGGAGCCGGGGTGTTTACTTAGTGTCAGGTTGTGATTCCGCTTCTGCCTTTGGGGCTGGTGCCGCTGGCCTGGGAGGGGAAGCCTGGGCTGAGCAACAAGTGCCCTGCATGACAATACCCACCCCCCCCCCGGGGAGAAAATGCCAGGCACAGAAAGGAGCTTCTCCAAAACTGGAGGCCAGAAGCTGGAGCCAGACTAATTCAAATGCGAGATAAGGCACATGCAGGCGATTAACCACTTGAATAAGCTACGGAGGGCAGCAGCAGGTCGCCATCCCTTGCTGTATTTTGGCAGAGGAGTGGCTGTCCGCGCAGATGTGACTGAGTCCAATCCAAGTGACTGGCACCGTGGCAAAACACAACAGCCTGCAGTGTGAGAGAGGTCAGGTGAAGCCCTTGCAGCAAATGACTTCAAGACTGTGATTTGGTCCCATATAAATATCCATAGTGGTGTTTTGCTGGTATTACTGTTGTTTAACAGTAGAAAAACTGCCTTTTCCTTGGCTCCTGTGGAAGACAGTCTCTTTTAATGCTTGTTTATTTTATTTTATTTCCAGAGGAGCCAGACTTGGTCAGATGTCAAGAAGATGGGTCTTCTGTGAAGAGTCACCAGCGTCGCTGCTCTCCGTAGACCCTTTTCCATCTTTGCAGGAGACTTTCTCGGTGTCTGCAGGCATGTTGGGCTGCACCCAAGGTATTGCCATCCACCAGTGTAGCAAGCGATGGGAAGGGGCTCTTTCAGCCAAAGCAGTTGAGGAGACCTATGGTTGGTGCTCCCACCCCAGAGAAGGGACATAACTGGAAACGTGGTGGGGTGGAAGTCAAAACGGAGGGGGAGGGGAGCACTGTTTCTCTCATCCCATGGCAATCACAGGGAGCAATGTATACCTGAGCTCAGTGTCCCATTTACCTCCCTCCCCACCCCCAATTGGTCTAATGGGACCAACTTAGAGTGCCTCAAGGTACTGAATATATGTTTCAGTGCGTGAAGACATAGGAGAGATCACCCCCCCACTCTTGGTCCCAGCAGGACATGGGTGGCCTGATGGATCGTTCTTTCTTAGGTGCTGTCTGTGCCATGTCCTAAGAGGCTTTAGGGTTTGGCCTTAGGGTCTGTCTCTCAGGGAGGAGAAGTGTCTTTCCTGCTTGCCCGGTGAGGCTTTCCTAACCTGAGGGCCTTTGCAAGAGGCCCAGGAAACCTTCCCCCATAATTGTAGGGTGCGCAGCTCAGGGCTGCATGTGCAGTGCAATTATCGTTTACCAACACGCTGACTCCTACTAAGCCCGCAGCACAGCTGCCTCACTGCAGCTAAAGGTTAAGTATTAACTACTACTGCCCGTAAATCCAAGAGGTCTTCTCCAGGCAACGTCGCTAACACTTCAGAGGCTGGTTTTTGTGTTGAGTTTTTCAGGAAAAGCTGTCAAACGGAGGTTTCAGCAAACATCACTCCTCAGCCTGTAAAATCGTACAAGGGGGAGAAGAGTATCTGATATTTGAGGGCTTGAGCTGGGGCTTTCCACCTTCCGTTTTCTTTACAGCTTTGAACTGACACCTAGGCAGTGGCGTTTGAAACATTTATGTGCTGTTTCCAGCGAACACCTGCAGAGAGATCCCGCCGCCCTTTGCAGGGAGCGCAGGCGGGACCGGAGAGGGACGGATGCTCGCTGCCGCTCGCTTTCCTGCTTGCCGGTGTTGGCTTGTGATACTTAATGCCACTGTGCTCTTTGGCTAGTGCACCTGGGGGACCTGAACCCCCGATATTTGGCATGGCAGGGGTGCTCCCCACACACTCCCTGGGATGGACGCCGCTCTGTGCCACCCCTGGGGTGCGCGGTCTCCTGCACCGGGCTGATTGAAGATGTACTATCAGGGGAGAAGCCCTCCAAACAGGGCTTCCAGCATCCCGTGTGCTGCGAGGCAGCCCCGGCCCTGCGATGGCTTTCTTTGAAGCAGGGTGCCCAGGAGATTTAGGAGCTGAGTGGGAAGCTGGGAGGGTGCCTGCAGTGCCCTGCCCATCTCCTAAAGACAGGCTTTAAGTGAAGCTCACAGCCCAGAGTATGGATTTTGGAGAAGCTGAGGTGTGTTTCCTTAGTCCCCTTTGCATGAGGCATGGTGTGGGTGCAGCTCTCATCAGGATAAATACATTAAAAATAGCAATGGACATACAGATTTAAAAATAAAAGTGATTCTGTGCAGCAGCAGCTTTGTACACAATTAATTCCTTGAGACTTTAACTACCCTATTGTAAAGACAGTTGTACTCTCGAGATACAAACAACAGGAGGAATTTGAATCTAATAATAAATTTATCGTCATCATCACCTTAAAGGAAATGGTAAATGAGAGCTGGGAGGAGCTTGACCATCTTTCCCAGGCTAATAAAATTATCTTCTGCTTCATTTTGCTCATATCTGATTAACATTGTTCCTAATCGCCATGCTGGTTGCAGTTCCATTGCCAGTATAATTTTGAAGTGTTTTACTGTTTTTTTTTTTTTGTAAAACTCATTTGAGTCTTGGTTTATACATTATTCACTGGGAAGTGTAAATTTTCTTAACCGACATTATACAAAATGATTAGTTAAGCCATAAGAATAAATGCCGACATATTTAAGGCCCAAACTTGTCAACATTTCACTTTTGTTAGTGTGAACACTCACAGTGTGTTCTGCACGGGCACATTTTTAGTGGGGCGGCTCATTCGCCTCTTGGCCAACACGATGGCTCGGTGGGTGTGCTGGGATGGAGGTGATGGCGGTGGGGTGACTGGGAACCAGTCTGGGACCTGGGAGGTCTGCACTCTCTTCTGTTAACTTCTGTCAAAGGGAATAGGTAGGAGGAGATGGGATCATAGCATGGCACACAAGTACCGTACTTTTGTTGTCTGTTTGAGGAATATAATTAATTATAACTGATTAGCACAGGCTCCTGTACTAAGATTGCCCCCAACACACGTGGCTGGCTGGTGTGGATTAAGTTGCAAAACATGACTCGCAAGCTGTTAATGCTTCAGAGAAGCGAAAGGCACCGTGTCCCTTCTGTAATCTGCAGTTTGTTCTTCACCTTTTTCCAGTATAGAGGTACTGGGAATAAATTCACTAGTCTGTGCCCAGTTCTTCTGCACTGAGAGCAATGGGAAACAGCTAGGTGTCTCTCTGCACTTTCAGGTACTTCAGTGCTTTAAAAATCTGATCCCTGTGTGTCTATGTCCTTATCTTAAGATCAGTCTAACTGACTTGGAAGCAGGTGAAAATTTTACCAAAAATACTCGCTGGCTGGTTTCTAAGTATAAGTTAGAAAACAAACACAAAAAGGGTACTTTGAGCCTATGTTATTCAAGCTTACTTTTGTTGGGAGAGCACCTAATAATGCCAGCTGGAGAGCTGGATCCTGCAGATGATGATACATGAGACAGTCTGCAGCCGCTGTGTTCGGCGGGGACCCCTCACTTTAGGAAATCCACTCCCAGGCCTTGGCATTTGGAGACCCGGACAAAGAGGTCGAGCTGCCGAGGCGTTGTGTCATGCCTCGCAACCCTACCAACAGATCCTTCTCTGCTGGTTTTACTGATAAAACTGGTTTTACTGATAAAATTCACGAGAAGGAAAAATTCTCAAGGAAAAGAAGCAAACCCCACAACCCTGCCTATATATAATGCCAAGTTTTGAACCCAAAGTGACGGGGAAGTCACATTTTAAGCTGTGCCTGCGTCCTGGATTTACCTCGTTGAGCAAGAAAGCAGTACTGTCACTTCAGATTCCCTCCTCCCTGTTGCCTTGGCAGTGTCCAGGGTGGGAATGGTTGCCTGCATCTACTGCTGCGTTTCTTCCGCGGCTGTGTCACATTTCTCCGGCTGCTCCTCAAACGGGTTGTTTGTCCCTAAACTCAGTGGCCTCCCCCAGACCCAGTCTCTGGTAGTCCACATGAATCTTGCTGCCAGAACGTGTCCTGGCAGCCCCTTTTCCGTAGGATGCTCTGCGTGATGGACGGACCTGTGGCTCCTCAACCATTGCCCTTCATCCTGTCCCTAAGTGCCTCCTGTGGACTTCCACAAAAGGACTCTGAACACAGCTGAGCAGCGTGATGTGTCTTGGCATCCCTGCCTAGGCCTCTTCAAAATGTGCTTCCCCTTGTTCATAGCAATCAGGCCATTCCCGATGATGGTTCAGCAATGCCTCCCAGGCAAGTGAGGGCACGATCAGTCCTTCCTCTCCAAATTTCGTTCCGAGTGAGTCAGATAAGTCAGCTAGGCAAGGAGAGCCTCCACAAGTCAGGGGAGAGCTGTGACTTGCGGTGTTTACATGCCCCTCGCGGCCCTGCTTGGAGAAAGAAAATTGCTTCTGGAGCCATGCACCGAGGAGCCTCCGTGCTGCTGGGGTGCAGGGGGGGATATTGCCAACACCCTGGCACCTAAGGCTCTAACTTGTGGAATCTAAGGCAGCCAAGCCCCCTAATTCTTCCTGTTTCCTTTCCAGTGTGCCTCCCAGGAAATTAGCCAGACGGCCCCACTGATGTTGGGGGTGGGGGGGGACTCACTACCAAGAGACTTGGCTACTTTTAAGGTTTTGCCTAAAACTGGTTGTAGAGGGGGTGATACAAATATCTGTCCTCTTTCAAACAGGTCTGTCTGCATCTCTCCATGTTGGTCTAGCGTTATATTCTGGTGTCCCTGCCTTTGGACATCTTGGGGCTAGGAGACTGGGAGGTGATGAATTTAGTAATTTTCATGGGTCCCTTGTCTGTAAAAGTAGACCCGTCGTTGTGTCTAGCTGTACATTCCACAGCAGTGCAGATACCTGGACATATGGTGATGTGTTGGTAACAGTGCGACGAAATCCAGAAGCGACCCCTCTGTCAATTCTCACGAAGTGGCCACCAAGGTAGGAAGGAGTTTTTATTCTAAAAAAAAAATAGTTTATCTTTCCATTGTTACTTGGTGTTTCAGTCAATCCATTCATTTTTCATCAGGAATCCTGTTAAGATCAGGCTTTGTTTTATCCCCTCTTAAGTACAGGGCAGGAAACTGTACCAAATGAAGACAGCAGAAAAAGGAAGGGTTTTTCCATGGTTATTTACTTTTAAGGTAGCAGAAGGCACACATATCCAACCCTCTCCTAAAAAAAGGATCCTTTAGCAAGGCATTTTGCATAGTGATTGGGCAAAGGTTTTAGGTGGTAAGCGTCCACTGAGATACTCGATTAACCCCAACCACAGCTGAGCATGCTACTCCTCCTCCTCCTGTCGTAATAATACATCCTAGACAGGAGAGACGATAAACTTCACCAGTGCTGGGGCTTACGAAGACAGAAGCAATTTCCCTGGGAAACGTACTGCCTGCAGGCCCCGCTCAGATGGCTTGCCCCTAAATTATCCTCTATTTGGGCAGCTCTTGTTAGCAGGAAAAGGCCTTGGGATCAGGCTGTCTGGGATCTGGGGCCAGGAGCAGCCTTGAATGGAGGAAGGGGGAGCTTTTGCTGTTTCGCTCGTCAGTAGAGCAGTTCCAGTGGGGAGGAAAGCCATATGAGCGCTGTGCATTTACAGTGCACGACACCTCTGTCTCCGGTTTGTAGGACAGGGCCGATGTTAGTCCTTTAGTTAAACGGGGATCAAAGCACCAAAAGAGTTGTTCAAGTCCAAATATCCCACCCCACACAGAGCTGGAAAGAAATGCAAGCCCCTTGCCTTTCAAACTCTGGTGTAAACCACTTTTCTCTGCTCCCCCATGTAGAGTGGTACAGGATTTCCAGTGCGCTGGGGGAAACAAGCATGGTATAGATGTATAGAATAAAAGAAAGATATGAAAGAGTTTGCACTAGGGTGTGAATTTTCAGGAAGACAACTACAAGCACCTTTTATTGTGGTGGTTTTTTTTTTTTTTTTTTTTTTTTTTTTTTTTTTTTTTTTTTTTTTTTTTTTTTTTTTTTTTTTTTAGATTATTGGGGGCAAAGAAGGATTTGGTCTGAATCCATGGATAGAATAATGAATAAAATTTGTTTTAACTAAGTTCCACTAACATGCCAGTCTTGTGTGCTTGTATTGCTGATATCAGGAGGTAGACTATACTTACAAACTCACTGCTCAAGACATGCGAAGTTAAATACAAGGGTACTGCAAACGCAAAAGGTGAGAATACAGGTTTCCCGTTCAACTTTAATTCCTGCTTGATGTGTGAATTTGCAGTGCCTAAATGGTGGCGGCGGGTGTTTCTTTTGCACTGTTTGCTTTTTAAAGACGCAATTCAAATGGGGTTGCAGAATCTCCTGCGTTTTAGCCCAATTTCACCTAGTGGGAAAAGAAAGCAAGAGTATGCATGGAAACAGGTCCCGCCTGCGAGGCTCGCGTTGGCTGCAGGGTGTGAAGGGCTGGTCACCTGCGTTGCAGAGCGGCGGATTAGGTTGTCTGCGATGGTCTCTCTACTCTCTGTATCGCTCAGATGAAACTCTTTGCAGAGCACATGAAACCTTCAATTTACACACCCTGGGCCGGCTCCTTCTGTCTGCAGCAGCTGCCCCTGCTGTTCCCCAGCCCCGTCAGCTGCCCAGGCTACAGTAGGTGCTTTATTAGCGCCAGGATAAATTAAAATGCCTGCACAACTCAGGAGAAAGCCCACCTATATTTAGTGTCTCCCCCGCTGCAGCGGGCAGCTCTGTCTCGCCTCCGTTCTGCCCCGACGACTGGGGCGATGTCCCCTCCATCCTGGGGCCGGGAGCCAAACCCAGCTGCAGCTACGACCCCAAGTCACTGCAAGTGAACCCGGCGGGGCTCACGGGGGGGGAAAATAAAAAAGGACCCCAAAAGTTAACTCTGCAGCGTTACCGTAAAAAGTATACGTGCACAAGGGGCTATCCTCTCCGCTGCATTTATGCGGCTCTCCTGTTCGTGCTAATAGCAGCGACGTTCGTACGTCCTGTGGTGGGAACAAACCTCTTAGTGAATAATGTAGTGTTAAGTTCTGGGTAAGACATCAAAGTGCCAGTAAAACCAGCGCTATAAGATTACCTCTGGCAGCTCCAGCTTGTGACCAAGCTATTTTTAATATTATAAAATCCGCCGCTCCTCTCCCATGAATAGGCATACTGTGTTTTGCTCTTTCAAGTCAGAACATGCTTTTGTGAATTTCTTTCTCTTCTCCATTTTTTTTCTTCTTTTTCTTTTTTTTTTTTTTTTTTTTTTTTTAATATATATATCTCCATACTCTCCCATGTCCTCTCAGGAGGACAGTAAAATTGAGACTTCAAGTTTTCAGGGAAATTAAGACACTCATATTTTAATTTGCGATAGAGACTATTCTTTGAAGGTGGGCTGGGCGTTTGTTGTAAACCAAGAGAAACTGTGTGCCTAGGTGTGCTTGTACATATGGTACCTACAAATATCATGTGCTTATTGATCTGGAGTCTGAGCAATACCTAAGCATACGGATAGTACAAGGACCACGAGAAAAGGCCATGGGAACAGGAAAAGGCCCTTTTAATTCCACCTTCCTGCTTTTCCATCCTCCTCCCCCATCCCTTCCTTCTCCAGCAACAAACCTAGGTGTCTGTGGAACTCATTTACAAGCTTTGCTTCCACTGCCTACTCCCCTAATTTATTCCATATGCTTATTGCCCTTTGTGTGCAATATTCCTGCCTGTGTTCCCTATTTGCTTATAATTTCCTAATTTTTCAGGTTCTACCTCCTGTCTTTTTTTTTTCCTTTTATTTTTTTTTTTTGAACCTGCTCACCCATGTGTGATCTCTGCAAAATTTCTCCTTAAAGCAAAGTTAGCCGCAGCCACCAGTGCTACTTGGAGCTCCGGCAAAGCGGGGCTCTTAAAGTGATGCCTTGTTCAGAGGTACTACGCCGAGTCTGCAGACGGGATCGGACCTACTGGGAGATCCAATTAGTACGAGCCCTGCTTCAGCGAGTCAACGCTCCCCTTCTCCTCTGCTGTTTCGGGAGTCACAGCTTTCTAGAATGGGCCCATAAGGAGAGGAAATATCAAGACACCTCTCAGTACGTGGCTTGGTTTAACAAAACGCTGAGCTGCGCGCAGCAGCTCTGACTCAACAGAAAAAGGCTCAGAGTTTGAAAGCGTAATTTTGAGCCTGAGATTTGTTTTTGGAAGTATTAGCTGTGCTGTTTTCCAGAAAACAGTGGTAGTTGCCACTGCTGCAGTTCTTTTATACCCTGACACTCGTCAATGAATTTTTGTTTATGAGCAGGGACTAGGCAGCATCCACACTGCGTCTTGTGGATCCCCCTCAAACCAGGTGTGTAGATGGAGACGCTGCAAGCACGATCCCAGCCACGAGACCTTGAAATGCTTGGGCATCTAGATGCCCCAGGGGAGTGTTGCCTGAGCAGAACTTTTGGGATTTTCAGTCAAACTGGCAGCTTTGTGCCCCTACATAACATCTGGTGAATCCAGAAGTCCTAGACAGAAGCGTGGGAACGCGGTAGGTGATAGCGGGCCCTCTGCAGCAAACACAACTTTGAGTGTTCAGCCCACCTATGGCAAGGCACGAGCTGCCCACGAGGCTGGCGAGAGGGTGGGCGGGTGGTGGGGTGTGATACACCTTTGTGGCTCTCACTCCGGGCTCCAGCTGCTGAGCCCTCACAGGTCTGCGACATGCCTCGGCAGCCACAGAGTTCAGCAGGCAAAGAGCTGCTGCTGAGTTTAGTTGGCAATGCCTGTAACTCATGGCTGCTAGAAAAACATCAATTAAATATGTATATATATATTTTTTTTTTTCAACTATGGTAAGACAATAAGTTTGGTGCATGTGCATGCATGTGTGGAACCATGTTAGCAAATTACTAGTTAGTTTCTTAGATATAACCCTTGGTTTTCTTCCCAATGATGCACAAGTGCAATTCTTTGTGTTGTTTTTTTTTTTTTTTCTTGTCGCCTTCAGTGACTCTTATTTCCAAAGGGACGGAGGTGATTGCCTCAGTGATGGCTGAATTCCTTATGCAGAAACACTTAAACTTGTCCTTAGCTTTAAACTTGGGAGTTATCTCTTTGACTGTGGGGTCAGCCCCATGGACTCTGGATGTGCACACATGCCATCACTTGTCACAGTGTTGGGTAACCTCTTCATAGATGTCTCTCATATCTATATCTGTATGTATCTCTCTGTCAAGATCTAGATCTATTCAGCGTGTCATTCACAAAGATGCAGTATTATACACATATATATAAATGAATAGGCACAGACATGCATAGATAAAACCAAAGCATAGAAATGTAATTTGTTGGAGAATTCTGGCTGTAAAAAGTCTTACAGAAACATAGATATGCTTAAATACCAAGTATCAGTATCTCCCATGGCATACTCTGTTGAGCAGGCCACGTCATTGTTTTTGACTGCTGGGCAGTGCAGATGCCTTTAGTGGAGAAGCAGAGCTTCACTGAGCTCGGATCCCTCTGAGCAGGTTTTTGCTGTAGCTGTAGTCATGAAGGCCAGTGCGCTGGTATTGACATTCACTGGTGGCTGGACAACCCAGTTTACCTCTCATTACCTCATACTGCTGATAGGTATCGGGTGGTAGATTTCCCAAATACAAATTCCCCTGGAATTGTTAACAAAAGTCATTATTGGCACAGTTGTACCCAAAACAACGTGTTGGTTTTTGACATTGCACCTGTTCCATCTTTGTGATTCTCTAGAGAAACCAGGGGGTTGAATAGCCTGAACCTGCTTGGCAAAGGAGTAGCAGTGGCGGGGACAGAGAATTGCTGCCTGCCGATGCTCCCTCTTCATTCCTGAAGTTTTAGGAATCAGCCAGCAGCTCGGTAGCAAAGTCTGGGGGTGCCTGGCCAGGGAAAGAGCGTGGGGGTGGATGGTGGGCACCCACAGGGGAAGCAAGACTTGGCTCTGGAAGGAGGGAAGGGAGAGACAGCAGGGAAGAGGTGCCCAAGGTACACGTGAGTGTTTGAGAACCACCACGTTGCTGGAGGTGAGAGAAACCAGCCAGGTGAAATGCTGGTCCTGCAGAAATCCAGGGAAGTTTTCTCTTTCCCTCCATTGAGGCCAGGGTCCCAGTCTTTGCTCTCAATACAATCAGACATTTATACCTGGACCGTGCTTTATATTTTCTTCCCTGGGATGGAAATGTATCCTCTCTGGTCGTTGCTATGGGGCTCCTCTTGAGAACAGCCTCCATGGCATTAGTGTGGGTTTCAGTTCAGGGACTGTGTCTCTGTAATAGTCCCATTGCCTCTGACGTGAGCTTAAATCCCTGTGAGGAGAAGGAATGTGTTTTGTGATCACCTTGACGTCAAGCTTTGGTTTCCAGTACACGATGGCAGTTCCCACCAGGAGTGTCCTATGTGCCTGGGCACTCATCCTTTGCGGGTGCCTTTTGTTAAAAGGGGCCCAAGCAGTGCAGGCATGGCATGTAAAAGCAAATACCACGGTGTGTAAGACATGGGGAGAAGTGTGCCTTCCTGGATAGTTGAAAGGGATGAGGGGCATGGGGGGGGCATGCCTTGCTTTTGCAAAGCCAGTGGGGTCGAGCCTGATTCCCATTCACATAACACCACAAATTTTGGCTGGGCCAGGCCCCTGTGGCCCGCCATTCCTCACAGCTGGTGTTACACAGCTGCAAGTCCTGTCTCAGCACCTGCTCCTCCATTTCTGGGAGCAGAGGACACCCCCTTCCCCTGAAGAGCAAGGGTCACCCTCGTGCCATCCCGCCCTTCTCCTGGGGCAGGGCAGGCTGCCCGGGCTGCGCCGGGGCACGGGGCATCGCCTCGTGGGACGCAGCCCGCCCTGGCCACTGCTGCTTCTACCCTTGCCTCCACTCCCAAAATTCCCCTCTCAGCACAAATGCCCATGTGCTAGGGTCACCGACGTGTTACGGGGAGCAGCCACCCCAGCCCTCTCTTCCCTCCTCACCCCCCGTGGTGGAACAATTAAACCCACAGCTGGGTCTTTTTTTTTGTCTCCCAGCAGAGTTCTTCTGATCTATGCAGGGGAAAATCTGACCTGTTCTTCAGATCTTGTCTGCAAACCCACCTTCGTAATTTTCCCTTTGTTTTATTTAACACGTCAAATTGAGGCGAAGGTTTTCACCCTTCTGGTTTTTTAACAGTTGCTGATTTTACCATGTTTGGTTTGGCAGTTTAAAAAAAAAAAAATCAACAGAAGGATTACATTTCAATGGCACAACACCCTAATCCTCAGGCAAATGATTTGTCCAAGCTTAATATGAAGTACTTAGGATGTATTGTTTGATGTAAACACTAGTTCTAATAAAATGGTGCCTGAGGTACAGTTCTTCAACTTGTAATACCCTATTTGTGTTGGCCTGTACACATTGGATTTGAAACCATTATGATAAAATATATCCTCTTTAGCCTGCTAATAAAAACATAAAAAAATCACAGCGTAGGGCCTACTCTCCAAGGAAGGACACCGAGTGTAGTGAGGAGTCTCCTGCGTGCGCTGCGAGCCATGTAAGGGTTGACTAGAATTACACCCCGTTATTCATGGGGCGCATTTAGGGCAGAAATCATCTCTCTCTGGGCAGCACATCAGTCTCAGTCTGTTCTCCAGCATCCCGGGGAAAGCTGCTTCCCTGCCCCATGGCTCAAGATGGGTATTTTGGAGTCTGTTTGAAGTTCTTCACCGCTTTTTCTCGAGTCACCCCACCTATTTGAAATTATTTGGTTTTGGCGATACAAATATGCTCCAGGTGTGATCAAGGGTCTTACTAAAATGATGTATTTTAAAGAACCCATTAGGGGAACTGGACGACTAACTAGGGAGGGGGCAAGGGCGCAGGGGCAGGAACAGAGCACAGAGGACATCCCTGTGCAAGTCGAGCCCTGTCGAAGAGCAGCCAGCTCAACACCAGCAGGCAAAAACATCCGGCACATCAAGGTATTACATTTGTCTTACTGCTCCTTTAATACACGAGTGACAGAAAGTCACTGCCAGCCGTCTCCCCTGCTGCTCCTACTACCTGGGTTCCTGTGGAAGGTTTTCAGAGAAATAAGAGGAAACCCACAGTTCTGGTAGCGTTCTGGCAGAGCGGGCTCCACGGCTGACCGAGTGCCTTTTGCAAGGTGGGTAAGTACCAACGTTTTGGGTAGGCTTCCTAGTTCTAACTCAGCTACGGCTTGTTTGAAATAATGCTGTCTTTATGTCAACCTTAGAAGTCCTTTTACAAAATAATGAGGCTAGCAATGGTAATGTATTGATAGACAGGGCAAGGATGCCCCTTTCATGGAGATTCTCAGTAGCGGAAATAAAGATAGAGAGAAAAGTGATTTAAAAGACAAGAGGAGGTGAGGCTGTTTGCAAGGTCATGTAGCAATAGGACGAGGGGCAATGGTTTTAAACTAGAGCAGGGGAGGTTTAGATGAGACATTAGGAAGAAGTTCTTTACAATGAGGGTGGTGAGACACTGGAACAGGTTGCCCAGAGAGGTGGTGGAGGCCCCATCCCTGGAGGTGTTTAAGGCCAGGCTTGATGAGGCTCTGAGCAACCTGATGTAGTTAAAGATGTCCCTGCTTACTGCAGGGGGGTTGGACTAGATGACCTTGAAAGGTCCCTTCCAACCCAACACATTCTATGATTCTATGATTCTGTGATTCTATGATTCAAATCCCTATCTTTCATAGCGCACCCATTATCAGCTTGTACATGTTGAGTTGCTCCCTATTAAACAGCGCAAGTGAAGGATGCTTTGGTCAAGAAAACACAAAAGTGGGCTTCACATGGCTCTGCGGTAGAAAGTCCCAAATTGTTACAAAAGGTCCTTCTACAAACTCCATCCTTTCTCCCCCTTCCTCAAGGCTCTGCTCAGCCATGGGGTCTCTCCTGATGCTACTTGTGCACCTGTGGAGGCCCCGCTCCTGTGCACCTGTGCCGCTTGTACACCTGTGGGGCCTCCGTTCCCACCACCCATTGTCCATCTGGTTGTCCATCACCAGAGCTAGCCTAGATGCTGAGATTTGCTTTTGTGCCTCTTGGAGAAACATTTTCCTTCATCGCAGTCTCAAAGCATCCAGCAAACAGGACCTTTTGATGCTGCCAGAACAGTTCCTCTGGGTCTGGACCTGCCTTGACCAAACGAGAAGGGACCTGGGCCATCCTGAAGGAGGGTGCTGAGCCAAGTCGTGGAGGCTAGGGCGGAATAGCTTAATGCTGACACTGGTACGATGCTACTGGGAAGCAGTTACAGTGGTTCCCAAGTAAGCTTTCCATCTGCAGTGCATTTAAGGATAGAGATGTTGCTTTTGCTTTAATAACGATAACCCTGTCCCACAGGGCCAACAGACGCCTCTGCCATTTTGGGCTCCTCTTCTTCCCTCAACTGTTCTAGTGCATCTGGTATTGTACGTGGGACCCACAGTTCTGCTCATTACCTTTTGGCTCCTTGGAAAATGAAGCTGAAAGTCATTCCAACCTGCCTTACAGTCTATATGAGGCACCACTGATGAGGGACAGAGGCACCTCGCTTGACACAGAGGTTTTGGTTTTGACGGGAGAGGAGTGGTACCGCACACCTTTGTAACATTTCTGTTTTCCCCAAGGAGGTACAGAAGCATTAGTTGTGTAATGAGAAGACATTCGGCCTTCTTGCTCAATGCCTAGCTCGTGGGACAAACTCATGAATTTGGAGCCTGATCAGATATATCAGTTGCCTGGTCTCAGTCTGCATGCAGCAGACCATGAAAGACTGGGTAAGTCATCTGAGTCTTTGCAGAGAGCACAGTGGGAAAAGCTATCTATCTGATGCTTCTGGGTGTCCCTGCACCTGATAACACGTGAAAAGGGCCCTGACTTGTCCTAACTAAAATGTGTGGGCTGACACGGTTGAGAATCAAAAAAAAGCCAAAGAGCTAACCTTTCCCCCTGCTTCAGGCTGACCCTTGTGGAAGCTGAACAGATTTCCGTCAGGGAGGAGATGGTGAGCTGAAAAACGCAAATAGCATCCCTCCCTCCTGCCCTTTGTGGAGGCTGGTGTCACAGTCAGCTTTCCAGTGAAAATAGAAAAGCGTCTGTGTGAAAATTCAAACAGCAACAACAGAAGGTGGGTTTCTGCCCTTTCCCCAGAAGACGTCACTCAAGTCATGACCGGTCCCTGATGCTGCTCTCAGCTTCCAATTTTGCCTATCACTATCACATGGCTTCACGAGTGAGCCTTTTTGGAGGTCCCTTTTTCGGTCATATGGCTTGAGCAATTATTTGTTAGTTTTGGAAGGAATTAGGCAGAGTGTTCTGGGAAGGTGACCAAGCATCAGGATTTCCTAAGCTGTCCGGAGACACCTTGTCCCGGCTCCACCAGGGTGACAGGAGTCATCATTGCTGCCAGTCGGGGCCACCATACCTGCAGAGCCCAGGCACTCCCGGAGCGACCTTGGGCAACACCACCAGGCTTAGCTCCAGAAGCCTGCCCAGGTGGCATGGGGACCCAAGCACGCTGGTGGCCATGCAGCCACTGCCACCACTTTTTGCTCCAGCACGGCCAGAGGTGCCAGCTCGCCGTGAGCCGGGGCGGGTGGCAATCTCTGTATATCCGCTTAGTCATTTTTAAAACCAGCACAGCAATGCTTAGCCCCAGACCTAGTAGGGAATTACACACGGAAGCTGATCAGATAAAAACTCTGCCTTCCACTCCAGGAGCAGGGGCTGAAATTACACCCTGTAATTATAATGTAGTTAACCTGTGACTGTGCTTTATATATATATATTTTCCCTTTTTCCTTCAAGACAATTATTACTAGAACTGTAAACTCAGTATGACTGAGTTGTTTATCACTGCCCTGAGAGGAAATCATTTGGCTTCACACTCCTCAGGAGCCAGGTACACTACTTACCTTATATTTACACTGCCATTAAGATAACATTAATATTAATACCGCTATTTTTCCTCTGTTAGCGCAATATTGTTGGTATTAATAATACTTAATTCAGGTCCTCAGTTCCTTAGGAGGAATCACAGCCTGTGGTTATTATTACGCTTGCCACTGGGTAATAAGCAGTTTGTCCCAGCAAAATTACCGCCTTTAGAGCGAGGTGGCAACAGACCATGGGCGCCTCGCCTGCTTACTAAAGCCAATTGAAAAATATTCCCCTGGGCTCAGTGAGCTTTGGATCTGGCTCCCTGCGACTGAAAAAAGCCGGGAAGGGGGACAGGATCTACAGCCTTGCTCTCAGAGAGCAAGGCTGTAGTTCCTGTCCCCAGGTGGGGCTGCTGGTGTCACCTGCGATGGTGGCCAACATGCCACTGCAGAGGTGGGTCCTAGCGAGGGGCTAACAAGGCAGGGAGACTTTGCTATGGGATGGGGGGTGGGAAAGGGGAAGGGGCTTGCAGTGGCTCCTGGAAGGCTCCTGAAAGGCACCAGAGGAGCGTATCTGAGAGGTTGCTGTGGTGGGCTGGTGGACCTCTTCCTATCACAGGTGAAGCAGCAGACACTGCGGTGGAAAACTAAGGTTTGGCACTGGGAATGAAGCAGTTTGGCTTGATCCCTCAAAAATACTTCTCATGGGTTGTCCTTTGAATCTGCTCTTTGACAGATTATCTTATCTGCAGAGGTGTAAACCTTACTCTGGTCCTGCAGGAGTTTCTGTGGAGTACTCTTCTCCTGGCTGACTTTAAAAATAACAGCAGATTACTGGGGGTGCTCTAAGTTCCCAAACAAGGAGACCAGGATGTCTGCAACTGGGCGACTTTGGGAGGTGTGGTGTACGTTCAGAAATCTTACGTAACAATTTATCCCCCTGAGACCTGAGAAAAGGAGCCTTAGGAACCTTCTTCCCCTCCTCCCCCCCCCAATTTTTTGAACTCCTTCATCTGCAGAGAAAGGGGTCTGCTGCCAGCTAAATAATCTACATGACAGACGTTTATGAAAACATCACTTTTTGCTCATTCGTATTTTTTCAGCCTCTCTAGACATGACTTTTTTCCCCCCAAACAACTCCACTTGAAATCTCCTGTCATAAATGAGAGATACCCTTTCCTCTATGCCATCAGATATGAAAACACATTTTTCTCTTCCGTACTGTTAAAAACCTACCTATTTTGCTCTTGGTAGTTATTTGCTTGCCCATGCTTCCTTTTACAGAAACCAGCTTTGGCTTCACAGCCATTTTTACTCCAAAATGCCCAGGCTAAGCACGGGGTTCTGCGTAGGGTTTACTAACAGAATGCTCCTCTCCTGCCACTGTGCTGACTCCTTGCAAACCCAGCAGTGGGCAGAATGTGATCAAGGAAGATTGCATCGATAGATGTGTCTTACCAGACAGCTTCCATGTAATTAACAACATTTGTAGCCTTAAGTTGGCGTGCACTTTAGAGGCAGTGTGGGTCTATTGCTTTCTGCTCTTCATGTGAATCCAACTGATCTTAACCGGACTGACTTTTGGTATTACAAAACTTCATCAATGATAAAAAAGAGAAAAAATTGAGTTTTTTTTTTTTAATAAGAATTGCATTTATTTTTTTAATGTGTGTGCAGAAATAACATTGTGTTATACTGTTATCAGCCAAAGGGCCCCATGTCTTTGTTCACGGAATAGCATCTGCGTGCCTAAACCTCTGGCAGCACAAGAAATAGAGGTCAAATCACTGTCCTCTGGCTCAGGTTGGCAAGCTGCTACTTCCACAAGTTGCCACCTTGCAGCCAAAAGGATTTACTCATTTGAGTAGCCGCTCTTTGTGGTGTGGACGGAGGGGGCGCGAGCAACCTGGCCTACCGCAAATGTCACCAACCAGCCTTGTCGCTGACGGAGATGGAGAGATCCAGCAGCTGGCTCTGCCCCTCTGCTAGCATCCTCTGGTTACATTGAGCTCATTAAGAAAATATTGATAGCGCAGAAGTTTACGCAATATTTGATCCAGCTCGCTTCCTTTGAAGCTGCATAACTCTCCCGACAGCTCGCTGGAGCGGGAGGGGGGAGCATGCGCATGCATATGAGAGAGAGGGGGGGAAAATCAAACCCTCTGAATTAAGAAATGGCACCAAAAAACCCGATTTCTGGGTCGGGTTTGGGCTGAGAACTGCAAGCATCAGATAAAAATAACGAGTCACCCGGTAGAGGACAGAGCGCCGGGGCTCTTCTCCCTCTCTCTCTCTCCCTCGCCCGGGGCCGCGCATGCCCCCTGAGCGGCAGCCTGGCGAGGGGAGCCCAGCAGCCTCCTCCAGCAGAAGGCTGGAGTGAAGAGGGTCTGTGTTTGATGTATGAGCTTTGGCTTGCCATTGTGAGTCACCCCAGAACTAGCTGTAGGCAAAACAAAAATCTTTTGTGATTAATTAGAAAAACTGGACAATTATGAATTGACTGCGCGCAGCCAGCGTACGGTAATATAAATAGTAATGAAGCTGGCTGGATGTGATGAACACTGTGTTTATGCGAGATCGCAGAAGAAAGGATCCGATTTAGGTGGTGTCAGTTTAAATAACATAATTTCTGCTCTCTGACTCTTTGTTTGGTCTTTACCCAGGATTAGATCTTAAACTTTAAAACTGAGTTTTAGTTGTCTTATCTAAATGCCTGGTTGTTCTTTTGATGTCTGCCCGAAACATATGCTTCTCTTCACCGGCCATCTAAAATTATTATGTTACGATGAATGAATAAGTCTAGCAGTGCTGTTAAGTGGTGCGCAGTTATTGTTGCTCCTTTGTGTTTGTCAGTAGCCCTTGCACAGGGTCTGACAGGCTCCATCCACGCACAGGGATCGGAAGGTTATTTGAATTCCCCAGGTTCTTGGTAGTTTTCAGACAGGGAGGAGGGAGAAAAAAAGATCTATAGGCGGCTCTCTGCAGCACAATGGATAATTATATTCGCAATGTTCTACATCACTCTTCATTTAGCTGCCACCTAATTAAAAAAATATATCGGCGATAAGGTGACGTCAGTCCCAGAATTTGCCTCCGATTTCTGGGGAGCGGCACGCCTGGCCCCAACAGGGGCTTTTTAGTAAGAGCAGGGAAATGGGTTGTCTTTAATTCGGGGTGATCTGCCCGCTTGGCCCCTTCGGCCGGGCTCACTTGGCGCCGCGCTAAAACCAAGTAAATTCTCTTGGAATAGGCGGATGAGCAGGTTGCCCTGAAGCCACGCACCGTGACAATCACGAC
>VXBH01009994.1:51839-67158 GCA_013400035.1 Rynchops niger
AAATTCTCTGGCTGCTTGAGACGTGCTTGCCCAACAGTGGGCCAGATTCAGTAGGCTGCCACAATGTTTCCTGCTCAGAGTCCTTTTTCTAAAAAACTTATATTTTGCTTTCTTTATATCTTATATCATATTATAAGGGAATCCTTTAAAATACTACTACTACTACTACTACTACTACTACTACTACTACTACTAGAGAGCTAAATTCTCTGGCAGTTTTTCATCCTGGTAGCAATTACTGGTCACTGTTGCTGTCTCTTTTGTCCGGGAACGATGTAAGTTCTTTTTCAGGCCTTGAACCATTGCACTGCCACTTCTGCCACCTGAGCTGATGCCTTTGACCAGCCTTTGGAGGTTCCCGCTTTTTATATTTTTGGCAGAGAGGAGCTCTGCCAAGCTTGTGCCTTGAGCTTCTGCCCTTGGCCAGGGAGACGAGGACTATGTCCTTGCCACAAGGCAGGGGTCAGTGTCTGTTCACTGCTGTTAAACCACACCTCTGAAAAGAGTGAAAAAAAAAATAAATTGAAAGTAAACATGCCAAAATAGCAGAAACCTCTTCCCACTGCCCCGAAAACGCATGCTCAAATGAATGCCCATATTGTGCATGTGGGGAGGGAGTGGGGGAGAAGACCAGAAACCCCTTGGTGCCAAGAGGCTGTTCAGCTTCACAGGGCTTGGGTTAGCGACCACATCCTGAGCACCTCCGGGACTTGCCCATCATGTGCTCTGTTCCTCATCTCCAGCATCTGTTCAGCAGCACCTGGCATCTGCGTCGCCTTCGCATTTTGTTGTTTGTCTTCAGTAGCGGGGTGGGCATGTGTCGCCTCTGCCAGTGCAGGAGCCATGCCAACTGCTTTTGGATGTCCTCAAGGTACAGCCGGCAGCTCCAGGTCCTCCTGCAGGCCTTCCTGTAATGCAGACTTCTCATATTTGACTTTGGCACAGCCACAGTAGTCGTAAGTATGTCAGGCTCCCAAATACTTACTCGCTGAAATCTCTCCTATTTAGATAGTAGCTATTTGGCAACTTTGGATGTTGCTCTTGTCCTGGCATAACCTTCTCCTGTAACTATACCTCAAGACTGATTGTGTTTGCTCAAGAAGTTGGCAGGATTGTGGTTTGCCTTCTGCCTACTTGCTCCAAACTGGTGAGCCTAATAAAGTGTTGTGAGGTGTGTTATGATATTCAAACGATGACAAATATCAGCCTTTTTAATCAACCAAGACTTTTTGTTATCAAGTTCTTTATCATTTGCCATCTGCCAGGCTGTTTGACGTTGCATAGCGTAGGCTTGGCATGGTGTTCCTGGCTGATAAATTAAGGAGAATTGGTCAGATGAACGACTTACAATCTACGATAGTTATTTCTAACTTAACTGGAAATGCATGTGGAGCAAACTAGGATTTGTAATTTGTAAATGCATTGCTATGTGCTGTGCATGCAACACCTTATCAAAACACCCAAAACTGAGCCAGAAGATGACAGCAAAAAAGAGACAGCTTACTCGGTGACCTTTCCGGTTTAACTACCATAGGTACCCATCAGTCATGTACCAAAAATTTTCAGGAATATCTTGTTGTTTCACTGATTCTGTTGTATGTTGCTCCCACTATTTATTACAGAACCACTCACTCGGTTATCTTATCTCTGGTGGGCGCAGTGCTATCTACAAAGGAACATCTCCAGCTCTGTTTTTATGCCCCGGCTGAACACTGAAGGCTATGACTAAGATTTCTGACTGTTTTAGGATGACATGCTATTTGGTGCCTTTATCTTGGTTTGCCAAGGAAAGATTTTTATCTGGAGGTACCCAGACCCCGTCTGCTGGCTGCTCATCTGGAGCCACGCTTTCAAAATCCAGTCAGGTTGGGTCAAGTTCTGAGTTTGCTCCAGCACAGACGCAAGCTGACTTTGGTTCAGACAGGCCATGAGGAAATGCAGGGCTAACATTTGCTTCATATTAGTCTTTTGAAACGCCTCCCTCCCTTTATATTGAGCATGAGCTCATTTTGCAATTTTCTGGACAGATTTGTGCAGTTTGGGCAGAATATGGTAAATGGTATCCTTAATATAATTTGCAGCATTTTATGGACTTACTCATTGTTACCATGGTTTATTTCTGCTCATATTCATGAATCCAGGAGTTTCAAAGCAGGTTTTTTTTTTATCCCCCCCCAACCCCCGCCCGTTTTTTTTTTCTTCTCAATTTTCAAGTGGACTGCAGTCCTAAATTGCCTTGCTGACAAACAGTCTTCAAAAGCAGGTGAGGTATCAGGTTCTTTGTTACTCTCCAAATGTTTCATTAGGGATGTTTCTGTGACTCTTTTGCTTAATTCCCAGAAGCTTTTCACTTGCCAGGCATCTGAATTATCCCAAAGGTGCTCTGAATAGAGCACTTAACTGAAGCCAATTAGAGGATGAATTTGCTTAGATATGTTAACTTGCCTGTGAATGTATAGGAGACTCTTGTTTTGGTATCTTTCCATTGTATAATCTACAGTTCGTTCAGATCTTGCCAAGTCCTTTTCCACTCAATACCTGCTTTATAAATTAACGTCCTAATTTAGATTTTCCTCCTCGTGTGTTTTCGGTTCCATACTCACTCTCGTTCCTTTTTCTACACACTGTGACTATTTTTGACCTCAATTCAAAGGTTCACCCAAAATTGTGTTAGCTTATCTGAAACCTCCAAGACCTGAAACGTGGTGCTTCTATACTTGGGCTGAAAATCCTTTACGTCGGCTGTGTATATTGTTCACTATATAGATTAGAACAGTAGGGATATAGTCTCTAGGTATTACTCCAATGCAAATAATCATAATTACCAGCTTGCCCATCTCCAAAGGAAGGCACTTACCCACATACCATACCTACCATTAAGGGAAGAAGCAATGGTATGTTTTTCCTGTAGCAAATCAGATTGCACAAAGGCAATTGCTGGCCTCCAGCAGTGGAAGTACTCCTCTTTAGTACAGCTTGGGCATGGGTCCCTCTGCTGTTCTTTACCCATTCTAGAGAGAAGGATGCAAATGGCTTAATTTGTTCCTCTTTTGCCAACACTTAGTGTATTCTGGGCACAAGGCAGTAAGAGATTGTTACTCTGGAGAGAAACCAGGAACTTACAATGCCTCCAGTCTCCTGGTATGGGTAGGGTTGGAGATTAGGTTTTTTCACATGACAGGGGTCAGGAACCCACAGCAGCCAGGACTATTGTTATGGTAGGGAGACAGTTTAGATTACTGCTCTTTCTGGCTGATATTGGTAATTAGGTCATCCAAACTTCTTGCCCTTGAATCCAGTCAAAAAGAGGGAAGTTGACCCCTGATGTTTGCAAAGGAAAATCAATATCCGCTGATGCTCAAAATATTAATGGCTAAGATTTGGTGTTGAGCCTCATTTTGTTTTCTGCCTTCTGTGTGGTTATGAAGAGGCAATCACAACCCATAATGTATAAAGTTGAAGAGCAAAAAAAGAGAGTCTAAAGCAGTCATGTACAATGACTGAATTGTAAAAAGGGTACTCCTCCCCTGGTCCACTGTCTTTATTTCCCACATCACCTTTGCTATAGCCTCCAGGAGTAAGGAGTGTCATGGTTGAGAGATTATGAAGATTTCTCCCCTTTAGAAGACAAGTTTATGAATTAGGGCACTTATTCTGGGCCTTGAAGAAGCTGATTTTTTCTCTCTGCTTTGCCCCAGGCTCCTCGTGTGCCTCAGAGTCAGTGACTTCAACATTTTTGGTTAGGAGGACATGCCTAACTCCTACTACTTTCAAAATTTACATTCTCAAATGCCTCACTGAGCTGCCACCTGAGTTGGAGACAACTGAAATCTGAAAGCACCCGAGGATGCGTTTAGTACAGCTGCTGCAGGTCAGACACCTCCGTGCATGCAGGGTAGCGCGCTGCAGGAGCTCAGGGCTTCAAAGCAGTCCCGGGGCTCAGCCAAGGGGCTGCGCAGCCCACTTTGGGCCACTGCAGCTGTGCAACCAGCAGCCTCTGCAGGGAGGAGGGCAGAGCCGGCTGTGAGCCTGCTGTGCAGAAAAAACTTTGTTTTTTGTGGTTAAGGCCCTTATGCACCAAGAAGTCGGCGTCTGGGTGCCCCTTCATCACATACGCCTGCAGGAACAATTTGAGTCCCTGAAGGTCTGACCAGCTGGGTGTGCTGTTACTAGGGATGACCGGTAGTGGCTGTTTTGCGGCAGAGTATGGAAAAAGAGGTGAATCCGGGGTGAGCCTTCGCCTGCTCTGCTCTGCCTTAACCATTGCTGTTCCTGTCCTTGAAGGCATTGGGTGGACACCTTGGAGCATGGCCACAGGGCTGCATCCCTTGCAGTGTGGTGACTGTGGAGTCTTTCTGCCAGCTGGTCTGATCATTTGTGCAATTTGTCCGGCAGTGCCAGTGCTGTCTCTGAGGGGCTCTGCCTCTGCGTCTGCCTTGTACTGGTGAATGGAAAGTCCTGAAAACCTGTTCTTTGGGGTGCCTAAATTTGTTTGTGGGTCTCACCAGGAGTTCTCCATGCCACCTTCTCCATGTGCAGAATGAGATCACCGTACTCCCTTACACTGGCACAAGTGTCAAACAAACAAAAGATTGCAAAATGCAAATATTAGAGCAATGGGAAGCGTTTAGATATCTTGAAGAGATGGCCTGAGTGGTATGTATACCCTGTTATGTCATGCTTTATTTTTCCTGGAAAAAAGGGAGGACTCAAACCGTGGTTTACAAATTGTCGGTCGGATCACTCGCTTGTGCGGTGCTGTTAAATCCGAAAGTTACACCACAAGTGGATCTGGCCCAATGTTCTCTAACACATTTATTAATGATGCCTGACAGGCTGTCTGTATTCGAGGACGTTCAGTTACTAGTCAGAAAATTAAACTTACAGCTGTGTCACCCGTGTGAAAAGAATACAGAAAGGTACATATAAAAGGAAACATAAAGAACACAAAAATCAATATTGCAGGGATAATGGCATGTTTGCTAATGCTCAGTTGCTGGGAAAACTTGGCTGCTTTTTTGAAAAGTAATTTCTTGATGTTTGTTTGTCAGTTTAACTAAACCCAGTTGAGTTGCCTTTGGTTTGGGACGGTAAGACCAAAATCCACCAAGAAAAGGATATGTACTGTTTTTACATTATTACTCAATTTTTTTCTCCCCTTATTCCATAGAAATATTGTAACTCCGCGTGTCCCACCTCCCCTGCAAGTGAAGACAACAGTAATTTTGCCCCGGAGCAGCCTCCAGCCTAGCAAAGCCTCCAGCCATGGCTGCAGCAGCCCCTTCCACTCCCAGTGCTCAAGTGCCACTGGCTTTGGTGGCAACTGGGGGGGTTCCAGTGCCCCTAAGGAACCGCGCCCTGGATTCCAAAAAGCTGAAAAATACAATAAGAAGTAGATGATGCAGACGATGTTACTGTCTGTATGTTTGCTGTCTGAGGGTAGATGCTGACACTTTACCTTATCCCACTGAAATCTCTTGGAGATACAGTGGATTTCTAAAGCGGTGGGCAAAACATGCTTGCTTCTGGTAAAACAGAAGAGGCCAATGTGTGGGGCTTTTACTGCCTCAATTTCCCAAGGAATTTCTAATGAGTCAGAGTTAACTCTAGTGTTTAAAAGTAAAATATGGTTATGGCTCTCAAATGCAAGCTACATTTAACAACCATATATTGATTTTTTTCCCCCTTGTAATTTTATTTCTGTGAACATTTCTGTTTTCTTAATTAGTAGCCTTTTAAAGAGAGATTTAACATTTTCATTATCAGAGGGTAACGTATGAAACAGCTGTATGGAGAGAGAGGGAGAGACAGAGAAGGTGGGAGAAAAAAAAGAGCATCAGTGAAAGACTTTCTATCTGTGCTTCAAGGGGAAATGTGCATGCACATGCACGCGTGTGCACACACATACAGACAAGCTGACCCTGACATTAGAATTAAGACAAAGTAGCAGTGGCGAAGCTGGTGACAAAACTCAGCAATTTCCAATTGCACAGTCACCCTGTAACGGGAAGAACTGTTTACCCCATGTTCCTTATTAAACTGAAGTATTTTATTTAATGAGCATGACTCATGCAAGGTGTTCCCATAAATCATCAGCTGGTTTACAAACTCAATAACTAGGCTTCCTGCTATAACTAGGCTGTGCACACCTTAAATTATTAACACGCCAGGGCCTTAAGGCAGATCTTTGATGATGATGATATAAACACTGTGAGGACAAGGTGCTCTCTCAGCAAAAGATTATTGACTCTAATTACCATTTACCACAGGAAAAAGAAAAGAAAAGACAATAAAATATGAGGGAGAATTTAAATCTCGGATTTAATTTTATGAGGAGTTTTAAACCCCCAAACTTTTTGTTGTTTTCGCCGCCGCTGCTGTCGGCTGCTGCTGTTGCATGATACTCTATAGTTGGCTGATCTTGAAAGCATGACAGTTGTTAAGAGGAAAAGAAACAAAAAAACAAAACAGGAGAGAATGTTCAGTTGATGCTATGTGCATTCTTTGAAATGGATGGAAAAAGGCCAGAGGGAACAGAAAATGATAATACATTGGAAAGAATCCTGGCCTTAATTGTTTTCATGTATGTAATGTAATAAAAAGGTTAAAGCATTAATATGCCTGACTACAGTCATTTGGTTTGTAAACCAGAACTGCAGGTCAGCCTTTAAAAAAGGAATAGTACAGGTTTCAATTTTACCCAACCCTCATATTAAAAATGCTGGAAGTAATGGTATAGGGGTTGAAATACAGTTAGCAGGAGAGCTTGATTTTTATTTCTGTCCAGGTGAAAGAGCAGCGACAGTCCCACGTGCAACACACACTTCATTTCTGGGAGTGCAAACTCCATGCGCGAGTGGCACAGCGAGGAAGCAGAAGCTGGATTCGGCATAGTCACATCCTAGCAGATGAAAATAAACCATGCCTTTCACTGCAAGAGGAAATGGCTTTCGTTTTAAAGGCATGTTTACAATGTTGTTGCTTTTTCAACCTAATTTTTGAACCTGTGTTTTTATTAATGTAAACAGCAACTTCTTACATTTTTAATGAGCCTTCCATGCCGTCTGATCCCAAAGGTACTTGGCAGATGGTATGATGAGGGCTCGCTTTATGCCCACTGCTGAAATAAACCATTTGGGGTTGGAATAAGGCTATCAGCCTGCCTTATTATGATAATAGGACCGTGTCTGTAACCGTATTGGAAAGAATTTTCCCCTTCCCAGCTCCAGTGCACCAAAATCCTCCCATTTCTTAATTTTAATTGTTTCATCTGTCAGTCATTTGTGGGTGGAAACAACAGTGACCCCAAGTTTACTCCTTATTTGTCACTGCTTTGCAGCTACTAATGGACTTTGCGAGCACTGATTCTGTGACTTAAGCATAGCAATGCAATTGAGGCCAAACTCTGTGCAAAAATGGAGGCAATGTATTACTATTTCTCCTCAAAAAGGATTGCAGCTGTGATTTTATTTTATTTTTTTTTAAAAACTAGCACCTCCATCAGCACTGGCGGGTCACATCTGGAGTACTGGTTCAATATTAAGCGTTAGGGATATGCACCGTGTAGTGAGCCACTAATAAAATGTTCTGCCATATTGAAGCTTTCCTTGGAACTCCTCTATCCAAGCTCTTATCAGTCCCACTTCTACTTAGCGTGTGATATACAGCACAATCGGAGCCAAAGGTTGTAAGCTACAGGCAGTTGTAGGGTGTTTTAGTGTGGAAAGCTTTTAAGTACTGGTGCTGCTTCCGTCTTCCTAGCAAGAGATGTTCTGGGAAATACAGACGTATTGTGTTAAGAACATTCTCCCTCAGCGTTGCATATGACAGAAAGATAAGTGCATGATGCATGATATCCAGCAATAGCGGGGCCTTAGGTTTATGCGTGCCATTTAATCTGGATGTTAGTGTCCTATATTCGTATCAGTACTGAGAAAAATGAGTTTAATGCAGTGCTTTCACACTCTCTGAGGTTTATTGTTCCAACAGTGAATGGGAGATTTACATGAGTAACTCTTGTTATTATTATTGGGAGTTAGGAAAGCTACACAGCGCCTATTGTATATAAAATATATATAATGTAAAAAACTGTGCATAAACGCGTACATGTGAGAGAGATGAAGAGAAAAGAGAAAGATAACTGAAAGTGTTCACACATAACAAAGTAAAAAAAAACCCCATTTCTTTGTCCCCACAACTCCATTAACAAGGGTTATGTTAATTTTAACTATAGAAGTTAGGAATTCTGAGTTTCCATAGAAACCCCAACAGTATTCCTCTTTGTGCATGTATTTTTACCTTATATTTACTTGTTCACAGAACATAAATATACTTGTATGGCACAAGTGCTCTCTAGAAATAGCAACGAATGCTCTTCCATTGCAGTGTCTTATGACCACACTGTGGGCTGAATATGCAACTCTGGTCTTATGTGTGACAAGATTAATTTCAACAGAGTTCCTATAGAGTGAAACTGCAACGATGGAGCCCTGAATCTGGACCTGCCCATCTGTTTATGGTGTTGTTGTGTGATTTACCTCACCTCGTGTCACGTTGCCCACTAATGGCATCTTGAGAAAGTTGTAAAGTGACGAAAACATGTTCTGTGTTGCGCTGGAATAGGAGGTATGTCAATCAGAGATGAGAAATAACCAACTAATTATTACCCGGGATCTACAGAAAACAGAGCCGGCCGCTGATGGGGCTGCCAAATTGCTGTAAGCAGAGAGGCAGCTGCTGAAAGAACAGCAAGAGAGTGAAGGGTACCAAGTTGTATGAAGGCAGTTGAAGAAAAGCTGATCTCCAGGAGTGTTCTGGGCCTGTTGTGTTAGCAGTTTACTTGCACGAGGAAAGCCTGAGAGAAGACTTCCCTGCAGCAAAGAGCCTTACCCAGGCCTGCAGAGGCAGCCAAGTGCATTTCTAAGCTTCAGCCCTGCTGCTGTGCTGTCACCTTCCTGCTGTCAAAGTGACCTGCCATGTATTGCCTCGGTTTTGCGTTCCTATCTGACTCCACTTCTGCTCTGGTTGGGGTGGGAAGAATGCACTGTCTATTTTCTCACATTCTTTGGCAGCAGCACATTGTCTCCTTCCCACCTTCTGCCCCATGCAAGCCTCTCCGTACAAACATGCACCTGCCAGCTGTCCCCTGCCACCCCAAACCTGAGACTGTTACCAGTTAGAGATGTATCAACACCTTCAGAAGGAAACCTATGCGTGGTCTCAAACCAATGGACAAGAATAGCTGTGTAATTGCATTTTGTCTCCTTTCTCCCCACCCAAAAAAATGGTGGGGAGAACCTTGCCTGTTTTGTTGCCAGCAGACAGCAGAATTGAGTCCAGGGGCAAGAAGACACCCTGCCTCAGAGGTCTGATGGCCAGGCTGCACCTGAGCAGGGAGTATGACACACAGTCTGCGTCACTCCGTGGTGAGCTGAGGGGTTTGCTCTGGGTGAGATGAGAGTTTGAGATAGAAGGTGAGAGCGTCAGTTCAAATCTGAACTAGCATCCTGAGCTTTTGCGGCAAGACAGATCAGCCTTCATTGTTCTTCGTGTCCATAGGTTGTGTGGAATGGCTTGATTGTAGTAAACGGATGCTCATACTTACCATGCAACTGCTTCTGGGGTATTGTAACTGTAACTTTGACTTATGCAGTAGGGAAATCTCAGAAATGGTCACAACCATGTCAGACAAGAAAAGCAGCATAAAGACAGGTGGTGCTACAAGCAGAAGAAATGTATTAGCATTAAAGGCAGATTAATCAGTGCAGTGATGGAGATAAATCTCTAATTTCCATTTTTGCATACAGATGTTCTCCAGCATTGCTCTTCTTTCTGTCAGTAGTTTGCAATCTATAGCCCAGGTTATTCTTTGGTTTTATGTTTTTTCTTTATGTGGAGGGTGGTTGGTTGGTTGCTTCCTCATAGTTGATTGACTTTGAGAGCATGGCTGTTGTTTGAAGCTGTTGAAAGTTTTACAACACCAGAAGACTTGGTAGATACAGTGGAGCACGTGTGGCTATCACAGACTCAGTTGAGCCACAGGACTGGTGATGGCTCCCATTTTACCTAGAAAGGTACGCACTTAACCACTGTCTTCAGAGAGAGAAGGGTGGTTCTGGAAACAAGCACAGATACCTCTGCACATACAGCAATAAATGCTGTATGTGCATTTAAATCTGCCCATCACTGTAAATGATTCCAGGAAGAATGACTCTCTTTTGGTGAGGAATAAAAGGACACACTTTTTCAGATGGAGATCAATAGGCTCAGCATGAGCAACGGGACAGCCTGAACTTCCAAATATGTGTGCATTTATGAAACTGAGAGCCACTGAGTCTTAAGATGGCTGATTTCACCTCCCAACCTACACCTGGAAGAAGTGTTTTCAAGTTTGCATTCTAGCTCTTTCTTTAAACATGTGTAATAAACACTGTCATAACTTGTAATGCAAGAACGTGCTGGAAAGTAACATTTTTAACTGCTTTTCTCACTTTTCCCTCCCATCTATTTAAATATAATAGTGTTTTTTTTAAAAAAAAAAAAAAAGGGAAGGGGAAGTATTAGGAGTTCTGGGCAACTTGTACAGCATGACTGTATGCGTGGGAATGATATCGAAATTTTAATCTCTACTACCAGTTTGTTGCTGCTCTGGGAGGAAGCAACAACAACAAAAAACTGCCTGTAAGTACTTGTTGAAATAATGGCCCCATCAAACCAGATGTTGGCCAGATGAGCAGTCTTTTTGTATGTGTTCATGTTCCCCTTGCTAATATTTGATTTCTGTGCAAAAATTAAACCTCACTTAGTGCCTGCCTACAAACTGGCAAGCCTCCAGATTATTAGGACATTTTAACACTCTTATATTTTAAACGAAAAGCTCAAAAGCATTTGCTGTGCCTTTTTTTTTTTTTTTTTAGAAGGATGTTTAGGCAAACAACAACAATAAAGAATTCAAGGGGCCAATCTTGCTTGTATTGGCTCATATGGAAGGTCTTGCTGAGGGGAAAGCATATATTATACTCAGTTGTGTCACGTAGAGCTATGGCTCATGCTCTGTGCAGGAGATGCCCACTGAATTAGGTGGTAAGGCATCACTGAAGACTTGTTGACTTCATCTCTTGACCATTAAGTGCCTTTCAGGGAAGCACACCAACTGGTAAACAAGTCATGATAACTTGACTTTTCAGCTCTTGCCAGAGAACCTTAATTTTTATGCAGTAGCATGGAAAGCATTTTTACGATGAAGACTTCAAAATACTACTGTTTTTGTGACTCTGGATATCCCACGGGTAAAAATCGAATGAGTCATTAAGTTCCTGAAAAGCAATATGTTCATGTGGGTTTAAATATGTTCACAAAGCGAGCCTTTCGCTTTGTCACGACTCTCTCCCATTATGAGAAGTTCGGAGTCCTTCTCTGACAGTAAAGCTGCCACATCTGGGAGATGAACTCAGCAAACATGATGCAGCATCTCCTACTGTCCTCCAAGGCTTTCTCCTGAGTGTGTCACAGGATGTGTCACAAGACAACGCAGAAAATTCATCCAAGGAAACATTATGTCCCTACAGATATTTTCTGGCTGGCATTATTGTATATTGATGGAAACTGGCATTCTGATTCATTGCATATATTTACATGAGCGTGACTGGGTCAAAGTCAATGGAGTCAATGGTTTAACATTGGTACATGGCCCTTGGAAGATAACCTTGAGACTTTGGGGTCTGATTTTTCCCAAACAGTAGAGAACCTTTGGTTCAAATTATGGTGAATGGAAATTCTAGTGCTTTCATGTTACTGGCCCCTTGGTGTCTCAAGCCGAACACTAAAACAACAAGTTCCTGAAACACTGAAGCACTAAAGCATCTTCTCAGTTTTTCTGAATATTTTGACATCAAAATAATTATTGAGCCCAAACCAAAGCCTACACTAGGAAACTGTGCTAAATGCTGGAAAAGCTTGCATTTTAAGTCCTATTCAAGCAAAGTATTGATCTAGTCTCTTAAAATAAGATCGCGATGAGCTATTCACCAAAGAGACATTCTACCACTCAATTTCAGCAGACCTGTCAAGTGTTTGTATCCCAAAGTAAACTGCCCTTTTGTTCTTCATGGCTGGGGATGATGCAGTGATTGTATCAAGTCCTGATGCTGGCTCACCTGTATGTTTATCTGAAAATTCACAAACTCAGGCTATTTTCCCTTCCGTAGGTTCCATTAGTACCAGATGAAGTGTTCAAGTAGTATTTGGATGCTTAGTGCAACTTAGTAGGCTCATACCTGTATGTTGCCTGTTGTGCTTTTCCAAATTAACTTCAAAATTTCTGGACTTAACCACTCTATGTGAAAACCAATCCTTCTTCATGGCCTTACTATATGATAAATCCTTGCTCCTTAAGAGTTTTGTATGTAAAGTAGCACAGATTTTATATAGTATGTGTTTCATTTTGAGCAGACTCTACATTAGAATGCAGCACTGTAATAGAACTCTTCTGGTTGACAAACGCTCTGGTGTAAATGATTTAATTTACTAGCTGAAGCATGAGTCTACGTATTATTGTACTGATCAGTCATTGCATACTAAAATCACTCATCCTTAATGTAATGATTTGGTATCCCTACAGAGAATTTGAGTCATCAGAAAGTCATTAGATACAGTAAAAAATGAAAATTACTATTACACAGCAGTAAACACTATTAACTGTTAGTTAAAACAGCATTTAATTTAGCAATGCAACAGTTTACAAATTTCTGCAGTTTACTTAGTTCTCATGTAATTGTGACTACAAAGCTAATGCTTCCAGTGCCAATAGCATGACAGAAATATGGGGTGGGGGGAAATATGACCAACTATTTCACCTCAAAGTAAAGCAGCTACACATTGTTACAGTGCTTCACGTTAACCTTTATCTTAATGGTTCAGCCGTATTAAGTAGAAACCATCACTTACTGTAGAGAAGGCAAGAAAGAACAATATGGTTCTTTAAGGCATCCAGGTGAACTGTTGCTCCGTGGCAAGGATGGTGTGTTATTTATCCTCCTGTGGTGAGTGGAAAGTAGAACACAACAAAGTTCAGAGCTCTTTATGGTCTTCAAACTTTGGGAGTCTAGTACCTGGGCACCTGTGGTGACTGGTTCATGTTGCTTCTAAGGAGCAAGATAATATTCTTTGGCAACGCTGAGCCTCCTGAACACCTCTTAATCTGAGCACAAATCTTCTTGTGTCCATGATCTAAATGCAAACTCCCATTCCCCTGTGAGTTTGATTTCCTCAAAGGGGACATTTTGAGTAAGGCCACGGTAGATTTAATTGCCAGGGACAAAGCCTGAAAAAGTGCCATTCAGTGTTTATGTGTGACATACAAAATTCACACAGGTTTAATATTCTCGCGGTGCATCCAACATGACTGACACTTCCACCATGACTGTCTCCTCTCATGCCTATGGCTAAATGTTATGACATTGCTGTAAACATGTACTAGTGTACAGCAAATGTGGCATGCTGGGACAATGTGTGGTGTATGGTGAGGACTGTTTACCAGGCTTTTGTTTCCTGTTAGGTATAGGTCTAACATATGTATGGGGATGTAAGCATGTATTTGCTGAGGGATGTGTTTAGCCTGGTGTCCGTAGCAGCTGAAAAACTGACGGTTGTTTGCTTAGCAATAAAACACTCCTTTGAAGTATCATCTGTTTTTACACCTGCATAATTGACGTACAGTTTCTACAGGAAAACAACATTCGCGTTTCTTTGGGTTCTGGCATACTGGCCCTTGTGAGAAGTCACCCCTCCACCAAGAGGCAGCAGGGCTGGTACAAGGGGTCACATGGCTCAGTGGGCTCTGCCTCTTCACCACCTGGTTTTGCAGCTGAAGCCCCTAACCAGAGGGTTCCCACCGTACCCACTCAACCAGTGGGTAGCTGCCTTACTTGATGGAAGGAGAATCCCAAGCCAGGTGTGATTTCTAAAGCTAGAACTGTCACAACCCTTCAAATAATTTTTTTAAACTAACATTATTAATAATTAAGTGAAGGTGCTTTCCTCTGGTANTTCTCATTCTCCTTTTCTTTTTCCCCTTTTCATCGTTTTCCTTTTCCATTTTCCATCATTTTTCTTTTCCTTTATTTTTCCTTTTTCATATGTGAAACTTGTGGCAAACCTCTGAGTAGAAACCGTATCTCCCATGTCTAGGATTAGCTCCTTAACCACAGGGCTGTGGTTTCTTTCATGTTGTTTTCTTTTTGTCACACAGTGTTGTGTAAATGTCGGGGGCTAGTTTTATTTATTCCAACTGTAATCCACACAGGTTGCACAATGGACTGTCTTCTGCCATCCTGTAATTCGGCTGAAGTTCCTGGAATAACACCAGAGGTGAATCTGACCCTTCACTTTGTGTATGCATGTATATTTTTTGTGGGTACCGTGTATCTAGAAGCCTGGGAAGTATTGATTTGATATGCAGAGGATCAAATGTATGTGCCTAGACTTCACTGATAAGACAGAATTATGCGAATTCGCTCATTTTCATATGTTTGAATGAAGAATTGGCTGGAGGGGCATTTTTTGTTGGTATCATATGAATGTCTGGTGATACTTTTCAGTTAGCAATAATTACATTACATCTGCTGTGTACATAACAGGAAACTAATTCTTCTTATGAAGCTACAGTACATGGATATAGATTTTGAGTTTTGTACTGTTACATTTACTAACCACATAATTGCATATTTAGTTCTATTACACTAGATCCTGAAATGTTATGGTGCAGGGTATAATTACATCATTTACTCTTGAAGAAACCCTCAAGATATAATATAAATAATAGGATTGCAGATTCATAGAAATTAGAGATGGGAAAAGAGCCTATTAGGTCATCTACAACCCAGTGAGAAAAATTATAAACAGTTTGCTGGAGTGTATCTTATCATAGGCATTGATTGCCCTTTCTACCTCCTTGTGCTAGAATTCCCCCAGATCCCTGCAGAAGAGCTGCTTGCCGGCATGGGAAAGAGATTGTGAGCTGGTGTCTCTGCACTGTCTGACAGCTATGTAAGAGAACTGGCAAAAACAACCTGGTTTCTCCCTGCAGTGGAAAGTCATCCCAGAAATCCATGCAAAGGTGTCTTCTCTTCACCAGAGGCATCANTAAGTGAAGGTGCTTTCCTCTGGTACAGCTAGGCAAATTTCCCATTTGGATTTAAGGAGAAATTAAAGGGCATTTGTGCTAGGTGAATGCAGCCTGTGCAAAATCACACTTTTTACTGGTAATCTGTCCCGTCGTAGACAAGGCCCATGATAAAGATCCCTTCCCTTCCCTTCCCTT